>CM061531.1:141919246-142027495 GCA_030545055.2 Neoaliturus tenellus
ATCACAATCAATTATAAAGGAAAAATCCATTCCAGAGATTACTTGTATTAGTGTATTGTATTAGTGTTTAGGTAAAAAAAACTCCCCTAAATCAAAGTTAAATAACCAGGGTTTAGTTTTAAAATATCAATTGAAACGATAAAAATTATATTTTTACATTTCAATAAATTAAAGGCTTTGTGCTGACTGAAATAATTATGTAGCTACCAAATATTGCGAAGCGTGATCAATAGATAGGAGAATGATATAGGAGACGAGTTTGAAGCGGCATTCGAGTGCATCAGTGTGTTTACTTGCCATACGAGCACGTGCCGCCGCCAGCGCAGTGTTCTATGTCATCTGTGCTGCCGATAGCAAAGGAAACAGCGTTAGGATATATTGCACGTGTGGCTAGGAATAAGCTAGTTGAGGTTTGGTTTGCGAAGTTGCGGCAAATGACTTTGACAGTCAAATCAACATAGCTTATGACGTGAGTAGGTCAAACAAATCTCGATAGTTGACAGGTCGTTGTAGCCTGTAGTCAATGAAACTACTTGAAAGTTAAAATGTACATTCTGAACCTATTTCCAAGAACACTCGTTGAACTAAGTAGAGAATTGTATAGCATAGTTGTAAAGTGGTTAAGATTTTAGTTATAGCTCAATAAAAGAATTTCAATCCCCTTAAACCTTTTAAGCATTACACAAATTGTTTTGTTCTCTTACCACTTCCAAAATGGCGATTCAGTACAGGATATGAGATCCTGATCCTACATATGAGTAATATTTTTATCCATTAAAAGAAGTACATTTCTCATCACAGCCACGCCGGTAACTACAGTTTGCGCCTTAAAATTTAATTATTTAATTCCTATAAATGAACCTTTTTCAGTAATAAAATTAAGTCACCCGACATTACATTACTAAACGTCATTCTTTTTTTTAAGATTAAATCCAGAATTACAAACATCAAGATTTATATTAAGGCGTAGAGAATATCCTCTGGTCGAAATTCAATCAAAATGTCAATTGACCCGAGCCCAATAAAAAAAATTATAACTGAAATATTGGTTCTTACAGATTTGCTAGCATTTGTTATTACAACAAATGTCTAAGGATTCAATCAATTACCCTTATTCCATAAGAATAATATTGAAACTTTGAAAGCATGTAGGGTGTAGCCCTCGGGGCCAATGAGAATTATATTGTGGGATTCTGCTCATATACAAGACACTTTTTTAATAATATTTGCGGATTTCGGATTTGCGGTTATACTCGTAGTTTAGTGATGACAAAAACTTATTGGAGGTTTCGACCCCAGCCGAACCGTCAGCACGTCTGCCTCTAATGGGCATTTTGCGCAAACCCCCGAAAGAACGGGATATTGAAGGAAGAGAAAGGCGGGAGACGGGACATCAGACAGCTGTTTAACCATTAAATGGCCAACCAGCCGACTGTCTATTCATGTTTCTCAGCAAGATATTTCAATGTCCTCCTGATGACATCAACCCCCTACTGTCTAGAACATGAACAGATCATGAAGGAAGGGAAATTGTCATAGTGCACAGCCAAAAGACTTACCAAATGTTACGAGAACGTCGTTTGCTGTACCCAATGTTGTACCCAATGTCAACTTCACAACTGTATTATAAACCAGTTTGAAAGTTGTCCTGGGGTTAAAATAAATTATATTTGAAACATTTATTTTTTAAATCCTATATCCAAAATTAAACAAAAACCTCTAATATTTTAATTCAATGATTGTATCATGTAAATTTTTAATCAACGTGCTCCAATAACTATTAACTTTACTTTCTTACAATTTAACCTTCCTCTGTAAAAATATATGTATTCAAACATTTGAAAAGGATTTTACTCTCGTCATCGGTAAAAATACATTGAAAATTGAATTATACCAAAATCTGAAATTTCGGGAACAAATAAAGAAGGTTCAACCTTTTAGGTACAACAATTTAAATATTTATTGATTTACAACACATATATACAATCATTACAAAGGAAATGTTAGCACCAATTTTTTTATATTTCTAGACAATAAAGATGTTCATTAATCTTTAATTTCTTAAGATAGTCAATGAAATATTACAATACAAACTAAGCGGTATTTACAAATAGTCATCTCGTCAGAAAAACTGTCAACAATTATTGACGAATTTACACTTATAAGTTGTAAAAAATGTTAATTCTTGTTAAACGATGCTACATCTATTATGAGCAATATATTCACTCCCTGCTGAAGTGAGAAATATTTATTTTTAACAAAATAAGTTACAGGCTTGTCACAATGACGATTAAAAGTGATTCGTAATAAAAGTATGAAAACCATTCATGATTATTATAAAAGTTCAGGCGTAACAATGAGAGTTATGTGTTGCTTAAAAATGCAAAAATCTCTTTGAGGAAAAAATTATGAAAAATACTTATTATAATGTTACAAAATATTATTTTGATTACCAACAATAGCCAGAACTAAACATAAATGAAATATTGTTTAAAAGTTACTCAAACGTAAGCTGTAAATACAAATACACTTGTGGAAACATTTAGCTTAGTAATTAATTAGAATAACAATTTGGTAATAAACTGTGCAATAACAAGACAATTTTTACAGTATTTTTTCATGCAAAACAATATTGGTTCGTTGAAAAATATGCTAACTATAAAATATAATTCTGATAATAATAAAAATAAAAATAAATTTGTAGCTCATTATCTTGATTAAGTTCTAGCTTTCAACAAAGAAATGTAATCTATTGTTTTAGTAACATCAATTCTTTAGGTAGGAAAAACTTCATATACAGGGTGAATCTCATAAGGTGTCCTAAATGGATTACAGACAAACACTTTGCCCTACAACCTTCAAACAAAATTATTTTCTACTAAATTGACCCCAAGGAATAATTTAAAATTATTTTTAACGTTGTATAAATACAGGGTGTACCAAAAACTGGAGGTCAAAAACAGGTTCAAATCTTGGATATTTCAAATACAAACATTATACATCATTAGAAAGGTCTATTTAATAGAAACATTTTGGTGAAAACAGAATTTAGTTATCTTTATTCATTTCAAAATGGCGTCCATTTTTGTAGCCAAAATAAAAGTTTACGGAATACCCTGTAATTCTTTTATTATTAATCATAGACGACTTCTGATTCAAAATACTTATTTGAAATAAGCTAAGCTTTACAATGATATACCACAAGATCACATTTATTTAAAAACTAAAATTTCCAAAATTTAATATTTTTTTTAATGTTTACATAACAAAACTAAAAAATTTCAAATGCTCACCAATATCATTTTGTATATGATCTTAAAGCTCTCATTGAACTGAGCAACTTTGTAATTTACACTAATGCCGTATCTCTTTTGGTTTTGTAGTAATAACGGAAAAACGTTATTTCCCCATATAACTTGCATGTTTATTTAATGGTATGGCAACAATGGAAGAATGACTGCCATACTATCATGTCCTGATTAATTAACATGCAAATCATATAGGGAAATGACATTTTTAAGCTATTACTACAAAACCAAAAGAGATACGGCATTAGTGTACATTACAAAGTTGCTCAGTTCAACGAGAGCTTCAAGATGATATACAAAATGACATGGGTTGCATTTGAAATTTTTTAGTTTAGTTTATGTAAACATTTTAAAAAATATTAAATTTTGGAAATTTTAGTTTTTAAATAAATGTGATCTTGTAAAAAGCTTATTTCAAATAAGTATTTTGAATCAGAAGTCATTTATGACTAATAATAAAAGAATTACAAGGTATTCCGTAAATTTTGATTTTGGCTACAAAAATGGACGCCATTTTGAAACGAATGTTTCTATCAAATAGACCTTTCTAATGATGTATAATATGACATATGTTCGTATTTGAAATTTCCAAGATTCGAACCTGTGACCCCCAGTTTTTGGTACACCCTGTATTTATGCAACGTTAAAAATATTTTTAAATTATTCCTTGGGGTCAATTTAGTTGGAAATAATTTTTTTGAAGGATGTAGGGCAAAGCGTTTGTCTGTAATCCATTTAGGACACCTTACGAGATTCACCCTGTATAAATTTACTGACATCGTATATAAATCGTAGAGAAGATATTACCTTCAGAATAAGATATTTTGAGACTCTTTAAGATTCCAAGTAGGCTTGTTTTAATGAAATCAATCAAAATGGACATCAGATTGAGTTTTAATGATAAATTTGAATCTACTGTATATACAATATTATTTAAATTTCAGTAAACCTAATGTAAGTGAAAGGAAGTATATTGTTAAAAGAACACAAAAAAAAAAAAATCAAAACAGATGTGTGACTGAACATTCAACCAAACGTTTTTTAATCTGTTCTTTGCTGCGTTAACATGAATTTGGGTGATTTTTGAATGGTCATACAATATGTCAAGAGTCGTATCAGTGGATTGAAAAAATATATAGCCTGAGACTAAAATCAAAAATAAAAAAAATCATGAGACTTATGAAAAGTTGCATCTGTTTTTGGGTTAATTCTGGCACATCTCGAACACCTGAAAACTGGTACGAAAAAATCATTTAGGAGAATTAGCATTGCATTTTAATATCCCAGTAATAACTCTATCATAGGTACAGATCAAGTGAATTTTCACAATTTTAACAGTTCAAAGATCTATGAGAGATCTTTCTATTATAGCAACGTGAAAATCCACTTCAAAGTCATTGTTGTCAAGGTATGATGTTTAAGAAGCTTAACATTTTTCACGTTTAGACTTGTAGGCTGCAGTGTGACGTCACGTCGGTTGTGGCGTTAGCAGTTGTAACACTTGACCAGGCCGACCTCGTCACAGTTCATGCACTTGAGCGCCACCAGCTCCGTGGTGAAGTGGTTCCTGTGGACGGACTTCTTGGAGCCGTTGCAGAC
This sequence comes from Neoaliturus tenellus, assembly GCA_030545055.2. NCBI lineage: Eukaryota > Metazoa > Arthropoda > Insecta > Hemiptera > Cicadellidae > Neoaliturus > Neoaliturus tenellus. Next base: position 141,924,154 of record CM061531.1, read on the forward strand.
GGGGCACGGCAGCAGCCTGTAGCCTCCGCACACCTGACACGTGGTGCACGCGTCCGGGCTCTGCGACAACCACAACACAATCAGTCTGGGTGAAATGCAGCTATCTTTACAATCATTGAGATTACAGATGGAGCCGTTGCAGACCGGGCACGGCAGCAGCCTGTAGCCTCCGCACACCTGACACGTGGTGCACGCGTCCGGGCTCTGCGACAACCACAACACAATCAGTCTGGGTGAAATGCAGGTATGTTTACAATCATTGAGATTACAGATGGAGCCGTTGCAGACGGGGCACGGCAGCAGCCTGTAGCCTCCGCACACCTGACACGTGGTGCACGCGTCCGGGCTCTGCGACAACCACAACACAATCAGTCTGGGTGAAATGCAGCTATCTTTACAATCATTGAGATTACAGATGGAGCCGTTGCAGACGGGGCACGGCAGCAGCCTGTAGCCTCCGCACACCTGACACGTGGTGCACGCGTCCGGGCTCTGCGACAACCACAACACAATCAGTCTGAGTGAAATGCAGCTATCTTTACAATCATTGAGATTACAGATGGAGCCGTTGCAGACGGGGCACGGCAGCAGCCTGTAGCCTCCGCACACCTGACACGTGGTGCACGCGTCCGGGCTCTGCGACAACCACAACACAATCAGTCTGGGTGAAATGCAGCTATCTTTACAATCATTGAGATTACAGATGGAGCCGTTGCAGACGGGGCACGGCAGCAGCCTGTAGCCTCCACACACCTGACACGTGGTGCACGCGTCCGGGCTCTGCGACAACCACAACACAATCAGTCTGAGTGAAATGTAGGTATGTTTACAATCATTGAGATTACAGATGGAGCCGTTGCAGACGGGGCACGGCAGCAGCCTGTAGCCTCCGCACACCTGACACGTGGTGCACGCGTCCGGGCTCTGCGACAACCACAACACAATCAGTCTGAGTGAAATGTAGGTATGTTTACAATCATTGAGATTACAGATGGAGCCGTTGCAGACGGGGCACGGCAGCAGTCTGTAGCCTCCGCACACCTGACACGTGGTGCACGCGTCCGGGCTCTGCGACAACCACAACACAATCAGTCTGAGTGAAATGTAGGTATGTTTACAATCATTGAGATTACAGATGGAGCCGTTGCAGACGGGGCACGGCAGCAGCCTGTAGCCTCCGCACACCTGACACGTGGTGCACGCGTCCGGGCTCTGCGACAACCACAACACAATCAGTCTGGGTGAAATGCAGGTATGTTTACAATCATTGAGATTACAGATGGAGCCGTTGCAGACGGGGCACGGCAGCAGCCTGTAGGCTCCGCACACCTGACACGTGGTGCACGCGTCCGGGCTCTGCGACAACCACAACACAATCAGTCTGAGTGAAATGCAGGTATGTTTACAATCATTGAGATTACAGATGGAGCCGTTGCAGACCGGGCACGGCAGCAGCCTGTAGCCTCCGCACACCTGACACGTGGTGCACGCGTCCGGGCTCTGCGACAACCACAACACAATCAGTCTGGGTGAAATGCAGGTATGTTTACAATCATTTAGATTATAAATGGAGCCGTTGCAGACCGGGCACGGCAGCAGCCTGTAGCCTCCGCACACCTGACACGTGGTGCACGCGTCCGGGCTCTGCGACAACCACAACACAATCAGTCTGGGTGAAATGCAGCTATCTTTACAATCATTGAGATTACAGATGGAGCCGTTGCAGACCGGGCACGGCAGCAGCCTGTAGCCTCCGCACACCTGACACGTGGTGCACGCGTCCGGGCTCTGCGACAACCACAACACAATCAGTCTGGGTGAAATGCAGCTATCTTTACAATCATTGAGATTACAGATGGAGCCGTTGCAGACCGGGCACGGCAGCAGCCTGTAGCCTCCGCACACCTGACACGTGGTGCACGCGTCCGGGCTCTGCGACAACCACAACACAATCAGTCTGAGTGAAATGCAAGTATGTTTACAATCATTTAGATTATAAATGGAGCCGTTGCAGACCGGGCACGGCAGCAGCCTGTAGCCTCCGCACACCTGACACGTGGTGCACGCGTCCGGGCTCTGCGACAACCACAACACAATCAGTCTGAGTGAAATGTAGGTATGTTTACAATCATTGAGATTACAGATGGAGCCGTTGCAGACCGGGCACGGCAGCAGCCTGTAGCCTCCGCACACCTGACACGTGGTGCACGCGTCCGGGCTCTGCGACAACCACAACATAATCAGTCTGGGTGAAATGCAGGTATGTTTACAATCATTGAGATTACAAATAGTAATAATTTGTTTCTTGGGGTTTGACTAGTGACGGATGGTACCAAGGAAGAATTCATCAAGAGTCTACAAACCTCGAACAAGGTCCAGCCAGTCAGGAATTGCGGAGGTGAAAATGCAGACGGTTGAAAAAACGGATTGAGGATCTATAATAAAAATTCTAAAAATGAAGGAAATCAATTATTATAAAAATTGCCATTCAAGGATGGCAAGAAGAATGTTTTGTATTTAAACGTTATCTTATACTCTAAAACAAGCTCGGTTTGCACGGGAAAAGTTTTTGTTTTTTTCGCTCCTAGGATTTTTGATTTTTTTATTTAATATGGGGGGTTTTTGCCACCAGAAATCGCTTGGAGCTAGTCCCATAGCTGGGAAAAATCCGGTTTTCGCCCTTTTAAGTTTTCATGTTATCCTTATGGAGAGTTTATTAGTTGAACAAAAATCAGCTGATAACTGTAGATATAAGCCAATGGGTTATATCTTTAAAGCAAAATTATACCAAAGTGCAGCACCCTTCGGCCTGGCGAGTGAACGAAGCGAACTAGCTCGTCTTCAAAACGGAAGAGGGCGAGTGACCGGAGCGGACGAGCTTTGTGTCAGAACGAAAGTAGCCTAATAATTATACCGAGCTTAAGCTCGGTCCTCCTGGTACTATTTAAGAAAATTAACAATACAGTGAGATACTGGGGATTTTGCAATTCACAAAAAGTATTTTTAGGGTATTTGATGAAAGGTCATGGTTCAAGTAGTTACGAAAATATGATACTAAGTAGAAATAAATAAGTACATCCTTCATAACCAAGATTAGAATAAATATATTTAACAGAGGGTAAAAAAGTTTTTATAAATAAACAAAATAACGAAAGTAACATGTTTGTTTAGTTGCATCGAAGTTCTAGTTTAAGTAAAGAATACACAACCAACAAAGAGTAGCAAAGGTTATCCATTTACATTGCATGCAAATTAATAGCTACAGGATATATAAAATTGTATCTCTAATAAGGAAAACGAAAAGTAGAGTTTAAGTCAGGTCAAGAACAAATCAACTGCATTATCCACGTTGTCTAGGAATATTAATTACCCAGGACCTAAGATTTTCTAACGGTGGTATTCTCAACGGGACCGCGCCAAGGTCTGACGGCGACGAAGTCTGACGGCGACAAAACCTACCACTTTTTTCGTCAGGTTTTGACGGGTACGTCAGGCGTCAAGCCTCGACGGTTTTTAAAAACGTCAGGGCTTGTCGCCTCACGCACCCGTCAAAACCTGACGGATTTAAAAACGTCCTATTTTGACGCCTGACGTACCCGCCAAAACCTGACGGATTTAAAACGTCCTACTTTGACGCCTTACGCACCCGTCAAAACCTGACGATTTTCTCTCACCCCTCTTTTTGCACCTGACTGTACAGTTTAACTTGTCTGTCCTCTTAGGCCACGCCCCTACTAGGCCAAACCTCCATTATTATTTACGACAACTCACACACCCGTCGAATAAGGAATCATTCCTCTCACCTCCCGTTTACTCCCAATTTTTTAAATTGCTGTCTTCCTAGGCCACTATCCCCACACCTAATTTGTTACCCTATTTGTTTATGCCACAATATTAATAAATGCAGTGGCGGATCTAGAAATTTAGTAAGGGGGGGCTAACCTGGGGGTCGGCGCTCCCCCCCCCCCCCGATCGGCGGGCCAGACCGGCGGGGGGTTCGGGGGCCCTCCCCCGAGAAGTTTTTTAAATTTAAGTGTTAAAAATAGCAGTTTCAGGTCATTTCTTCACCCGTTGCTTTGGAAAACAATTCTAAATCGCCAATCAATTTTTATTACAAACAAACAGTTTGGCCAATGTACCAACTTTCATTGCTCTTATTATCATTAATATTTAATGAGAATTGCTTTTGCATCGTGAAGTACAATGCATACACTAACCTTAAAAAAATTGGTTCGTTTTTATAGGCCTGTTGCTATCTAAATTTTCATTATCTTTATTTCGTATTGAAATGGTACACTCTCGTTTTAACACTTTTAACTTTAATATACTAAGTCGGTAATAGGTAGGTAGGTTAATATTTTAAAATGTTATTAAAATTTAACTTTAATATACAGTACATTTCATCATGGATTAGCCACTAGATCACGTATGGGTTTTGGGTCTTTTTGACCCATTGTGTGTTTACAGTTACAATTACATTAATCCTACAATAGTAAAGTTGTCGTAGTATTAAAATTAAATAGAGACACAGACCCCAACACGGACACGGTACCTACATTTCAATGAATAAAAACTGGCCATTACGGTACAATAAAATCACGTGCGTAGGCACCAAGTGATGAGACTCGGCCTTTCAGACCAAGGAAGCTCTTAGATTCCTTGTTTCAGACTGTTTTAATGTAGGACTACCGTTGCGAATGCTGCACTCTGGTTTATTTATTGTCGGATCAGAAGTTCTAATTTTTTTGTTAACAGATGATTTCATTATTGTTACTATTTCAAGTTTTAAATTCAATTGCAACTCTAAAAAGTGCTTAGTTGTATTAGGCCTATCTATTTACTTCACTTTTATTTATTTAAATATTTAAGCCTTCATTATTTCTTTTTTTAGTTTTGTACTTCATAAGACCATTGTTAATTAACGTTAATTACATTAATTAACAACGTAACGTTATGCAACGTAATTAAGCACGTAACGTCGTTACGTTAATTAACGTAATGGTAGGGGAAAGAACTTAATTTTACTTACTAAGCTAATTTTTATGTCATTCGAAGTGCGACCTTAAAAACACATCTATTGAAAGAAGACTATTTACTGAACATCGTGTGGAAATTACACGTTTCTAAGTTTTACTGTTTTTAAGTTGGGCTTGCTTAAAGTCAGCCATGTCACCGATGATCGTGGCGAACACAACTCCGCTGAAGGCTGTGACGCTAGGTTAGTTATAGCTGTCGCTGTCTAGTCGGTCTTATGTATGACTTATCACTACCGTGTGATTTGTTTTGAGTTAGTGAAAGTATTTCTGACCTATATATCAATAACAAACATAACCTAATCGTCGCAGCGCATTGTAAACTTGGCTGAGTACTTGTAGCAGGCCCGGTGTCAGGCCGCGGGCGGAAATGCGTTCACCGCGATCATCGGTGACATTTCTAACTTTAAGGATGTAGAACCAAAAAAACGTAAGACTTAAAAAAGTGAAATTTTACACAATGCTCAGTAAATAGTCTTCTTTCAATTTATGTGGTCTTTAATACTGCAGATCAAAATAACATAAAAAATAGCTGGCTTATGTCATATAACAATAGACAAGTACCCGAAATAAGACTTTCCTGACATGGAAACCTGTAAATATAGGCCTTATAATTTTTTATCCCAGAACTGCTTTATTTGAAATGTTTGAAGAAAATCGTTGGAGCCTTTCTCGATATCCGTGTGTACATACATATAGACAATGTATACAAATATACTCATCAATAATATTAGAGTATAATAATATACTTTTTTGTTAGTAGGGATCGAGTGCCGATATATACTATAATTAGTTTATAAGTAGCCTATTTTTGCAAAAATTTATGATTGCTATTTTAATTAGTAATTATTTTAACGAATTTTACCTCCAGTTGGTTTTCTCCAGGTTCAAATAATCTACACGGTTCTGGCTTTGATAAAAACTTGAACGTCAATTTAGACTGCTGGTCATTGTCTTTTTATTTAATCAGATAATCGTTTTCTTTAGAATGAACCTCAGTCTTATTTTTTTTTTTAGACATAACCTTCTTTAGACTACTTTATTTATTATAATGAATCTTAATAATTAATTAATTGATCTCGTTTGAATCAATAGGTAGTCATCACAAAGGGTTTATCAGACATTACACATACAGCATTGCGTTTTGCTCTGCAGTGTCTATTGTTCTTGATTTCGTGTTGTGACAGGAAAAGTTTGCGCGGGCAATGCAACCAAACATTAAATACAACATCTAGTTGTAATTTTGATTCCCCTTCGCCTCCCTCCACCACTTCCACTTAGGCCCCTATTATACATCGCACCTTTCAAGGCACGTAAAATAAGTACATTGCACTAGATAGGAGCATTTATACCCGGCGCCTGACGGTCGTCTGTCGCGCGTCATCCAATAAGGTATACAACGATTCGAGCGACACGCGGTGGGCGCAAGCCCTCGCGGCGTCGCTCGACGCGATGTAAAAGGGCCCTTAAACTTGAGGATGGAATACGTCACTCCCCATCTCCGACTCGTAACTATACGAAGACTCGGCATACACAAACAGAGGGACTCTGGAAGTCTCAGAATTGGTGCCCCACCGATTGAGATGGCGTACCAATAGAGACACTACAATGACAGTGTCGTCTAGTTGAATTACCAGAAAAGGACATTACAATATCATTTTTAAGAACAAATATTTTTAGGGATGATGTTTTTATTTCACAGTGTGCATAACAGACACAAAGTAGTTTACATTGAAAAATATCGGAAAAACGTGCGCTGGTTTGCCGGCGACCCATCACCCGGCCTGCGCCCGACACGGGCCGGCGCCCGCTCCGGGCCGTCGCGGCGCCCCACCTTGGCCCTCAAGGGGGGGGCTATAGCCCCCTTAGCCCCCCCCCTTGGATCCGCCACTGAATAAATGTGTATAATTATATATATTTAAATATGTTAAGCAATCGTGTTCCGGCGGAGCAGTTCTTCAGTATGATGAAGTTAGTTGTTCTATCGTATGGTGTGTTTAATCAGACCAAGTGAATTTTATTCTCTTAAGTCAGCTTGAATGCATTTTAATAATCTCTTGAAAAAGGGGACTTGGTAATTCTCATATATCTTACAGCCAAATGTAGGGGTGGTTGCCTGGCAGCGTCCATATTCTGTTGCACAAAACCCCTCTCCTAACCATACCGGGAAACAGGTCTAACATTCCTTACGTAGGCCTAGTAGTCCCCGTCCCCAGTTCTTAAAAACCTATTAAAGACAAGTCAAGAAGTGAAGGGTGGGAAGTGCAAAGTCCAGATATTTGGCCTGTACTGTACTGCACTGTACAGACGTCATTATACTAGGAAGGTTTCGACAGAAAAAATTGTAAGAGAACAACAACGCGCCCGCCTGACGCTGTTGTAAATTCTTCCAAAGCAAGTTCATAGACTGATTGGCAGTTTCTTTACTCATACTTTAAGCCCGAATGAAATTATTTAACGAATATAAATTTTTATCTCTCGCTTATTTACTAACATTTTTAAATAACATTTGGTATCCTATACTCTTATACGAGCAATGTTTGCTTGTTTGCTTGTTTGCTTGCTTATCTCAAAAACGGCTCCGACGATTTCCTTCAAATTTTGGAATAAACTTAGTTTTACCTTAAAAATACGATTGAGATGGGTCTCGCCCCCAGGGAAAATCTAATTTTGCTAAAAATTAAAGTTTAAAATTACAAAATTTTAACATTGGGCTTATGGGTTGCCATGATGGCAACGAATTAACAACATATAAACAAGAAGTACATTCAGAACTTCATATCACCTGTTCCTTCTTTTCCTATACTTTCACACTTTAAAGTAAATGAATGAATTCAAACAGATGATAATATTTACTAATATTTCACCGAGCAACGCTCGGTCCTCCTGGTACTATAACTTTATTAGGCTAAGAGTAACTAATATTTGTTCAAACCCCCAGATGGTAGCAAAGCTGTATATTAAATCCCATGTCATTTTAATGTAAAATCTTATATAATAAAAGAGTGCATTTAAGGGTCTAGAGAGAGAACTACTGAACGGATCGAGGCCGTTTTGGTGTCAATGAATTTCTTATGACACCTAGATGATAGGAAAAATATGGTATCCCTCGGAAAATGCCTTATAAAGCCGCAAAATGAAAATTAGACCTTATTTAGACCAATCTAAGACGTGATTTTGTCGATTTGTTTACTGCTCCAGGTGATCCGTATCTTACATTGAAATTTGATACCACTGCTGCTTTACCAAGTGTTTTTGTAAACAAAACAGACAACTTTTCAACTCTATGATAATTGACAGATACAAATCAAGGACACGAAATGTTGCAGTGGTTTTTAAAGCAGTAAATTAAATAAACAGCTGATGCATTAATAAATCTTTTGTTATTATACTATAAAGAGAATTTATTTAATATAGATGATTTAATTTATGTATTTAAACTTAAGAGTTATTTATTAATATTTGTTTACACATATGTTTTTATAACTATCAACTAATGAGCTTTATGTTTTGAAATATATAAACAGAATCTTTTGATTGTAAAATTCTCCCCACCGTATTCCTAATACAGTACGTATTCTCCCCAAGTATTTCATCCATCATTTTTTTGTTTTAAGTCATATAACGTCCTTATATGCTTATTTTTCATCCTTTTAGTTCGTGTAGGCTTATGATTCTACATGTTTAATAGTTGGTTTATTGTTCCCACTAATATAAACAATGGAGTACAAAAAAGTGAAAATGTGGAACTATGAACAACTGGAAGATATAAGTCTTGACATATACAAGAAGAAATACGAAGAATAAGAAAAGGAGATGAAAATAAAGTGGAAAAAAGACAGAGAATAAACATTTTGAACAGTGTTTTAGTGAAGATAAAAAAACCTACTATACGATTGATTTAGAGCACAATGCAGTAACACTTAGTACACCCAGGAATGTACTTCTATACCATTGCGTGCATGAAAAATTCAAGTCAGAACGTTATAGCAAGGTTCAATTAGATGCATAATCACTGTGGAAGAGCCCACAGAATGGTGCTCAGCGATGGTGGTGATACCAAAACCTGATGGGGATTTAGACTCTGCGTGGATCTAACAAAATTAAACAAGAACGCAAGGAGGCTAAAATGCCAGAGGTTGAAGAGAGGTAAATCTCAAATATTTAACAAATAAGATACAAATTCCAAATTATGGCAAATTAAATGGACTCTGAGTCAGGGAAATTACCAATAAGTTAATTGGCCATACAACTGGAATGAAAAAGTGGATAGCCTATACGGTAAAAAACCTTTAATCATTATAATTTTATTTGTAAAGTCTCAAAGGCCTACTACAGTATATTGTAAAACCGTATGATAGTAGGTTGGCTATTATAAACTATTCAAACTTATGAACTATTAATGATAGGCCTATACTATAGATTTGCCTCCTGAACGAAATTAAACCAAAATTTTAGTTGATCTTGACCCGAGAAGTTAAAAAAATTTTATAACTGAAACATCTGTTCTTCCTGTTTTTAGCAGTTGTTTTTACAAAAGCTGTCATTAGACATATGTTTAATGTTATAAATTTATTGTTTTTAATTGAAATCATTTGATTCAATCAATTCTCCTTCCTCCAGAAGATTAACATTGAAAATTAGAAAGCATGGGGGGCGTAGCCCTGGAGTCCGAACAGCGTGAATTAGAATAGGATTTTGCTCATCTACGGGACTGTACCTTTCTACGGTATGCGGTCTGCGTGGATTTCTCCTAAAATGCTCATGAGCTGAGAAAAAAGGAGGAAAAGAAACATGCTTTGCTTGCCTTTCATAGAGACTAGAAAATCGCCCAATGATCAAAATTCGACCAAATATTTAGTTGATCTAGAGTTAATTATTTAAAAAATTATAAATACAACATACTGTTCTTTCCGATTTGCTTTAATTTGTTATTAAAACAGCTGTTCATGATCAATCAATTACCCTTCTCCCATAAAAATAACATTGAAACTTTCAAAGCCTGTAGGGCGTAGCCTCGCTAAAAAACGTTAACATGGCTTAAAAAATGGAAAAATTATAGTTTCAATACTATGTTGTATGTGTATTAATAAATTCTGTGACCATTTTCAAACGTAAACATCAAATTGATGAATAATCATCATGAAAATTACCCGTCATTTTTGACGGGCTGTTTGCTAGTAACTGAATAATTGAAGAAGGAATAGATTGAGGTATCTGATCATCATCAGCTGATTAGCTTACTTTCTGCATTTGTCATATTAATGTTTATATTAAAGAAATTTAAATACTTGGGAGGAAAATAGACTTATTTAATTTTTTTTTTTTAAATCCATTAGGGCTCTGACGAAAAGGCCATGTTAGTTGTATTATTATTATTATTATGGAAAAAATGTTTTGATAAACCATATGATTACACTACAATATTAAAACGTGTATACAACCGAACATGTAGACCTACCATGTAATAACTGGAACCATTTTGTTGAAAAAGTTTTCTCAATTAGCTATGTATACTTTTACATTGCTTTCGTTTATCTCAACATTCATAATCAGCAGTATAAAGTACGATTTAAAAATTTAAAGCATTTATAGTTATGTATTTTAGCGAATTTCTTTAATATGAATTCGGTGTGTTATTTTAAGACCTATATAGTTTCTCAATTTGCATTTACTTAAAGGAATTTCGGTAAATATACTACAATAATTTAACCAACGCCGGCAAATTGTATGGATAAACCAAAATGCCATATTTCCAACATGTTGATCCACAAATTTATACCATAGAGCAGCACGTAGAGCCTACTTTCATGGCGAGTGAGCGGCGTGAACGAGGTATTAACAGCTATAATAGCTATAAAATATATATAGCTGCTCATTTTGTCATGCTTTTAGAAGATGTCCAGTTTTTTAGCGAATTTCCCATATTGAATTAGCTATTACCGTAGGTCTCATGGTAAGACCTAAGCCCGGGACCATGTTACTTTTTCGTTTTTAGGTGCCCAGAGACCAAAAATAATAGTCATTAAAAATTTTATATATATGTATATATATATATATATATATATATATATATATATATATATATATATATATATATATAAATGTGTATGTGTCCCTAGGCACGATAACTCTCGTAAAAACGGTCATATCGACACCAAATTTGGTAGAGATGTGTAATCCTACGTTTATTCGGATGAGTTCGTAAACCAGACATATCGACCTACCGGAAGGGGTAGTTTTGGGGGGTTTTGTACCCCAAAATTGGGTTTTTTGCATTTTTCATATGTAAATTTTCAAAATTTTAAATTTTTATTTTGACCATTGGATTTAGCTCAAAAAAACACACAATTTAGTATTTTGAAGCTTTGCTCTATCTCCATTGGTTACCGAGATATTACAAAGTCTAAAGACAGTACATTGTATTTTGGGGCTCCAATGTTAATCTTATGGAGAATAGGGATGTGTAAATATTTCACTTATTAACCAATATTTTTCGAAGAAACTTGGTATTCAGCTTCATTTGGTTGAGATTCATCCATTTATGGTAAAAAATTTTGGTTTTTGCGCTTATTATGGCAGCAAACCTGCATACTCTTTTCCCATGTTAATTATATTGAGAATAGGAAAACTCCTTTAGCAATGGACAGATATTGATAAAACTTAGTACATGGCTTCATATGGTTGAAATAAAATTTTTTATGATAAAAACTTACTTTTAGTGTTCCCCAGCATGGCAGCATACCTGCATACTCTAACTATATTTATCATAAGGAGAATAGCCATTTATTTCCCTATTTATGAGCATGTGATTTTATTTGGTTTACAGTTTTATGGGGTCAAAATTAATATTACTAATTTGGAAATTCGCTGAGTACGCAGGTCTGCTGCGACGGGGAGTATTTGTTTTTTACTCTATGCGTTATTCATTTGAAACCTAATCATGGTAATCCGATTAGCCTTGTTTTCGAACTTAACCTGAAGAACGCTAACCAACACGCGTTGGTATTTTGGTGCGCTAAAATGACAAGTGCAAAAAAGATTATTTATTCGTTTGCCTCGCCCACTCGCCTTTCAGACTGTTTCAATGTAGGAATATGGGTGCTGCACTCTGATGTATATTTGTTAAACCACATGTTGAATCTGTAACACGTGAATTCTAATTATTTGGTTATTATAAGTGATTTCATAATTTTTACTAGTCTTTTGTTTTTCAGTTCAATTGCAAAGCTACAAATTGGTTAGTCGTTTAATAATTTTACCAATGAATACAAAAATATAAATAAAGTCAGATCCCATGAGGGAATTTGAGATTAAACAGATTAAGATTAGAATAACAGAAGATATTGAGGGAATTTTCATTGTGACGGGAAATAAAATTCTGTCTTTCGACCGAACATTTATTTTGAACAATGTACAGGTGATTACAGTGTAAATAACCCAAAAATTACTTATTCACCATGTGATTCAACAAATGTTACCAGAGTGCAGCACCTACTTGCCCGGCGAGTGAGCGAACGAGGACTGTCTTGAAAAATAACAATGCATGACTTTTTAACTCGGCATCTCACCCGGATGTCACTGCAGAGAAATTATAGGGCGATGTTTTGTAAAAATAATACAGTATTATACTATTTTTACTACTCAATTTTAACTTTATTAAATAAATTACTAAAACCCAAGACCTCATCGCATAACTAAAAATTGGAGCCATTACTTTGAAACATAAAATTTTAAAATTAGTTAAGTATATTGATAGAGCTGTGTTCACAAAAACGACTTCACGTAAATAAGGACTTGCTTAATGAATTAATAGTATTTTAAATTGGCTATACTGTACAACACAGTTTTAGTAACACCGTAATATAAGCCTGACAAAGCAGCTCGGACTGGTTGAGCGGTTCTTACAACAATGGCTACCTTCTATTGTACATAATCCACAAACTGCAAAAGGCCCACCATTGGACAGACGGCAGGCCAATAGGCCACGTGAAGTCCGTAATTTATAAGAGGCAGTACAGTCTTTTCAAAAATTAAAAACGTCGCGAGTTGTCGCCTCACGCACCCGTCAAAACAGGACGAATTCAAATCGTCAGAGTTTGACGCCTAACGCACCCGTCAAAACCTGACGAATTTAAAAACGTCCTGATTTGACGCCTGACGCACCCGTCAAAACCTGACGAATTTAAATCGTCCTGTTTTGTCGCCCCCAGACTTTTTATTCGTCAGACTTTGACGTCCCGTGACTTTTAAAAGTGTCAGGGTTCGTCGCCGTCAGACCTTGACGGCGTCCCTTCTCAACATAATTTAAGGGAGAAACAAAGGTTAATTGAAACATATTCAATATAAGAACGAATAAATTTGGCTTTATCAAATGTTTTTAGTTTAAAAAAAATCACATTAAAATAGTTAGCTTATAATTTTTAACTGCCAATTATATTGTTATTTGACTTTTTCGTAATCGAAAAAGCCAATTTGTTATTGAAATGTCTTTGGAGCAGTGGAACCAATCAGACAAATCAGACGGAATTACAGGAAAGGATTTCAGGAGCTGTAGTTACAGTTAGTTTCAAATTACCGTAGGTGGGTTTATCACTGCTGGCTGAAGACCCTCTAATCTAAAACAAGTTGCCGAACCGCGGTCATGTTAACGGACCGAACACTCCGTGGAATAGAGCGGTAAAAGTTTGAACTGCAATCTGCTGCGATGTACTACGGTGAACCTTTGGTGGACTACTCTTTTTTACATGTCGAATATTATAAAGTTTAAGGAGGAAGCATAAAACCTTAAAAAAAACATCAGTTATAAAAACTTAATTTGAAAAAAAAAATAGTGTTAGAAAATATTACCACAAAGCAATATTATTATATTAATTAATTGTGTAATATTTCCTTACTGATATCCTTATCAAGAAAACACTAAATATGATTTCTAACTTAAAATTATTTCAATTTAAACTCATTTTATTTGGGATCTTTACCCCAACAATTTTAGATTTAAGTACTTAATTTAATTAGGGTGTAAACGTTCGTTAAAGATTTACTTTGATTCCGCTTAGAATATCAAACTTTCTAGGAGCTGTGTGCGATTTGATTAACAATGGTGAATTAGTTTTCAGCCAACAGAGACATTAAAGGCCGGAAAGAATGGAAGAGATGTAAAACACTTCCGGTCGATTAGCCGGACCTGATAAACGTCCACATGAACGCGTCTGTAAAGCCAGGAACCAGGGTCGAGCCGGTTGGACGTTAAACTAAGTCGCACATCTCTCTCTCAACCTTATAAATTAAAATCCTTAAAATCTATTTATTTTGTAGTGACAAATAAACATTTGACAAATAAACCAGTTATGTTTAACTTAGTTAATCGCTCACCATTGTCATAAAACTGAAATTTATTGAATGGTAATGAAATACCATTTGCCTGTAATAAATATGTACAATTCCCAATACCTGTTGAACACTTAGGTTCAACACCAATACGTAGTAAAAACGTACCCACTTTCAATGAAACACAATTTTTACTTCAATCAGCCAATATTTTAATAATTTAATTTATGGCCCCTTTTGGTTATCATGTTACTTTATTTATTTCGTACAACAAAAATGTCTACAAAATATGTACGTTGCTTCTATTTTAATGGGTTTTAATAGTTCGCTAAAAAATCTTGGCCAAATAATGTTTATTTTTTATACTAGTAGCCTATTTACGTTGTTTAGCATCACAATCAAGATGTCGATCGCGACGTTGGTTGCAGGACAGTTTTTACTGTCACCTCATCGTCAGTTTTTTTACTATCCGTCCTTTATTAAATATGCATCGTTATCTAAACCAGCTGTTATGATCTGCCTACCAACCGTTATCTGTATTTATCTTCACTAACGACAATTATATCACATTCTTCTACCCAATCAACATTTCTGTACCGTTGTCTGCATCAACGTTGGTTATGACACAGTTTTTACTCTACGCTCATCAACAATGGTGGCGCGTCGCATTGTTCTGTAAATGGCCCTCATTACCCCCCCCCCCCCCCCCCACCCCCCAACAGCATGACGTCATCATTCACCACCCCCACCCCTCACCGCACCCATCCTTGACATTGCCACCTGCTGTCTGTACCTCTCTACCTCCTCCTCATCCGCGATTATTACCCTGTATCGGATCATTTCGATATTATTTTCTGACACATTTTGTTATTGTTGTACAAGAAAGTATTTGTGGCCACGAGGCATGGCCCCTTTCATTAATTGAGAAAAGTTTTAAAAATTTCATAAATGAGGAGCGTTTCTTTTAAAACGCAACCTACAATTTGACATAAGGATTCAGAAACATGACACATATCTATGATACATGTTATTGTTATTCACATTAATAAAAACTATATCAAAGATTACAATTTTTTTCGATTTAGTGTTCAAACAGTTCACCATTTACATTTGTACAATGCCATGTTCTATTTGGAAGATTCCCGAACACCTTTTTCGAAAGAGACAAGTTGTTATTACACTTTATAATTGTTGTTATTGCATTTTTATAATTGTCTCAAGTTCATCAATATAATGATTTCTATTATACCTTATTTTTCCACATCCCTTGAGGAAATAATGTAGAGGGCTGAAATTGTGAGACCTCGAATGATGGTACGTTCGTCTTCCCATTAGTACCTCGTCGGAAAATTTTATTGCATATTAATTGACCGATCTCCAGAATGTCCTCTTTATAATTTACTTTGGGGATATGTGAAGAATAAGGCATGTGAAAACTTATAAAATTTGAAGAATTAACTAATATAACTAAAATAACAAGATCCACTTGAAATAAAAAGTGTCCGGGAATTTACAAAATACGTAAATTTTACAAACAACTATGTACATGTAAATACGTTCATTTGTTATGTGGGCGTATTTTCATTTAAGATGGTGTGCAAATAAGGACGACATAAGTACATCCAGTCTAATTGCTGTAATTGGTACCGCTGTTCCGTTCCATTGTTTCGTGAGGTTAGGTAAGGCAAAATTCGTAAAAATAGGTCATAGCATTGTATCAATGTAAATGGTCATCTACTTGAAATCGGAACCCAACTAAAATATCAATAATACAATCCTGTAAATATATGTTATGAATACTAATAAAAAGAAAATGTATACTAAATATGTGTTATCTGTGCGAATTTTATTTAAAATCGTGGGTTGAGTTTTAAAACACACCCTGTATTTAACAATTCATTGATAACGTCACATGCAGATATCAAAAGCATTCAATATTTTCATATTTTTTAATATTTTTTATTGAAAATTAGGACTTTGACCTTTTAACTTCAACTCAATATGAAATTTTACCATTTTTCTTTACAAATGTATGTAACGTAATTATTTTTTCAAGATTTATGTAGAGTAGTTACAGTAAGTGTATTTATTAATAACCTGTTTAACTTAAAGTTATTTTAGAGTGTTCATACCGTATTACCTCAATTGTTGACCCTTACATCATTAAGAGTTATTGACAAACTGACCTTGTAAGGTTTCAATATCCTCCTCAGTTCTCCAGACTCGTTCAGCCTCTCGATCACTTCGGCGTCCTGAAAAAAGAAATGAATAACAAAATGTATTATTTTTAGTAAAAAGGATGTATTGTTATCGCCAATCTAAATACTCATATTCTTTTTGTTGACTATAAAATATATCGTCGTTAAAAATCCATTAAAATATTTTAGTCGATTACAATATTTTGACATATTCAGTAATCTTGCGCCTAGGATTTCAATGGTTAAGGATAAATTAATTAGTATGACTACTTTTGATCTATAATTTGATATATTCTGTTTGCATGAAACCTCTTAATACATAAAAAATTGTAGCCTAATTCACTCTTTGCAATTTTGATTTCCTTATTTAGGTTTCGCTGCCAAAAGCTTAGGATTTGTCAGCCCCTGTCAAAAACCGCCTCATTCTTTATGTCACAAACATTAAAGTGGATGGGTGAAGCCTTTTGTGTTTCTGTTTTCCTGCGAACAAAGACCCAGATATAGGATGCCCCAGATATTACTGGTGGCTGGAAAAGACGCGGTACAACCGGGGCTTATCATCTTGAAGATGGAAAACAATTTAGCAAGATGATTTGTCTGAATAGATGACTTATCAGAACGATTAAACATAAATTTTTATAAGTATCCAAATTTCAGTTTTTTTTATATTTTTTATTTTAATAAATAGTAAGTAATGAAACTTTGTCGTCAAAAGAAAGCTTATGAATAATTGTATACGGTATAAATGACTGAGCCATTTGGTTTATCCTTCAATTAGTAGCTATAAAATTAGTGGATTTGAATTTTTATATTTGAATTCGTACTTAAATAAAACATAAAACATACTCCAATGTAATGTGTTCATTAATGTATTGGAAATGAAACTAATAAACCAAGAAACATCTTTCTTGTTAATTTATTCCTTTTAAATTGATTTATTATTTTATTTATTTTCTTCCTCTTAATAAGTCAGGTAGTTTCTTTTTGACAGCAAATTATTAAGAAGCGCTCAGTTAAGTACAATTTATCGTTTTCACTCCAGCACCAATTACACGTGTTGGCATAACAAGTCGTATTGCAGGGCTGCCAACCCCAGGCTCCCGCTGGTTGTCAGTGTTGCCAACTTAGTAATTACTGTTTCCTGCATCAGAGCAGGCTCGTGTTGATGCTATTCACTAGATGCAGCATGTTGAAGTTCTACTACAATTTATAACATAATTCAGACTTAGTTATCAAAATGGCTTTGATTCTCCCTATGAAAGTACTGTTTCTCATTTTTTATGCTTAGCGTCCATTTAAATTTTGATGGTTTAGTGGTTGAAGGTTCGACTGTTCTAATACTATTGCACATAATAGCCGGAAATATAATTTAATCAACTGGTATACAATTTTTCTGTTCCTTCAGTCTAATAAGAACTGCTAATGATATTGACATAAAATTTAATTTAAGTAAATATCCCTCTTATGCAATCTGTGTCTATTAAAATAACCTGCTAAACCAAGTGATTAGGACTAAATAAGGCCTAGAGCAACCTCTGGTATTTTTTATAATCTTAAAAAGTTTTAACTTATTATTTACAGTTTTTTTTGCATTAAAAAAATTTTAAAAAAACTCGCTTTCCATTTGTAAAGATGAGATTATTTGTTTTTCGTTTTATATTTTTTACTCAGCAAACTGCACATGTATTACTAAAGTGCTTTCAACTTTGACCTTCCAGCTTTTCCACTCAAGCAGCCAGTGTACTAATGGCTTAATCTAAGCCCATAATCTTACTATTACATGCCTTTAATTGAACCTTGTGACCTGTTATCATTTTAAAGTAGAACTTGGAAAAAATATTAGCCCTCTTCTTGCGCGTTAGTTAAAGGTTTTACCATTGTTACCACACAGTTTGTTTTTTGTAATTAATCCTTAGATCTGAGAATTTTTAGCATTCTCGAGTAACTTTGTTAACTCGAACAAGAGGGTTCTCTTAGCAGTTTATAATAGTATTAAAAAAGTAAAAAGTTAATTACATACCATATAACTTGTATTTCCGAAAAAATATCAATTAGCTAAAATGTTTAGATATAATTTAAGCCGTTTTATAGTAAAAACCCAAACATTATAAAAAAAAACTTGGTTGTAAAAATAGAGTTTACTTATGTAAGATCGTTTTCTTGTAAAAATTTTCAAGCAGTATAATATTTCGGCAACCAAATTGTATTGACAAACTTAAGCAAACTTTTGGTGACATAATTCTAAAACACGAAGGATTTACAAACGTATGTTGTAGGAGTCATTTCATGAAAGAAGAACTCACATGGCTTTATGCCGGTATCGCTCAAGGAGACACACGGTCAGGAATTAGACTTGGTTTTATCCCAAGACTGTTGGTGGTTTAATTATTCATTTCGAAAACTTAAGTAATACGTACCGACGTTGTGGATAAAGAAAGTGACTTAACACTTAAGTTAATCTCAACCTGTAATAGGATAAATGGACGATAGCACATTTGGAGCTTTCAAAACGGAGCTTAGGCAGTTGCTGCTGAATTGTAATGATGCAACTGCAGAGGCTACAATTGTAATTTAAATATGGATAGTTATAAAAAAATATTTATACTCCTAACTCACCTAGCTTGATTATATCACAATAATATTTTTGATTGTATCATTATTTCATTATTTGAAATTTTCCTTGCTAAGTTGAAATAGAAGACTAACAGTGAATGTGAACTAAATTTCAAGAAATTAAAGGTGATTCAATAAATTTCATATTATTGTAGGTGCTGGTGATGACTTCCCAACCGCAGGTGTAATGTAGAGGATATATAAATTTTATTTTCATAGATATAATAGTTTTTTTAGATTTTTATAACCAAGAAATGACATCCAAAAAATAAATTGTGTTAAAACTTGTGAAATGTGAAAAATAATCTATGTGATTGTAATCTCTGGGGAAACATAAAACAAAGTTAACTAATTACCCGATGACTTTAATTTTCCTAAAAAATGTAAATCAGCTGAAATAAAAGCATAAAGGACAGTTTCTTAGTTCCATATTTTTATGCTAAATTACAAGGGAACTTTTTTATTTTGTTTAGAATTTGAATGATAAGTATTTGCATGTTCCTGTCAACTGCCTGATAGTAAGAGACTTTTAAATCTGTGGATATGTACTATACATTATAATGAATGTTTGCGAATTTATTGCATGTCATATATGTAAAAAATTGTGTAACCGTTAATAAATAAATAAACTCGGGGTTTGTATTACAGGAATTTGTAGAGTCCGTGTCAACACAAGGTATGGCATGGCAACTAACTTAAGCTATGTCAAGAAATAGTCCACTATTTTAATATATGTAGTCTAACATATAGGGTGCAAGTACAATGTTTTAAAACTTACTAGAATGTAACTCTCTTATTTATAGTTTGTTTAGATAAAATTGCACTAAGTAAAGTTAGTCAGTCATTACAACATGAGATCTGCTCTTTCATTTTAAATTCCCTGAACTTAGTTGTCAGATCGGACACAGACCCCAATGTACTGTCCCTCGATGAACACTTGCGGCACGAGGATCTCGTCCGTGTTCATCCTCTCCTTGATCTCCGCCTGCGTCTCCCTGCTCATGAACACGTCCTTCTCCTCGTACTTGACCAGGTGGGTCCTCAGGATCTGGCGCACCTTGAGACAGCGCTGGTAGGTGCTGCGGACGATGCCCATCGTCGTCGTGTACACCACCACCTTGCCCGCCTCCCGCTCCTGCCACGTCTGCAACAGTCACCGTTACTTGTAACATGCATAAAACGGTAACAGGTACATGATCACAAAAAAACTGCTTCTAACAAGTGCAATGTATAAGGTGGCCATAAAGATGGTCGCTATTGATGTAACAGTAACAGCTGAATGTAGTGCGTTTCTTGAAACAGATGAGCAGTAATGGTTTAATGTATCTAGTTACGCGAAACATATTATCAGAAGAACAAATTGAATTTTTAGTTTCAGGGAATCTGTGTTGATCAATAGCTTCAAGAAAGTTCTATTTCCACTTTGTTTTATGTTTAAACAATCGCTTGTAAGAAGTAAAATTAGGCAGACATAACATTGTTATAAAAAGCTCCCAGTGACAGGTTCAGCATAACACGTACAGTTCCAATGGTAACGACAGCTCCAGTGACGTCAGAGCAGCCGGATAACAATGGTGTTGCGAGAAATGCCAATTATACTGTATTGACCTCGGACAGAGGTATTGACTAATAGCGGCAAATCATGATGGTAATAGGGTACTTGGATAGCCATTTACAGTTGAATGCTGTGTAAAACATGGATCGTTAAAGACTATGGTGGCTTAGATAACATATTATGTGTGTAGTTAAAAACATTAACATATTACTGATGAGATAGTGGGAAGGCCGAGTATATAGCCAGTAAATTCTGTATCCATTTATTTGCTGATTAAATAAATAATCGCTATATTCATTTTTACACATTATATTTATTGTTAGAAATAACTAAATGAAGAGCGTACTCCCATAAAATTAGGATTAGCTGTTAGTTACAAAACTTCAAGTACCTTGTTTTTGTAACTTGAAATATGTTTAAGGCCATAACTATTACTGAACCTAAATTATTCGCAAATGTGTAGGAGACATATTGTTATTGAGTGGCAGATTTACTGCAAAGCTAAAATAAATTTAATTTAATATTTTCAGCTTCATCTTAGATTTTTGCAAACATCCTTACTTGCGAGATTAAATTACATAAATTCTTTATTTTAAAATAAGGAATCGGTGATTCAAACAAATTGATAGCTGATTGAGTTGATAAATCATTGCCTAAAATAAGACCTTGTCCAATTTGGGTCAAACATCTTGCGAATGCTAAACGAAACCGGGCCGCACTTTCGTTTCAGCCAATTATTAAAAATAATTGGATCAAAACTGGTTCAGTAGCTGACAATTCCAAAAACATTTTGCTATGAAAAACTAGCAAAAAGTAGTTACTTTCTTTATTTACAGTAATAAATAATATTAAAAAACAAAATTAATAATTATTTTGATTTTATACTACATTTTTGTAGTGTTTGTATAACTTAACTAAAATATCTTTATTAATTCATGAATAATTTTTCTTGAATAAAAATATATGTATTTAAATGGGAAAAAATCAAAACAATAAAGTATATTTATCAAAGCATTATTTCAACAAGTTGGATACGATCGTGACAAAATTGCCTTCAACACTAAACAATTTGATATCCATCGCAGATACAATTTGCCTCCGCTAGACGGTAGGTCGGTAATGGCTAATCCGATTGTTCGGTGTTCCCGCGTGATTGTGTTTTGGCGGGAAACCTAGTTACGTAACAACCCGGCTTGTAAACTACACTGCACCACCAAGTGACATCACACTTCCTATAACAATCTAGTTTGTAAACTACACTGCACCATCAAGTGACATCACACTTCCTATAACAATCCAGTTTGTAAACTACACTGCACCACCAAGTGACATCACACTTCCTATAACAATCCAGTTTGTAAACTACACTGCACCACCAAGTGACATCACACTTCCTATAACAATCCAGTTTGTAAACTACACTGCACCATCAAGTGACATCACACTTCCTATAACAATCCAGTTTGTAAACTACACTGCACCATCAAGTGACATCACACTTCCTATAACAATCCAGTTTGTAAACTACACTGCACCATCAAGTGACATCACACTTCCTATAACAATCTAGTTTGTAAACTACACTGCACCACCAAGTGACATCACACTTCCTATAACAATCTAGTTTGTAAACTACACTGCACCATCAAGTGACATCACACTTCCTATAACAATCCAGTTTGTAAACTACACTGCACCACCAAGTGACATCACACTTCCTATAACAATCCAGTTTGTAAACTACACTGCACCATCAAGTGACATCACACTTCCTATAACAATCCAGTTTGTAAACTACACTGCACCACCAAGTGACATCACACTTCCTATAACAATCTAGTTTGTAAACTACACTGCACCACCAAGTGACATCACACTTCCTATAACAATCTAGTTTGTAAACTACACTGCACCATCAAGTGACATCACACTTCCTATAACAATCTAGTTTGTAAACTACACTGCACCATCAAGTGACATCACACTTCCTATAACAATCTAGTTTGTAAACTACACTGCACCACCAAGTGACATCACACTTCCTATAACAATCCAGTTTGTAAACTACACTGCACCACCGAGTGACATCACACTTCCTATAACAATATAGTTTGTAAACTACACTGCACTACTAAGTGACATCACACTTCCTATAACAATCTATTTTGTAAACTACACTGCACCACCAAGTGACATCACACTTCCTATAACAATCTAGTTTGTAAACTACACTGCACCACCAAGTGACATCACACTTCCTATAACAATCTAGTTTGTAAACTACACTGCACCACCAAGTGACATCACACTTCCTATAACAATCTAGTTTGTAAACTACACTGCACCACCAAGTGCCATCACACTTCCTATAACAATCTAGTTTGTAAACTACACTGCACCACCAAGTGACATCACTCTTCCCAAAACAAAGCAGCGTGTAAACTACACCATTGACTTTACATAAGAAAATTGTATGGAGTTGTATGCAGTATAATGATTACAATGAACAATGAATTTAAACTGCTGTTTAGTTAAGTTTTGACTCTTAAGAATCAAAATAATCAACTCAGTTCTAATATAACAACTGAAAGCTGTACTAATCAATGAAGATACTTCAAACCTGCCATATTTCTCAAGATTGTAAGCCATCTTAATACACCAATAAATTATGCCTTATTATCGTTCATAAATTTTGTTTTTCCTAATAAAGAATTCAAACTGTTTTTACTTTTATTGCTTTCATAATATTTTTTAATAACAGGGTTTAAACAGTTTGTGGTTTAGAATAAAAATTTTTTTACGAACAAAGTTTTTAAGTTGTAGAATATTCCTTATTTCTGACATAACTATTGGTTGTTTTGGGCGAGTCGGTGGTGTAGTGGTGAGCGCGGCGTTGGTGAAATTAGGACCATATAAACAATCATCGCGTTTTTCGCGTTGTCGTGGGTTCGAATCCGCGTTCTACCGGAATTTTTATCAGTACCATTCACCTGTACTGTAGCGACTCACCCCCTTACTTTGTCTAATACGATCCGCCCACGGGACAATAGTCTATGTGGACGGGGAAAAGTAAGGCAAAAAGAGAACTGCATCTCCTGCCAACCTATTTTTCTAAAAAAAAGTGATGATAAAGGTCATGGAATTAAATATACTTTTACACTTACATCTAATCACTTATGATAATGCAAGACGCATAAAGAAATTATTACATCTAGTTTTTTACTTTTTATTGGTGCTCCTAGAAGCTTATGACTAACTATGAAGGATTTTTGCAGTAGACAAAATACATACTTTATTCCAATAAAGAAACTAAACCAATCTTTTTCTTTACTATCACCTGAAAATTCGAAGGTTTACTGACAACAAAAGAAAATCATGATAATATTTAAATTCCAAGGTATATTACACGAATGAATGTTTTACGCATAATTATGTGTGTATAGCAAAAATAAATAACTACAGGAAATGTGATATTCTCTGAAAGAATAAAGGTGCAGCAGGCCAGGTGTAAAGCCCTTCATACAAACTATTTGGTCTCACCTAATTATAAAGTAGAACACGACGAATTAGCTAATCACTGTTCCCAGACATGTCACTGCGCAACTGGCCGCCAGAGTGTAGACGTGTCTGTCTCGTGGGTTGAGGAGGCATGATTGATGCTCTAGTCACCGCCTTGCACAATTTGTCAACCCCCCCCCCTTCAGTGGAAGTCAGATGCTTGTTTATTTTGACAGCTCAAGAGCTCAAACAAGTATTGATAATGGAGCCTTGACTCGATAATAAATTGTTTGTTTGTCATTTTTCACCACTAGAATTCGTCTTTGGAAGGATTTGAGGGCGTAATTTATAGTTGATGGAGTTCTCAAACGTCGGCGTCGATGGGATTCCAGTCGTTTATTGTACTCAAAGTTTAACCTCGTTATTATATTTTGATTAGAGATTAAATAAATAATTTATGCAGAATATAAGTATTTTTATTATTATTATTATTATTAACATTCTCAGCATTTGTGTTATTTTAATCTTTTTTTCTCAAAAGCATTCAAAACCTTAATTTATGAATATGTATCAAAAGTCCCAAATAAGTTAAATTTTGTCTGTAGCTATTAAGTTCCTAAAAGTGACTTTTGGCATTTTACTAATTCTTTCGCTGGTAAAGAATACCAAACATTATTTTTAAATGACAATATATTGCTATGAATAGAAAATACATGCCATATCATATAGTTACATAATTATAATTAAAATTCTCAATGATTTATGAAGCGAGTTTTAAGATTAAAATCGATTAACATTTTTAATAACTTAATAACTTAACGTTGTAGACAAACAATTTTCTAGAAAAATAAAACGACCCAATGT
Source organism: Neoaliturus tenellus (assembly GCA_030545055.2). Classification (NCBI taxonomy): domain Eukaryota; kingdom Metazoa; phylum Arthropoda; class Insecta; order Hemiptera; family Cicadellidae; genus Neoaliturus; species Neoaliturus tenellus. Next base: position 141,949,245 of record CM061531.1, read on the forward strand.
GCGACAAACTCACAGGAATAATACGCACAATGAAAACAACCGCTTTGTCAGTAATCTGCAAGTTTTTCGTCCAGCTGGGAGCGACCGCAGCGCCGTATCTTCGCCAGAGTGATGGGTGTCTTGTGGCATCACTCCCCGGTCGCGTGGGCCTCGGCATTGTCCTGGTGGCGACCCGCGACCCACCCAGACACCCGCGGCCGAGGATGGCGAGGCAGTAGGATGGAGGATGTCCATTGTCATTGGTTTATGGCACATTACTGTACGCCGGCGTTTGGTGTAATATGTGAAAGAAAACTCTAAATTATACATATAAGAGTCTGTAAAAAAAGGCATTCACTAATTCTTCAACTTCCTAAATTAATGGTCGCCTATTTGATTGAATTCTTTCATCTGGTCTTTGTCAGTAACAATGTTACCTACGTAAGGAATTCCACGAGTTTTACAATCATCGTTCATTCATACTCGCCTTTAAAGTACGCCAATATCGCGTCGCGGTCGGCGTATTCATAATATGATGCCGTAGCTTTTGGGCATTCCGTTTATGAGTAGTTTAACAGTACGTCAATGACTGGTCGGTTAGAATAATTTGAGTCTTGAACCTCCTCGAGAAATTTGGGGTGGGGGAGAGATTTAAACTGTAAAAATATTAAACTTGTGGCAAACAAGTTCGAGTAGCAGATTTAATTGAATTACGATTTTAATAACTTAAACGTCATCCCCAGTCATCTATTACATTTTTAAGCCAAATCTATGAATTGTAAAAAAAAGTAACAACACTAAAGTAAACTGATTAAAAAGCAATAGTTATAAATAAAATTACATAACTGATACACACTATGTTGGGATGTAAAATTACCAGCTGGTATGCAACAGTGAAGTAAAACCAAAACAACAAAAAACCAAAAGGCTTCAGCCAATGAAATATTATCAAGGATAAACAAACGCTTCCCACCACTGTTTCTGTCCCTTGCCTCGAAGGATCAAGTTTAAAAATTGGGCTATAGACCAATATGGCTCAATAATTATAATCCTGCAACAGAAAGCAGAACTCATGACGCGTGTATTAAAAGTAGTATTGTTTGGAGAAGAGATGGAATGAACGAATGAAGCTTTTAAATCTTTTTTATTTTAACTCTGCATTAGTATATCAAGGATACACATATGCACATAGTACACATATACATATATACTAGATTTAGAGAACCGGACTGAAAACTTTAATATTTTCCTCGTCTTATCGAAGATATCATTGATATGTAGATAAATAACATTTCCATGGAAACCAAACCCTAAAAATATTCAACAGGAAATTTAAAACATATCTCCTGTTAAACATTCTAGAGTGTAAATTACCTCTGTGACCACTCTTATTTCATTTTAATACAGTTTGTTTATGTGTTGGAAAGTGCCATGATATATTGCTTTCTCAGAAAGGAATTCGACCAATACAAGCCAGTGTCAGAGGATGGGTGGCCACAAATTAACCCAACACAAATTTGACAATCTGGGATGCGGTGGGAGCCCGGCGTTGATGATACGCCGCAACACACTGGCCAAACGCAGAGATCATTAGGATTCGTCTTAGTAACCGGTAAGTTTTAATTAACAAATAATATGTAATATGAATAGTGTATTGGAGTAAAGTTGGTTTCGCTACTTCATAATTATTAAAACTCATGATGTTAAATAGTTCATTGTAGCCGAATAATGAAGAATTCCATTATAACTTACAAGGTGGAAAAATTCTGCAAACGATATAATGTTTTTAAAGTATTTAAGTAGAAAAACTAAAACCATACAAATTGATTCTGGGTCTTAAAGTCTATTTTCCAAAACAATTATTGGCATTAAACGTTCAAGGGGGAACAGTCCACAAGAAGTCGGTGGCAAATCTTAACGTAAGCATACGTAAATATGTAAATTAAATGTCTTTATTAGTAGAGAACAATTCAGTAAACCCGGCCTTAAAAGGACGACCGATTCAAAAATGGCAGGCGATAACTCTGCATGAAAATCATATTGCTGAAAACAAAAAGTGCAGTAGGCCTAACTCCCGATACACTCCACCTTTTGCGGTCGGATTCTCAGAATTCAAAGTCCTCCAAAATTATGTATAATATATATATATATATATATATATATATATATATATATATATATATATATATATATAAATCGTAGGGCTATCATAGCCAGCTACCAACTTAAAATAATAATAATAAAATAAATAAAAGATGTTCTGCAGTGCAAAGGACCTGCATCAGTACATTTAAAATTTAACTAAAATAAACAATTATTATCTCTCTATAAAGCTAAATCCAGGGCGCTAAGCCATTGCAGCCCAGCTTCACTTGTACAATGCAGGCCCATCAGCCCTTCCGGGAAAGAACTACGTCATATCTATCATATGACGTAGGCCAATGCAGTTTCCCAGACCACTTTCATTAGGGTCGTCGGCTAAAGGAAGTCATGGGAAAAATTCTTTGGCCTACGTCATATGATACGTAATTTTAAAGGACTATGCTCTCTGAGCAATTAGCCACAAACCCGACCTCAAAAGGTGGAGAATAGGATGTTTGATCGCTGGAATTTCTGGTCTCGTTAGTTTTTTTAGGGTCTGTTTTGAGGAATTTTCATCTGTTCATAAAGACGTTTAATTTGATGCACCCATTTACCTATGCTTGTATGGTGGTACCCATTACCTCCTTGTAGACCATTCCTCCTTGAAGGTTTAATGTCAATAATCTTTTTGGGAAATAGACTTTAAGACCTAAAATCCATTTCCAATTTTTTGGTTTTGTTACTTTTAATATTTAAAAAATTGATATCGTTTCCGGACTATGTTTCATCCTGTATAAATAAATGCCCCAAATGTATGCTGACTGAAACCACTTTAGGATGTAAAAAACTAACCAATACTACATTTTGATATTTTTCGTTAATTTGTCATGGAAAAATATAATAACCTAATCTGATTTCAAATTGCATATATGAGGAGTATTTCCAGTTAGATGTTATATCATAGTATATTTCGTCACTAGTCTGGAAAGTGGACATTACCGGTGCAAGATCGAGTTTCAAGTACGCGGCAAAGCCGAGTACTTTAATTAGACCGAGCAACGGTTATACCACTTTCGGACGAGTTGCGAACAGTACTTTTCATCGTACCACTTTTAATAAATATATAGTCTGGATAAAAGTGAATAAATTAGCCCCTTAAGGTGTTATTTGTTTATCTCGTATTTGAACTGATTTCAGCTTAGTATTAATAAAAATTGACGTTTCCAAATATCATTTGAGGTTTGTTGTTGTGTTACAGTTAGCTGTGGTAGAAAATAGTCGATTCACAATGGGTTGAATACACGGTCTGGTTAACAATAGTTTTCGGGATTGGACAGGAAAAAACTTCCAAGATTTTACACCTCGAGCGCTGTTATTCTTCTTACAGTAGGCCTACTGTTCGTGACTCGTACGAAAGTAGTATACCGGTGCTCGATCTAAATCAAGTACTCGGGTTCGCCTCGTACTTGAAATTCGATCTTGCACCGGTAACTACTACTTTTTGGACTAGTGACGAAATATACTATTTTTACTATATTTACAAATTATATGAAATAGAAAAATTAAATTAATGCCAACATTTCAAAATTTAAGTATCAGCTACGCAAATATTCATATTCACTGCATTCTTTGATAACATACACAGAACGTGCAATTACAATCATTGCGCTCTAGGTGATCACCGGTGATCGCATATCATTCCCCGCTACCCACAATCCAGCCAAGTACCGGGAACTCCCCAGGCCTTGTTTCTGCTAGAACCGCTTATGCAAATCAACCGTTCTATTAGCATCTTCCTTAAATTGGCAGAGGAACAGTGGAATGCGGCCGGCCTTGAGGGGCCAAAGTCCTAACGAGTCACATGCTGCACACAGATGACGGGCCCCACAACACGCGTACACTCACACACACACATTCGCAACTTATGTGCATACATTAGGCCTACATAATTATCATATCCCAACCATTTACAGGAATGAATTCCATCAGTTGGATACGGGTGAAAATTAATTCATCGTAAATTACAACCGATGGATGTTGGTTATCACATGTAATTGGAATTTTATATTGACTGGAGATATATTTTGATTGAACAGAAATTGTATTGTTTAGTAAATTATTGCGGACGTTTTCCATCGATGATTAGTAAATTACAAATTCGCGATGTTTCGGGATCTGGAAACTCATCCCGTCTTCAGGTGGAAGAACTTGACAAAGTTAGTAAAACACACCAGGTGAATCTGGAGAAATCCTTAGCCAAACCTGAAATCAGAAAAGGAAGTCATAAAAATGAAATAAAACACTAATAAATGCACAAAGCTTAAACAGAAAACTGTGAAAGCAGTCAAACAAAGCACATAAAATGAAAAATACCCTACACCAATCACTAGACAGCACACTGGAGCCAACCACACTAACTCCACCAATGTCTGTCACGTAAGATACGAATTCAGGACATTTTTCGTCACATGTCTTTTGTTTCTGATTTAACCCTTGTGGAGCGCCTGTAGCTGGGTTTCCGGTTCTCAGATGTGTCGTCATTTTGTTTTTGCTGGGTTATGTGGTTTGTTTGACTGCTTTCACAGTTTAATGTTTAAGCTTTGTGCATTTATTAGCGTTTCATTTAATTTTTGTGACTGCGTTTTCTGATTTGACGTTTGGCTATGGATTTCTCCAGGATCACCCGGTGTGTTTTTACCAACTTTAATGTGGTATAGGTATTTCTTCCGCCTGAAGACGGAACCAAGTACCCTATAAATTTATAAAATTGCTATCAGTATAATTATTATTCGACATTCATATTTTCATTATTAATTATAATTTTACTTCAGGTTGAAATAATAAAACGTCTTACAACACTACTCGATATATTTACACTTATACTGTAATTGTTTACAATACGGTGAATATATATAAAAGATCTCATAATGGCGATGGATTTCGACCAGTTCTACCGGTCATCATCAGGCCCAATCCGAGAATATTATTATTTCAACCTGAATATCAGTAATGCTAATAAAAAAGTTATTTAATTTGACTTATTTCATCAAAATTTTTAATATGTAAATACCCACGGCGGCGGTGCGGAGCGGCGCCACCTACATAGCAGGGAACGCAATCTACAAGGAGCACCTATATTGCTTCATCACTTGGTGAGGCGCTACTCTTAAATAGATTCTGCTTGAATAAGTGAAAATAACATTTGAGAGAATAGATAATTATAGGTTACAGATCTGGATTACATACTAATATTAAGAGTAATTTCAATGTAATAAAAAAATCAGCCAAACACGATTACAGAGGTAAAACGTTTCGCAATGAAGTATTTATTTTTGAACGAATCAGTTTGCACAAAAGCCAAATAAACTTCGACGCGACCATCAAAGCCTCTGAATGCATTGAACTAGCCAATAAATGCGAAAATAAATCTACATTTTAATTGGATCCTTGTTTCCATTTGGGTTTAAATTGTCAGTACATCAATTTAGTGATCTTGTACAAAGGAAATTTGTTTCAGATTTACTAGTGAGATAGATTTACAAAATAATTATTAATTAAATAATTATTTTTCAAATTTCTGTGATGATAAAAATTAATAATTTACTTAAAGAATTTATTAACTTGGGTGTTTGAAGAATAATGGATCTTAATTTTGAGGTAATTTACCGCGAATTAACAAAGCAATATATTGCTCCGGTAAAGTTACATATATTTTTTCATATACTGAAATACACCAGGGTTTACCATTTAGTAAACTATTTTTACAATAAAAATTCATAAAATATGTATCACCTTTAAAAATATAGTGCTAATTTATAATTTATTGCAACACAACAGCACCTTTAAGTCGTCAAAAAGTCCAGCATTTAAAAATATGTCCATTGTTGCTAACATTAGAAAAAATTGTTAGTCTCTTTACTGTAAACAGTCATTTTAGTAACAATTATATTCTAACTTTCTAAAAGTGAATGCAGTTAGAAAGACAAAAAGAGGGAAACATTGTTAGCTGCATTCAGTTAAGTTTATGACCCTTGGTACAACGTCTCTTAAGAAAATATCACCTGACAAATTATGCTAAGAGCTTTGTTTTCCGCTTCTTGGTTACTTGAAAAGTCATTTGCATATTTTACAATAAAATGTGGCCACAGTTTAGGTCTTCCGAGTCAAAGTATTATATGTAGGTACATAAGAAATTGCGCTCCTAAAGATTGTGTTAATTTTGACAATTAGAAATAATTTATTTAGCAGCCTATTAATTACTTTAATCCGAGGTTATTACATATTTTTTACATTCTTACCTATTGGTTTGTGTTACACGTTTCATTTATTACTTTTATCTTTCAATATTTTAAGAGTGCCAAACTTGTATTCATTCGGAAAAAACGTGTAGCTATCCTTCTTAGTCATTATCGTGATCATCTTAATTAGTTGCAATTTAGATGGTGGATACTATCTAGTCATAATAATAATAATTCTTATTAAGACCTTGATAATGGCCTAAAAAATCTTCTTAAACGTCTTCCATTGATGTTAAAACTATTTGTTATATAAATTAAGTATTATGGAGTTTATTAGAATACCCCAAATTACAGTAATTACTTTGAAGATAACCTACTCATATACTTTGAATTAAAATGATCAATTGATGAGTGGACGGAACAAATCTTAAAAGGAACCCACGTGTTTGAAATAACAGAAAGATAATTTAATAACTTCATTAAATTAACTTTAATTGAAGGTTGACCAGAACTGCACCACAAAAAGAAGTCTTTTCGTTTTCAAATAACCTGACTTTAAAAGTAATTATAACGTCTAAGGGAAATCTGTACAAAGAGTCCATTCAGATCAAAGAGTGCAAATAAATGGTTAATTAAAGTGAATGTCGGCTCGAAGGGTGCTTCGACTTCGACTAATAACGGATATTGTATCTCACAAAGAACATAATTTTATTTGTTAGTAGCTTTCACATTTTATTAGATTACTATAACTAATAAATAATTTGTTAAACAATCAGTTTGAACAAGTATTTGATCAATCGTAAATAAACTGAACTTTAATGTTATATTATAGTACTTCAAGTAACTAAAAAAAACTAATCAACAACTTTACTTCTTGAGATATTTTTTTAAATTCTTCATATTGATTGTCCGCTTTCATTGTCAGAAGGGAAGATAAGTGAAATTTACCATTGATTTATTGTTTTAAATCATTATTGTAAAGATAATTTATTAAAATAAATTAACACTTTTTTCGATTGAAGTTGCTCACACTTTACACAAAGGTTGCTATTAAAAGTGTTGTTAGATAATGAAATTAATAAATAAATAAATAAAACAGCTCTTAAATTTACACATATTTTAAATTTTCATCAAAACTTCGTATATTTAAATGGATCCTTAATATCGCAATAGACAATTTTACCATGGTTGTAGATATTTCAAATAGAGTTTTCTTTTTTACTTTAAATTAATATGCAAAGTCACAGAAAATGTTTGATAAAGTTCCATGACAACCAATGAATAAACCTATCATTTACATTGATTTACACTGGTATTTTTCTTTAAAGTGTTTTATGTTAGGATTATAGATGTCTTTTTTATCAGACTTTCCGGTTGGTCAATTTCATACCTAATTTTCATACTAAATACCTAATTGTTGGATCAATTAAGAAGCTTTTTGGCTGTTCTTGTCAATAGCTAAAATGTATCCTCTATAGAGAAATTTGCTAAAAAGCGGGCAACTAATTTTTAAGGTGAGAAAAATATATACGTGATACGTACGTTACAGTCAAATGATGCAAGGAAGTACACGACACATGATCCTTGTACGTGAAGATATACGTAATACGTACGTTACAGTCAAATGATGCAAGGAAGTACACGACACATGATCCTTGTACGTGAAGATATACGTGATACGTACGTTACAGTCAAATGATGCAAGGAAGTACACGATACATGATCCTTGTACGTGAAGATATACGTGATACGTACGTTACAGTCAAATGATGCAAGGAAGTACACGATACATGATCCTGGTACGTGAAGATATACGTGATACGTACGTTACAGTCAAATGATGCAATGAAGTACACGACACATGATCCTTGTACGTGAAGATATACGTGATACGTACGTTGCAGTCAAATGATGCAAGGAAGTACACGATACATGATCCTTGTACGTGAAGATATACGTGATACGTACGTTACAGTCAAATGATGCAAGGAAGTACACGACACATGATCCTTGTACGTGAAGATATACGTGATACGTACGTTACAGTCAAATGATGCAAGGAAGTACACGACACATGATCCTTGTACGTGAAGATATACGTGATACGTACATTACAGTCAAATGATGCAAGGAAGTACACGATACATGATCCTTGTACGTGAAGATATACGTGATACGTACGTTACAGTCAAATGATGCAAGGAAGTACACGATACATGATCCTTGTACGTGAAGATATACGTGATACGTACGTTACAGTCAAATGATGCAAGGAAGTACACGATACATGATCCTTGTACGTGAAGATATACGTGATACGTACGTTACAGTCAAATGATGCAAGGAAGTACACGATACATGATCCTTGTACGTGAAGATATACGTGATACGTACGTTACAGTCAAATGATGCAAGGAAGTACACGACACATGATCCTTGTACGTGAAGGAATCTCTGGGGCTCCACTACTCAAATTTGAGCGACTCGTCTCATTTACTGAAAGCCCCCCTGAGTCGTCTATAACGAACTATACTAAAAATTTTCCTGACATGTCACTTGCAAGGTTCACAGACGATTTAAAAAAATCAGACGAAATAAAAAAGTATCATTGTTGTTGTCTTTAAAATTTTGTGTAAATCTTTTTTTTATTATTTTTGATAAAATAGTTATAAAAGTTTTGCGTATAAGTACATATAAAGGTTTTGCGTATTAACGGTACTGGAATTTTGTGATATATACCGCAATCCAATCGTTTTTGGTAAACCCATACCCAAGGCAGATTAAATAAATATTACCAGATATAATAAATAAATAGCTTACCTGGCATGCTTCGCAATGGCAACTTGTGAAATATTTTGCCCTTCAGATGAGCTGTTCGCTATGCTAACTCGCCGTCAGGTTTAGCTCGTTTGCTGCGCTCACTTCCGTCAAGTGTAGATCGTTGGTTACGCTCACTCGTCGCAAGTCTATAATATCGTCTAGTTTATTTTTTATTACTAATCTTCCCTCAATAGTTCAAATGAGAACAGCTGTTCATATAATAAATGATCCTTTAAGTAATCATATGTCAGAATACAAAAATTTTGCTTCAGTAAGAATAACGTGGTAGCTTTGAGGACGTCTAGGACGTAGCCCTTTGTGAATATTAATATGAAAATACTAAGACTACCCTATTTTAAGCCTAAAGAATGAATATACCAAATTTCAGCACTCTAGCTAGTCGGGAAGTTGGAGAATTAGTGATGAATGAGTGAGTGAGGGCTTTCGCTTTTATATGTTTAGATAGTCGTGAAATTTACGATTGATTTTATATTTTTTATAAAATATTAAATAAGTTTTACCAAAAACACTTATAGCAATTAATAATAATTCTATAAAAATAGATAGTTTAATTTATTTTTAGTATTCCGCCAGTATTTTCAATAATCACCTTGCATTACATTACTAAAAGTAAAACACAAATATTTAGTATAAAATTTATAAAAGCTATTTAAATTTTATAAAAAGTTTTGTAACAATTTCATAATGCTTAAAGTTGTATAATTATAGTGAAAGGTAAACTAGTTTTAGTTTAAAATACTGTGAAATTTTATCTAATAAAGAAAATTTTAGTGCAGCCCCTTAATATTTTATTTGACATTGATTTAGAAGTACACAGTTCAGTTTAAAATGAAATTAAGTTTACTTTCATAAAACTTTTCATATCTGTAACAACATTGATTTATAACACTGATTATAAAAATGTTTTTAAGAAGATAATAACTGCAATTCACGATGTACAACGCCGAAGGCCTGAGCAAACGATAAGCAAAGACTTCGTGGTAAACAAGTTCATCAAGTGTTTGAATGTGCAATCGAACGGCAAAATCAAATGTCGCTAGGGAACTGGTTTGGGAATTATAAAATTGTTAAGCTTCACAACCATTTGGCATTTAGAAAATTAACATATATTTTTTCACAGCACTTTAAAATTATATTTTGTGGTCTACCGCTCTTATCCATTTTACTACAATACTAAGGATAATTTTTCATGATAATATTTATTTCTCAGAATACTTTTTTTACAATGAAAATAGTTACATATAACTCAAGCAGCAAAATAGCTTTAATAGCGATCATAATGCATTATATATCACTACTACAGTTTTTAAAACTTAACGGATGGATGGGCTAGAAGTGTCTATAAACAGTTCAGACGTGATAGTTAAGTTTAGTTTACAGTTGGGGCAGTTGGGAGTCCACAATTGTACATTTCCAGGATTAACAGCTTGACAGGTGTTTGCTTGGTACGTTATTACAGTTTATAAATAAAATAAGTTTCCAGACTGTGAACTAGCAAACAAAGGAACTTCGAATGAATGATGACACTAATATTTTTCAATTTGCCAGTTTTGTTTTAGAAATTTATAACACGTTTTTAAAATGCGCTCTTCATGTTCTGTAATACAGTGTGGGGCAAAAAACGGCATGATTGTGAAAAATTACCAGTTATGGATTTACAGAAAAGCGATGGTAGTTTTAACATTAATGTTAGCGTTTTTTCTTTCTTTTTTCTTTCTTTCTTTTGCCTTTTAGTAACAAAAATCGAGCTCCCACTAATTTGATCCCTCCCCCGTACCATCTCGTGTACCAGATTTGACAGCTCATGACTTTTTACTTTGAGTTTAAGTCTCCTAGAAAAATATTTCCAAAACAAACAAAAAATTCTAAAGGTACGAATTATGTTTGAAAGAAACGTAATTCGTTTGCAGATGGTACTAAAAGGTCATGGCTTCGATTCCGAAAATGTGGGCAAAACTTAGAACACCACCTTATTGACACTTTTAGCTCTTCATAATTTTGATTCGTGTACTTAACACTAAAGCTAAAACATTCGTCCTTGATTTATTAAAATCGTTCCGATTCATTGTCTCCCCCTGTAAATACGCAGTATTAATATTCATGGATGCTATTTACAAATGACTAATACTCTTTCATTTAATAAGCTTTCGAATTAATAAACCATTCCCAATTAAAATGTTTTAAATGTTTCAATAGCTAAAGCTCAATTTACTACGGTATAATAGTTCTAGAATAGATAAATGCTTTTTATATTTTCAAAGCGGTAAAATAATTTTTAAAAAAAAACTTTAGTTTGATAAAGATTTTTCGTATATTTTTATATTTAAGTTGGATTGATGAGGCCATTAAAAGTTTATTAAACAATCGTGGACTAAAATAAATATTAAATTAAATTTCTTGGTACTAGCACTATTACAAGTGAATATTAAGATATTACACACGGAGCGGACCCGGGCTCAAAATGATTTTTGTTTTGTAATAATTGTTGTAGCATGATGTTCATGTTATTAGTTAAAGCATGATTTGAGCTTTTGAGCTTTTATTGCGTTTAATCATTTCTAATAACAAGATACTTAAAATGTTTTATCGCAATACCTATGTATATTGGTGACCTTACATTTATTCTCTTAATTTGTTATGATAATTAATAGTCCAATGATGAAATGCAGCTATAGCTACAGATTCGAAACGTATAAAACAACTAATTTCACTAAAGATTAACTGCAACCTTTGTATCGTAGGTTATAGGCGGGCTCTATAACCACATAGATACACAAAGAATTTTATTGAGGTAAGAATTTCTAAGAATCGACTCCTTTATTATTATTTTTGTGAATTTCACGTATGCATATCATCAGGAGGTATTTATATTCGAATTTACAGTAGTTTTGTAAGAGATAATAACTATCTGCCATGAAGAAGTACGTTTTCAAGAGGTTTTGCTTAAACCGCATTAAGAAAAACAAACGCCCTTGGACCTTTTTATTTTACGGTATCACAGTTTTGACTATACACTCAGTAAGTGGCATTAAATTATAAACTTTGAAACTAAATAGAACTTGTAAACTAAATAGATTGAAACTCTATCCTAGGAAAAAAAACCTTTAGTACGAAAAATTTAATATATATAATAGAAAGTAAGGTTGTGTTTTTTGGGAGCTTTTTGTGCCGTCTTTTTTTACCAAAAGAGGTAAATTATATTTAATTATAAGTTTTACCTTCCTCATAGCATTACGTAAAGGAAGGTTCAAACATACTAAAAAATCATAAAGTCTCAAGACTATTTATTCAAACCCCAACAGAGTTTGTTGACTTTGTCTGATGACCACCAACAGACTAGTGGCTTTTTTGTAATAAGGCTACCATTTTGGTATAATGGTTTAAACAGTCCTTAAATTTCGAAAATTGTGATTTATATGAAATGATGTTCCTATCTATTCAGAGCCAATTCGATACTGCTTGTCAGCGTTTATTTGGTACATCGGTCCCACCTCTTTTCACGTGATTCTGATTGCGCAAGCGTCGCTAAAGGCCAAGGAATACTGTGGGAATACTTTCCATGCGCATCCCAGCGCTGACCTCCCCCCCTCTCTCACTCCCTCTCGTTCCTAACCTACTCTACCCGGCGACCATTTCACCTCAGAGTATGCTTGTTCTGCCTAACACTCGATACTTCATTCAAGGTCGTCATTGGATTATTTTAGTTTTTTTAGCAACTAAGTACCATACCGTAAGTCAGGAAGAAAAAGTTTGCTCTCCTTTAAGAGTTCTTCTCCAAAAAAATTAAATTTTTTACTTAATACACACTAACATAACCCTAACATAGTGTTTAGAATGAAATGTTGAATTCAATGTAATCTCGTATTGATCGATTGTGTAAATACAATATGACGATTCTACGTTAGTATGTAACCTTGAGAGTACTAAAATACTAGTTTATAAGTTGTTGAGGTGGAATTCTGGATGAATACCGGATTACATTTTGTTAAAACGAAATTGACGTTACAAACGTGAGCATTTATAGAGAACTTTATTTTTCCCGCAGCTCAGCTCGCGTTACTCGCCGTCAGGTCACGCTCACCCTATACAGAAAATCGCTGGAATAACTATGGAATTTTTTCATTGTGTTTGTTTCTTAGCAACAAATAAATCAATTAATAATAAAATAGATTTTGAGTTTTTTTACTAACAATTTTATATTTTTCATAAAAAATATTTTTTTTTAATAAAAGTATTCTATGTTACTTATGATACCTCAAAGAATATGTGTAAAACGTTTCATGATGAACGGTTGAGCAGTTTTCGCGTGAAAGCGTAACAAACTGACATTCCCGTTTATAATATTAGTAGGAATTACTGAATAAACTGTTGTGAATTAATTTTGGGTGATTTATTGATCAAATAAAAGTAAATGATAAGCCATGTGATTGATTAGGTAATTTAGTAGTTATTATAAAGTATTTTTATAATGTATTAAATAAATAAAGTGATTAATACAGGAAAACATCCGACAATTTCAAAATTGCGAACGAAGCCTGCTGAAGCCATTGAAAAATTGAACTAACACATTCACAGATGCTAGACCGCTTTAGCCATTGACGGGTTGAACTGAGACTTTCAAAGGTGCTAGCGCTCTGTAGTCAATTACTGATAGAACTGACACAATCACAGGTGCTAGTCCGCTGTTGCCATTGGCACGTTGAAATGACACATTCACAGGAGCTAAACCACTGTAGCCATTGGTAGGTTGAAATAGCACATTGACAGGTGCTAGCCCACTGTAGCTATTGGCAGGTTGAAGTGGTACATTTACGGGTGCTAGTCCGTGGTAGCCATTGGTTAGATAAAAATAGCACATTCACAGGAGCTAGCCCGCTCTAGCTATTGGCAAGTTGGAATGGCACATTCACAGATGCTAGCTCGCTGTAGCCATAGGCTAGTTGAACGGACACAGGTGGTAGAAAGGTGCTTCGACACAGGAAAATGGTAGAAAAAAAGTTCTATTAAAATAATAAGGGTAAATCTTTAAAATGCAATAACTTTCTTGATACTTGGCCTTTTGACGTCAGGTTTGTTCCTTATTACTACAAACGCAAGGACGTTTAAAATTCTGTATGATATGGCAAAGTCCAAAGCAGATTTATGCAAGACTTCTATAAGGGATGCTTAAGATTAAATTTGGCTGAAAAAATATAATTTAAAATATTGAAATTCACTTTCCGTCAACTAAGTATTGTTGCTAACGATTTGTGGCATAAATGTGAAATAAAACGTCATAAAAGACGTCCAAAAAATTTAATTCGCCATTTAGAGTTTAAAAATAAATTTCTTTATGCACACATCTTGGAAGACCCAAGATTCCGTGGGAGCTCTTATGAGGAAACATACAAAGAAACAAACTTTCGCCAAACAAACTCTTCTACGGTTCAATCATATCATACTGATAAACAAACGAAAGTGAGACTACCGAACGACAATGATCGGCGACGGGCGAGATAACCACGATGTCACGACTATCTGGGGTTAACAATGAAAACAAAAGCCAGATGCGCGATGTAGAGACAAGCGTAGCAGCGCGGCCCAGCCAGCGTGGCAGAGAGAGAACATGCACCGTGGTATCGCGATGTCATCGGTGTAGAAAATGTGGGCTGTCATGGGGCCCACATGTAGCTCTATTAGTAACCAGTCTGCAATATACTGTGTCTTAAGAACTTTTAAATCCCAATCTATATATAAATGAACCCCTATTTCTCTGGTCACGGGATCACACGCTGGACTGATTTCACTATTTTTTATTGTGTTTTTTATTGGAAGGAGAAGGTTCTTATGACGAAAAAAATTTGGAAAGTTCTACAGGGCTCCGCCTCACACGGCTTCAAAGTACCATGTTATTAAAGTATTGAAGGAAGTTTGCTAATAAAAACTATAGAATTTAATAATAATAATCTTTATTGTATAAGGCATGACGCATTACAATATATAAATACTTAAACACATATACAGTATAGGCCGCTAATTTACAACAATTTTAAAATATTCATTCGTTGAGTAGAACATTATAGAGTTCAAACCAAATTTCTAGTGAGCACAGCGAACGAGCTCACCTGAAGGCCAATAGATTCCTCTGGTTGGCATTGCAAAGCAAGCCGGGTAAGCTAATTATTAAGTTTCCATCATAAATTTGTATTTAAAAGGATAAATGATAAAGTGTACTGGAAATGAATTTCAACTATACAATTAATACCCAATAAAAACATGTATTAAAAGGGGCTAAAAAAGTATATATATATATATATATATATATATATATATTTATTTATTTATTTATTTATTTATTAAAAGACTAAAAAGGTTTTATCAATAAAAATAACTGTTATGAATCAAACTAATAAGCAAATGGTTCGAAGGGAAACACTGGACAGTGTAGTATACAGGGTGTCCAGCTTCCACCTTTACAAACTTTTCCAGGTTATTAAGTATGCCAAGACAAACAGAAAAATCATATAAACATATATCCGGAAATGCTTCGTTAAGCCGCTAGCCGCCATTTTGTTTTTTACATTAAAGAATTTTTATTTCCGTAACGGGTTGTCGTATGGAGTTCATATTTGGCATGTACCTTAATCACGCCAATGCTCATTAAAAAAAAAAAAATATTATTTTTTTCCGTTGAATATTTTCAGAATGGCGGCCATTTTAAATTTTTAAACCCAAATATCTCAAAAACCGTAAATTTTATAAAAATTTTATTAGACACAAAAAAGTTGAAAGATTAAATTATCTAAACATTGACACCAAGTTTGTAAGGATCCGACAACCAATAACGGAGTTATTGTGGTTTTCCTGCAGAAAAACACTGATTTTGCACTATGATTAATGAGAATTTACGTTATTTTAAGAGAAAAATCTCATTAACTCCGTTATTTGTGGTCAGATCCTTACAAACTTGGTATCAGTGTTTAGATAATTTAATTTGTCAACTTTTTTGTGTCTAATAAAATTTTTATAAAATTTACGGTTTTTGAGATATTTGGGTTTAAAAATTTAAAATGGCCGCCATTTTGAAAATATTCAACGGAAAAAAATAATATTTTTTCTAAAAATGAGCATTGGCGTTATTAAGGTACATGCCAAATAAGAACTCCATACGAAAACCCGTTACGGAAATAAAAATTCTTTAGTGTAAAAAACAAAATGGCGGCTAGCGGCTTAACGAAGCATTTCCGGACATATGTTTATATGATTTTTCTGTTTCTTTTGGCATGCTTAATAACCTTCAAAAGTTTGTAAAGGAGGAAGCTGGACACCCTGTATATTTTGGACTGGATTGCTTAGGTCGTACGAGTCATTACTATTCAACCTTCCCACCGGGAGTTTAATTAAAGCTTAGTCACTAAGAGTCGGGATGGCCAGAGTTTGATTATATTGAACGAGATGATCCTGATGATTTTGCTGATTTCACGGAAAACGGGGCAATATATTTCTCGTTTTAATTATACAGGTCAGCAAGTTATTCGTTTATTCAATCGAATTTTAAATATTTACCATCAATTTTCCTTGTGAAGAGATTAATAACCACTGCCACACAATTAATAGCCACAATTCATGGATGATGAATTGTGTATATCTTTTTATATGCTGGCACTAAAGAGTAATTTCTAGAGTTAAAATTATGAACCAATATGAAATATCAGTTAAAAATCCGAACAACAATATAATTTTGGAAAAACGATGTAGATTTTGCTAGAATAATAAAACTACAAAGTAAATAAAAAATCACTTTGAAAATATTTCTATCTATTTTTCATATAGTAACGTTACATTTACGTCTTGAATAAATTAAATAATGCGGTTATTTTGCTTCTTAAAAAAAAGAAAGGTAACCAATAGAATCGTTTTTAAATTTCCATGCAATTTTAATTTGTACTTAAATGTTTATTAACTTTAACATTTTATTACTGTGAATATGGCCAATCAAAATAGGATGTTATAAGGAAACCCTTGCTATACAGTTGAATGGTCGGTATTAAATTACACATTACAAGCCAAGACTTAATTACTGCATCACCTTTCCCAAACAATATCTAAATTTTAGTTATGTGTCGATAAAATATTTAATTATAAATTCAACTATTATATATTTTGTATATGTAATGAATTAAAAATGAATGTTTACATTTTTTTAATCCCACATAGTAACCTTTATTGTTAGCAGACGACATAACGTCTGTTGTGACCGCGAAAGTTAGTGTTAAGTAGTGGGGGGGGGGAGGCAGGTGCGTCAGCACGCGTTATCAGCTGTATTGATTGTGTTAGAGGGAGGGGTGGTGGGGGTAGGAGACGTAAGGGGGAGGGGGTAGAGAAGCAACAAGTGAGCAAACGGACCAGCGGCCAATATTTGTATCAACAGGCCACAAGTTGGCTGCATATCTCTGATCGGATCTGCCCCGTCAGCTTATATTATGTATGCGTCAGTTTTGCCAGTCGTTCTTGTTATATGCAGTGATGCCAAGCGGCCAAATCATAACACTATGGTAATCAGAATACTGTATATACAAATGATTGACTCTATCACCAGTATATTCTGCAGTTTTATTTTTCTTCCTGGTTCGCTCTAACTGAAAGCAGTGTCGATTGCTCAATCGTTAGCCTCGAAGGTTTTCACCTACGTGATGGAGGTAATAATACCACGCAAACAAATCTTTTGGCTGATTAATTTTACGCTCTAGACTATTATTTGTGGTAGATTTCAAGGTATTTTGTAGAATTATCCAAATTTTATTCCAAGATAAAGAGTACATTGAAATTATAAATTGTAATAACAATTTATATTTGTAACATGATTGCCCATTTCTTAAGGATGGATAGGGAGTGCCATTAAAAAAATTTTTTGATCACAATGTTAGCTTAGTTAACACTTAAATTGTTTGGTATTTTATTTATAAATTTGTATTTTTCTCATAAATCTTTTTTATAAAAGTCTTGGCTGTGTGAGTTACATCTTTATTATTATCAGTTCAGAGATCTAACTGCCGCTGCTTGTTTCGAAGCTACCAAGCAACAACAGTTTGAGATCGAGCAACAACCGTGTAATTATACTTATTTCTTTTGTTTGTGGGGACCCGTTTAACTATAAATGCTATCAGAATTTTTTGGCAACTATTAGAGTGACATTCTTTCATCGTTTACCACAGTCCATTCCTTTCCAATCTTTATTTGAAAATCAGAATTTGAAAAGAAAAAAAACGCATGTTTGACACAAGGTAAACCTACAAATAAGGTTAATTTCAACTTAGTGCTAAATTTAAATAAATTAGCTAGTTAGTTATTTATAGGTGACCAGCAACCATTTTATAAGGTTTACTGTAACAGGTAGGTTCCAAAGGTATAAAGGCGAGCAAATATTACTATTCGACATGAGTCATATCTACATTCGTTTTCTGTCTGCCTTTTTGCATCTAGTATGTAATAATTTCATGGAATGCTTTTAAAGAGTTGATGTGTGAAATTCAAACTTGGCACAACTGTTTTTTTCTTCTTCTAACAATTTAATCCAGTTTACTTATTGCAGTAAAATTTCTTTGGAAATTAAAAATAGTCACCATTTTGAAACCTTAGAAGATAGACATGCCAAAATCTTAAACATCTTAATTTTCATTTTTAATTTCAATTCCAAACAACACATTGGTTAAAATACCGGGTGTCTTGTCCAGATTTCATAGCTTTGCTATATGTACACCATTATAGCCACATGCATCTTACTTTCTTGTTTTCAAGAGAATTTAATCTAGTTCTTTCTCATTCATTTGTTAATACTTAAGCTCAGCTGATTGAAAATAATGAAGTTTATTTATCTATATTAATAAAATTAGAGTTTTGTCTGTACATTGCTTAGAATCTTGAAATTTTTGGTTATTTTTATTTTTTATGTACCACAGAATCCAAAATCGGCGTAATCTAAATTTCTTTCCCTCTGTCTTTCTCTCTCTCTGTCTGTGTTTCACTGTGTCTCTAACGCTCATGGGCCCTCTTTTGTCCTCTTTTCACGGGACAACGACTTTGCCTGATGGTCTAAATTTTTTTCCTGTTATAGACAAGAGTGGTGTGAAGGTTCATTACAACTTAAATTGCCTCAGCGACTCTAGGGCTTTGCCCCATGGTACGTCAAAGTAGCCAAGTTGTGCTAAAATACCAATCTTTGATCTCTTTTCACACGACAAGGACTTGAGTAAATGATATGAAAATTTTTTTAAGTGTTAAATGGTGCAATTAGAAACAATTTATCTGCTCTAAACCAACGTTTGTCAAAAAAGCTCTGCCTCATAGTAAAAGAAATATTCAATGTTAATCTTATGGGAATATTTAATTCTATCATCTTATCTATGCTTTTTAATCAGCTGGATTAGACAGTTTGTCATTTTACCACAGATTGCAACACTTAAAATTTTAAATACGCACTCATTCATGTCTAACCCTTTTACCTTTCACTAGCCAAAATGCAGCGAGTAAAATCAACTAAGTTCTTGGTTCTTAATATGAATAATAAAATAATTTATGCTTAGTATTACAGAACGAGTTTTGTTCCTATGCCGGATTTAGTACGGATTAGTACAGCTATTGTCACAAGGTTTTAACATTCTTGACAAGTCTGAGCTTTATTTAATAGTCTATGAATAATGTTTAGGTGTACTTTTAAAACTATAAAGGTAATCACGAATATTAAAGTTTAGTAAATCTGCAACAAAAAACACTAAAGACAAAGACATAACTTCTAAGCTCTAACCCAAATGTGAAATGAATATAACAAGATTTTCATAAATTTACCAAGAAGCTATGAGGCGTAAAATACGTTATGATATCGAGATACATTGGAATAAACCAAATGAAGGTGACATATTGAATTTGTGGAAGGATTTTTATGTTTCTGTAAATAAACTGTAAATACACCCCGTGCGAAGAACGGGTACACAGCTAGTAATGCACTACAATAACATATCTTGATGGCCTGACCAAATTACATCACTTTACATCACTAAATATCTTTATGTAGGGTTTGTCAAAGATTTCATTTTATTTTTCCCCAGCTTCGAATTCAGTAACTCTAAAATAAAGCACAATAGATGCAGTGAAGCCAATTATTCAGGATATGTTGACTAAAATAACAAAAAAAATTGTTGATAAAAAAAAAAACTCAAAAAGATTCCTAGAAAATTAAGTATAGGTTATTCAAAGCGCAACGTTATCTTACCACTGAACGTGTTCATACTATCCAATTTCTTCATCAGGACAACACTTTATGGGCATTCGTTATATAGAAGGTGTCCCGGGACTCTCTGGAACCCTTTTGTATATTTGTTCCTTTCATCGAGACAAACATATTTTACATTATGCATGGGCACATTACATGCATGGGCATTTTTACATTATGATTTTGGCATGGGTCTCCGGTCTGAACATCCGTATGTAATTTGGCTAATTCGGTTGAGATCCTTAAAACCACTTGAGGTATTGAGTACTGTCATGTCTATTACAAATGTCAAGACTGTTTTACTTATGTAATTTGGAATTTCTACCTTTTTCTGTTTCAAAGTGCCAGCCATTTTAAGTTTTCAATGCTGAATCTCTAAAATATGAATTGTAACAAAAGAGTATAAAACACTTAAAATGTGGAAGTTTTGATGGTCTATTCTTAAATACCAAGTGTTAAAACCATTGTACAAAAAAAATCGTCCATCGACAAATAAATGAAAAATTGAGATTTTTTAAAACGAAAGCGCGGTTTTTTCTTAATTGTTATGCTAAAAGCGTGGTTTTGTTTAGAAAACTCTAAATTTTTCCATTATTTATGTTCGGATGAACTTTTGGTATTTATGAATAGACAGCTAGATTTTACACATTAAGGGTTTTATACTACTTTGATAATATTTCACATTTTTTAGATATTTAACTTAAAAAAATTTCCGCCATTTTTTTTAGAAACACAAAAAAAAGACATGTCTTGTAAGTAAAACAGTAAAATACATCGAGTGGTTTAAAGATCTC
Organism: Neoaliturus tenellus; assembly: GCA_030545055.2. Lineage (NCBI taxonomy): Eukaryota > Metazoa > Arthropoda > Insecta > Hemiptera > Cicadellidae > Neoaliturus > Neoaliturus tenellus. Next base: position 141,970,427 of record CM061531.1, read on the forward strand.
ATGAGTGAAGCCAAAATTACATACGGACCCACAGACAGAAAACTAGGCACCGGAGATCCTTGGTTATATTGTAAAATATGTTTCTCTCGATGCAAGGAACATAAAAATTTAAAAAAATACATACTGGCAGACATAGAAAACGAATCGACATTTGACTTTTAAATGAAAACTAAGTAAAATAGATGTGGGACATACAAAATAAATATAAAATACTGTACAAATATATTATTTACTAAACGTATACCAAACCATTTAGTTTGTATACTAATGTTTCTTGCTACTAGCCATTCTAGAGTTCGGTTCAGTTGTTGTTCCGGTAGAGTTGAGGACATGGCTAAGATTTTCCCTCACATTGCCCAGTACTAGATTGGTGTTAGACTTGTTTGTAAAAGATTTTAAGAATTTTCAATGAAAACTGCTAAAATCGTAATAAAAGTCTAAAGTTATTTTAATTTAAATACACTTTTACGTACAATGTTTTAAATTAATAACATTGCATTGGTTATACTCAGTGTTTAAAAAATCTTATCAAAACTTTGCCTTCCTTAGCATTTATAGTCCGGGGAATTTAGCCAAAAATATGGCCTTGACCTAGACAAACATTGGCCCGGGTAACGAGACCTAGTGGAATGAGTTTGGTATGAGTCCCTGATCATTTGATAAAAATTCCCAACTTTTCCTAGTCTCGTTACCCGGCCAATTTTGTCTAGGTCATTCGCTAAATGCCCCGGACTATTAATCGTCCACTTATTCTCAATCCAGGGGTTCAGATTGAATCCAAGTCTCCCCTGATGGATGGAAATGCCACGGACGAACCCTCGGCTCACGCAAGGTCAAGTGTGAGAAGTGGCGGGTGTCGTCACCAGAGGGCGAGGGCTCGGGTCTCACGTCTATCGGTTAATTAGGAGTTGCAGCATCTGACAGGCAACAGGAAACTAGAGGTTACAGCTAGTTGCGGAACACCGCTGGTTGTCACAAAAGGCAGAAACTTGACGTTAGAACTCTGCTACTTGGGCTAAAAGTTGCGGTAAAACTTAAGTGAGTTTTGTGTCACACGATAATAACCTTAAATGAACTAAGTATAGTAATCAGTTAAATGAATGATACTAATAGTAATCATTTAATATAACTGATCGCGTTTAAACTTTGCTTTAAAAAATGTGATAAAGCAATCAGCGGTTCGACGCGTGTCCGACTGGACCGCAGCCAAGTGATTTATCAAGTCTTCGTTCCGCTTTTACATACGGTACCTGAGATTACCCGAAGATCCTGGAAAATCGCTCAATACTGCTATTATTAAGTTAGTTTATAATCACTATAAGATAATTATCTAATATTTGTAGCTAAGTAAAATTACAAAAATACTAATTACGAATTAATTAACCACGTTATAAAGTACTTTTTACATATTGGTGAGCATTTTGTGTTTTAAAAATATTTCAGAGTAGAATACATAACTGTTAATACACTTATCAAATTCAGTTTTTTATCAACATAATTAACTTGTTTAGTTGATTCTATAAATTTTTTGAGTGATAATTTGAGCCAACAATTAGGTAGTAGAACTATGTGGTTCAATGCGATTAAATTAAAGCAGCCCTATCAAATTAAAGAGACAAATGTAGAAACAAACAGGGAACTATGCATTATTATTATTTTTTTTTTTTAACCAAGACATAAGTTCGTCAATACAGGGTGTTGCACACTGAACTCTTTGACCTCTTAAGGTATTATTCCTGATCTAATAATAAGCTAAAATATAATTTTAAAAATGTCGAAAACTCCATAGTTAACCACACAGCCGCCATTTTGTATTTTTAAGAAGACGAATTTTTTATTTAGGAAAACAACTTTATGATGTAAAGGTCTAATTGAAGAAAAATAATCACTTTTTACGATTTATACCTTTAAAATGGTGGCTGTTTAAAATCTTTAGCCTTAAAATGCATAAATCTACAAAAGATAGCAAAATTTATTTAATTGTCGGTTTTTAGGAAATTTAATTTCAAATACAACTATATAACAGTAAAGGAAATTGGTTGGAATGTTGAAAATTGGTCCAACATAAACAAGCGAGATCGAGCGATTTTAATACAAACGGTCCCGCATATGAGCTGGTTGCCCGCGAAAAGTGTCCAGGTACGGTTGACTAGTCTCTGTTCAATCGTACTTGCTTATTTATAAACCGATTTCCACAATCTTTACATCGTTAGATTTTAAATTTAATTTTCTAAAAAACACAATACTAACAAAAGGTTTTTTACTTTATGTAATTTTTATGAAATTTAAGGCTAAAGAGTTTAAACAGCCTACTTTAAAAAATACATACACTTTCAAACAATTTTAACATTTACATAAGTTACATTAATTGTAACATTTACATACATTGATACATTTTTTTAAATATAAATTGTAAAAAGTTTATTATTTTTCTTAAATTAAACCTTTACCTAAAAAACTGTATACCAAGTTTCAACTTATTACAACAAACCGTTCTTAAACTAAAAATTATTCTTAAAAAAAAATAAAAATGGCGGATGTAGGGTTAACTATGGAGTTTTGGGAATTTTGCATTTATTATATTTTGGCTTCTCTTACGGTCAGGAATAATGATTTGAGAGATCGATGGAGAGTTCAGGGACACCCTGTATAATGAAACATGAGTTACTTTAACTTTGCATCCTGAACTTATTGTAGCTGCGTCCTAGTTATTAAGCTTTTCCTAGTATTTCCTAAAGTAAGTATTTATTTGTATTTCTTTGAGAGAATAAACAATTCAATATTCTTTGTGCATTACTATCTTCTGAAGGGGTATTATTTCAACCTTTGAAAGCTGGTTCTCAGAAAACTTAACCGAATAGAAATGTAGACTTTCCAGTAATGATATACGAGATAAGTACATCAAGAGAAGCTGTGAGGCCTTTGAAGGCAGGGATAACTAGACGGTGTCGGGTGGGTCGCGTGTCTCCCTTTGTCTTTGATTTGGAAATTTTCTCTTGAGGAAACACTTAAGGGGAAAACAAAAGCTTGAACTGAATTGTTATTTAAGAATAGGTTTGTTTTCAAATAAAATTTTTAACTCTTCAAATAAATACATCTCATATTAAATATAAATCACACACCAAAGAAGGGTAGGTAAAAATAGGACGGGTTTTAATCAATGTTCGATTATTATACATCACCGAATTGTTTATAAACTTTCAAGATATGGAATACACCTTAGTTTAAAGGAATGGAAAAACATCTCAACACCAGTATCTTTTGCATTGATATAATATAATTATTTTTATAAGTACGTAAAAAGATATGTTAAACTAAACATACTAACAAATGAGACAGTATGTGTCTACCTTAAAGTGTACTCACGTATCGCAGAAAACTTAAATTCAGTATGTTCTCACACCAGTATTACCTGTAAAATATTAAAATATTTAGTTAACTGCAAAAAATATATAACTAGGTTAAGTATAAACCTTCCAGGATGTACAATGAAGTACACACAGGCTATTATGGTATTCATTTATTGGTGAGGGTAAATTTAGTAATGTCCTATTTCGCAATGTAGTGGTTTAAGAGGATTATTGGATTTATGAGTAACTTCAATAAACTGCGGCTGCATTGAAAATCATCCATTTTCATTATCTTATTCCACCTTAAAAATGAAAATGCTTATGTTTATCATTATTCTTTTAGAATTACTAGCGAGAATCGGCGTAGTTAAAACAGTTATGTTCTTGGGTCTTTACTTAATTTTTTTTTGTCTCCATTACCACTGTCCTGTTGACTGTCAAGTTGACCTATGACTTTTTTATTAAATATACACTCTTTAAAAGAGTAAAACACCCTATCTTTTCGCTTCGTTAGATATTTACTCATTTCCATTTTTTTTAGATAATTTTAAACTAATTAAGCTTTATAATTAATTTCAGCGAATTTAACTGAAAACTGTTAACTGAAAGTATCACGATGCATTAAAACTAAGAGTATCGATGTCCAGGCTTTAGCAAGTCATCTAACCAAATATCTTCTTGTCTGGAGAGGTTTTTGGTAAAGAGTAGGCCTAAAACTAATATGGGTTAACATAGCTTATAAAAATCACAATCACTATAAAAATGCAAACAGCGAGCCTGAATAAAGCGTGAAATTACTTTAATTACAAAAATCGAGTCGTCACGTCGGGTTGTTATTAACGCAGATGCTATTTTTACGGCAGTATGGATCTGAAATGGAGCATTCTATATGGTCGTAGTTCATCCCCATTAAACGACGTGAAAGGCCGAGTTTGACGCTTAAATGCGTCAGGTTGAGTGTTATTGTTGGCGTTACAGAGCTCTCAATTCCACCATGTATTTCACATAGACCCTTTTACAGTGTATGACCTCATATTCAGTGTTTTATCAGTAAAGAATTTCACGTTGGAGTGAGCGACGTTTGCCGTAAGGAGCCCGACAGTTCCTTATGACGCTTACTTTCCCGTCAGGTGTATTGCCCAGCTCGCCCCAGTTTTGGACTCACTTTCGCCGTTGCGTCAACAGACGTATTGTATCGAGTGTTGACAGTCCGCCGCGCCGCGCCGCGCCGCGCCGGGGGTCCGAGGCGTCCTTGCTCTGGAATGTTCGCTCTCCTTGAGGAATTCCACGACCAACGGTTGTCTGGTTCATTGAAATCGTCACCCAGCTGTGACAGAACCTGTTAATGTCCGTAATTAATTGCTGGACTGTGACAACTGCATGTTGGATAGCTGTTCAATGATTTACTACACTGCTAAGGATTGATACTGTGCTTTAAAAAGTGACAATTGTGCTTATTTAATTTGTTATTTTCTTATAATTGTTTATATCTTAACATGTTGAGTTTTAAATGCAAGAGTTAGACTTACGTAAGTTTTGTCATAAAAATTAAAATAAGATCGCTCATTTAAGAAACTATACTAAAAGAGTACACATAGATGGTGGATGGTTTTTAAGGTCATGTCAAGACCTTAAAAATGCCACTGGCCTGAAGACCCGACCCAAACAATACCGAGTCATCGCGATAAATAGCCTACCATCCCTATCCATCAGCTGATCAGTTTTGAACGCCCATTAAACCCTTTGTCTAAGGTAAACAGCAAACGGTCCTCGTGACCTAATCAATGTCCACCACTGGACGGGACCGTTACACAAGACCTGCCTAGAGGCCGAGCCTGAGGTCGCATTGTATGCGGGCCAATACACAGCGGACCCATTCATGCCTCTCTAATCACCCTTATTGAAATGTAACGTGATATTTTGATTGTTGAAACCGAACCCGGGCTAATCGAGAATTAATCACCTGACCCGAACATAGCACAATGAGCAGACCCCCCGGCCTTCACACTGCCATCCCCGCACTGCCGCTCTCCGACCTGGCTTCGTTTGTATCGTGTCATAATCAACCTCCAATATCGCCTCTAATCAATTACCTTTGATGGGTACGAATTAAAAATGCCATTGTGCTAACAAAGCGCTCTGAGGTTGGGCTTTCATCGTTGTCTATTTACTTAGTGTAGTTGATTTTGACCTTCCTTTTTGAATAAGAATTACATTTTAAAGGCTCAGTTTACTTGCTTACAAACTCATGGAAATTTTTTATTAATGATTCAACGATTTATTTTTCGTATATTATTCAAAAGCTTGCTCGTCTATATTAATTGATATTAATTTTTTCCTCTATTTCAACTCTATTTCCATAGCTCAAAAATTATGGCACTAACACCTTGATTAAGGGTCATTTAGTAAAAAAAGTTTCCGATATATTCAAAGTAGGATAGAAATACTACTACAGTAGTATAACTTATCAAATTATTACAGGGTCTGCTCGGGCCAAGAAGAGGTTATAATTGTAAATGATTAATGCGTAGTGTGCTCATACTCTAATTAATTTTTGTATGCCAGCAGATTTTGGGATACTAATGCACATTTTCCAGCTTTCAAGAGGATTGAGGTATTTTGGTATGATGACATAAAAAATTCGATTTTTATGATTTTCATTGAGTAAAAACTTAATGGGTGGATTAATATAGTAGTCACCTGTAAATATGTGGCTGCCAGTTCCATTTCAAAAGTTGTCGATTTTAGGCACCAATGCTGTGGATCAATATTGCTATTCAACAACAGGGCTAACGTTAGATAGAAAATAGGCAGTTTCTTCATGTATACGATTTAGACAGTTTCTTATAAAAACATTACAACTGTCTTTGGGCCGTGTTTATAATTTTGCTTGGATGAATAATATGGTATACATGAAAGTTAAAGGTGCGTAAATATACCAATGACTACAATACTTACTACGTCAATCAGAATTTTTAAAATTTACATGTATTGGGAATTAAGTCGAAAGTTCATACAAATCCAACGTTAAAACACTAAAACTCTTAAACTCAAAAGTCCCCTTGACAAAAAAATATAAAACAAATCTAGCTTTATGTATGTTTTTAGTTTTTATAAATTCTCTGGTTTGTTTTATGAAGAGTAACAATATTAAACACCAACAACACCAAAGTATGACCTAGACGTTTCCGCTAACGCAGCCATTGTTTCCAGCCTTGACTATTGCAGCCTCGAGAAAGTACGGCCAATCCCCATTATACTAATGAAACTACTTCACTGTTACTGCAATTTGTTACTGTCCGTAGCGAAAGTGAAGTCTCGAGAAACTTTTCTCGTTTAATACACTGTAATATCATTTTATTTCACATTTTCAATTCAATTTAGTTAATACGCTTCTCCGATGTCTTTTTAGAATGTTCAATTAGTTGAAAGAGTTTATTCTAGTTTAACTTGTTTATGGTGTACCCTTTTCTTTACTTATTAGGTTTATTTATTTATTTCATGTATAATTTACACCATTTTACAAAATGATACTTTTTATACACTAATGAAAATCAAAATAGTGAACATCACTTCAACAATTTGACAAATAAATCAATACAATTTTAAGGATCACAGCGCATAAATAAATTATTATAATTACAATAATAATTAAACTAACTAATTATTGTACATCCAAAAACTTCTAAAAAAAATATACTAATATAACTTAAGTAACTAACTACAAGATGAAAAGGTCATTAAACTTATTCCTTCTATTAATAAATGGACGTAACTTAAGTAGTGTGTGAGAGTAAAATTTTTATAATCAAGAGACTTGTATTCAAACATGTTTGCTACCATTGTTTGTGAAATAGCTGACAGGTAAGAGTACATTTTTTCATTACTATAACAGCAGCATCTATCCATATGAGTGATACAGTTCGAAAATGTGAACCGGTGAGAGTATTAACACAAGTCATCCTCACGCAGCTCACTTGTGATCTGGCTCACGACCTTATTGAATCAGTTATCCCACCAACTTTCTCACACGATCCCCGGCCGTTCAGTGACACGTCCCACACTGCAATTTTAACATAAGTACAAATGTTACTACAGAGATTCTTTTGAACTGATTTATAAATCAGTTTGAACCACATCATAGTGAAATGACTGTTAGATATTCAATATCTCCTTTGTTGGAGGGGATGGGTAAATTACTGTAGTACCGGGTAGTATGTCAATGACTATCATAGATAATGCTATCCATGATCATTACAGTCATAAACACAGTAAACGGGTTTATCCTAAATTATTTTATTCTTTCTATTAATAGTTCTATTTGTCAATTATTACATATTTTAAAAACTTGAACAATTAGCTTGTGACGTGTGATAAAATATTTAGTCAATTTTCGAGACCGCTTCAAAGGTTTCTGAGCGTCAATACACTCAATAAAGTTTTAAGTTATTAAATAACAACCCACATTTAATCATTATTAGCATCTTAAGTTCCAAATGTTGAAGACCTTCTCGGGCCCTGCAAGACGTTGGAACTAGTATTAATGTAAACATTTCTTGTTCCGCTCGACACATTTGTTTGCCAGAGCCACCCACCTCCGTGCGGTTATAATCGCGATCCCGTGCACGCAATATTACCGCGCGGTCAAGACCCTCACAGCTACAATGTTTACTTCCGCCGCTAACTGTATCCACGGTCATTATTATGATGTAATCGCTAGCGTTGGCTCGGCTGCCGGCAGTCGGGTCGTGTGGTGGCGATCCCGGGCTAATTGTAGGCAGCAGACCCAGCGGACCGTGCGTGGACGGCGGAGGGTGGAAGACAAGAGGATATCAAGGTAATAAATGTATATATGAGCAAAGGTAAACTAAACTAAAACTAAAGGCGATTGTCAACGTTCTAAAATATATTCGTAAACTGTATTCCAAGACGGTCGATTATCACTTGTGGCAATGTAAGCAGTTACTTTCGTCATCAATTATCCAAAACAGACTGCATGTAATAACAATTCCATAGTTTATCAAGAGTTTTAATAAAAATCTTTTAAACATGCACTTAGCTAATCTCTTATTACTCTAAATACAAAAACGAGGATAGTTTTCACATGATACAAAACTTTACACAGGTTCAAATTTGCCACGCCCGATGCGCTCCAATAGATGTGGTTATAATTTAGCTGAGTTTGAAAGTGGTACTAAAAAAATCATTACAACAAAAAGGAATCATTAGTAATAAAATATTTCATTTAAGGTGAAGAAGAGTGGTACAGATAACACGGAATGTATGACCTGCGATGGTAGTTTACAAACAATTGTAAAGGAGTGAAGGAAAAAATTTCCCAGCTTTTGCTTCTTATTTTCCTGTAATATGCTGCTCATGCATAAAAAGTTTTTGTGGGAATACTTTTAGATTTCTCTTTGTTAACAAAGTAACTGAAAATAAATATTTTATTGCAGCTTTAACATAATTTAAATTAAAATACAATTTCAAAACTAAGACTTAAAAGTAGTGAGTAAAAAAGGGAGTTATTTTCAACGTTTTGTTGTTTATGACAGAAGAAATTTCTTTTAGTTAAAATGTGTTTATTAATGTTAGGTTTATAAGAAAATACCAAATTAACACATACGTGTTTAGGCCACTCCAACAGTACAACGGTGAGGGGTCCGTGCGGGCCTAGGCGAAGTGTAATAATAGCATACGTAACCAAAACCTGCGTTTTATCGTTTTATTTATAATCTCAGCCACAAATAAAAAGTTTTCAACAGATTGTCTCTAAAGTCAAAATCTTAGACTGCCAGGGACTAAAAACTATTAAGATTAAGTAGCGGTGTAGTTAACACGGACGACAAAAAAAAATGTATTCATAGCATAAATAGTCATGATAAAAAACCAATGGCAGTACTGTACAATAAAAAACCTTTGTTTTACTTAGGTAACCCTTTATGTAACTAATTCTTTTAATCAACTTATGTAATTTTTTTATGTTACATCATAAAATTTGAATTAGTAATCACAAAGTTTTTGGAAGGATTTAATTTTTGTGCGCCAAAGAATTAAGAACAAAACAACTTGATAAGTTATATCAAGATAGCCATGTCATCAGTGGAGCTAGCATTGAGGTTTCTTCTTGTGGTCGGTACACTGGAGCTATGATGTGCGAACATCCTCGGACGTAGTCGCACAATAAGTGCATTATAATCGCTCCTCTCTCTCTCTCTCTCTCTCTCTCTCTCTCACTTTCCAATCACTTGTGTTGGCGGCCTTTCTCCCTCTTGTGGGAGTTTAGCAAATGGCTCGGAAACATCAAGTGTAGATTGTAGAGGCATCGCAAATATACGTATAAAACTTATATTTTATGATTTCTTATTTCAATCTTTTAATGTAAAGTAAACAATAATAATAATTAAAAAAAATGCTGTAAAAGAAAATTTCAAATTTTTACACTCACATAAACGGTTATCTAAGTAAAACATTGGTTAATATCCATGACTAATTATGTTATTAATACATTTTCCACCGTCCGATTTCACTAAATCATTGCTTAATGTAATAGGTAGTTTTTGATCCCTGACAATATACGTTGTGCAATATACAATATACGCCTACTTCATCGAATTAGATCACCGTATCTAAACGACAGGTTCATTCGCATCTACGCTTACAAATGTAAGGTTGTTTTTACTCATAAAAATACATATACTTCTTTTTTTCAGTCTACATGAAAATCACCATTTCACTATAATGTTCTAGTCTGAGTCATAACAAGACATTACATTATAATCCTTTTTTATGTTATTTTATGTCTGAAGATGGCAAAGCAACTAATGTTAGAAATGCAATTGTATTGACCATTTTATGACAACCAATAAACCGTGCGTTACCATACTGTACACGGAATGATTGTACTATAGCAATGAATACAAAAAAATAAAGAAGGTCAACATTTTATTCCGCTAGGAGCGCTGTAAACTGAACTTGAGCACTCCAAATAGAGATAGCGCCAGAGGAAACGGCCTAAACATAGTACGAAAGAGAGGGAAATATTACATTATTTCTTATTTAGTATTGTGTCGTTAAAACACCATTTTACATTAGTTACCTAGCTTATTTGGTATCATTGGAAAGCTTTTTTCAAGAAGAATCGTTATTTTAAGTCATTAAATCCTTTGAATGTTAAGACTTTGTCGTATGGACTTTCAACTTCAATGTTATTCTAATGAAGATATTTTATTGAATCATATGTTTACCAAAATAAACTAAGTTATAAACTTCGTCATGGTATCCTGCTATTTTCAAATTTGTTTTCTTGGGTTCCAAAATGAGCACTAACTAAAGTATAGGTGGACGGAAAAAGTGTTCCTACATTAATTAAAAGAATTGGTCCAGGAATGGAAAACTGTCATAGGTTATGTATGATATGTGAGTGCAGGGTGAGGACGAGAGAGATTCTTTGCTGGTGACCATCTGCAACAAAGTCAGAATGTAATATGACTAATAGGTCATTGTCTCATGCGCGCTCTCATGGTGGAGTGCGCTACTACGTCAACAGAAACTTTCTTAACCATTTCTTCCATAAGATGTGACCTTCTTTACGTTTTTGTATTCATTGACTATAGTAAGATGCACGAAAATAGTCCGATGAAAATTTTAACAGCTGTTTCCCCCCTCACCCCCTCTCGCCCTGCAATGTTGTCATTTTGTGTTTATGTTTACCATGTGTAACATAGTATAAAAATGTATTTTAGAATAAATCTGGCAACAATGCATCGATTCTTATCGGACTATTTTCGTGAATCCTACTATAATAAGTACATGAATGTGTTAATAGTTGTTTTAACATGTCATCTTCCGAAGGCTGTGGCCATTTTAACCCCTCAGTTTATTCTCACATTGTTCTATAGAACACTGTAGAACAATGTACATCTCTGATGACACGCCCTTGTTCACGAAACTAGAGTGTTTCTACAAGACAATGGGTAGAGGTCCTCGCCTCTGTGACCTCCACGAAGGTCATGAAGGTCCGGAGGACCGGTCCCGGGCCTGGAGCATTGCCAACATAACAACTGGCTAATGAGCGGTTGGCAGACCTGCCCAGCTAACGAACAGGCTGGCCAATTGTCACTGGACAACCTGCAGTAAAACTCCAACGAGGAAGTCTGCCTGGTTTATAAGGACACTTGAATACTAATCAGGTGATAAAGTGGAATAAACAGTTTCGTAAGATGTTAAATTTGGGAGAGATTAAGTGGAATTCCCATAAATAACGAGATAAGGTGATTTTTTCAGCGATCCGTTATATCTGAACTGATTTAAAAAATTTAGGTGTGGAAAAGTTTCTTTAATTTGCATCTCTTCTGTGCTATTTTTTATTTTTAGTAATAAAGTTGAGAGTGTAGGACATAATCATCATTTATCGATGCCACATCAATAAACAATCATTGTATGTACGAGATTTTATTGAAGTAAACCTTAAACATCAAAACCTGATAGTGACTTATTAAGGTTGTTGATATTGCCTTTCGAGTACTAATAGAAACTAACAAAAGAGGACACAAAGTTCGAATGAATTCTGCCTTTCAACCCCAGTAATACTGACCCATATGAACACAAGAATAGGCCACGTAAATATAAATTAGGTCCATTCCCTCCACGCTGGTAGCTATAACAATAACAATTTATTTTATAAACTGGGTCGCCTGAATTCTATTGGCAAAGTTGTCGAATTTATCTTGCTCTTTTAAGCCGTTCAAAGTAGTAAACGGTTTTATTTTCCCTTTTTTACGACCGAATAAATAATTTAAAATGTAATTTTTCAATAATGCACTTATTTTACTAAGAATGGTAAAGAAAATTATACTTGAGCAATTCAAAATACGTTCAAAGAATATCAATGTCCTTACTTAAGCATATTCTTGGCTTTGGTTAGTTTATAAACTACTTACCAAATGTAAAATAAAATTTTTATTTTATAATACAAATATGTATTATTCACTTAAATAAATTTAAACTATACTTATTGTAATTATATAATCATACACGTCTGATTGATTACGTTTTATCTTACCAGTAATAACGAAATTATTTTAAAGCCAACCATAGACATTACAATAACTATAGAGGCCTTTGCAAATTATTGTAAAACGGGTTTGAAAAAAAGCCGGTCAAAAAGTAAATTTTATACAAGTTTCGCACCATCTGCCTATCGCTCCCCTTACAACAATACATATGAATTATATGAACTCGTGGAGCTGTATCCGTCGAGTATCGACTGGTAACAACGAGTTTATTTTTACTTCTTTTACATAGATATTGTCTACTTTTCCTATTTAACTTAATTTTATTATTCTTTGGTTATTATTTACCCTGGTTCTAGATTTTTTTAAGAGTTTTAAAGTAAGGTAGTAAATAAATCAAACTTTTTTTATACTGATACATTTGTAAATAAATTCAACAAACTTGTAAAATGTAAATGCGTATACTGTATGGATGTCTTCTGCGATATTAAATTATTCATATGATATTAATCTTTGACATATTAAGATGAGTGAAGTAAGCGGGTAAATTTAGCGCCTTAACTAGGGCAAAGCCCGTGAATAAAGTTGTTCTTGGAGTGAAAGTGAATAGTTTCGTGTTTACGTTGTGGAAAGCCAGGAAATGTCGGGGGAAGTTCCTAAGGGCGCGGTCTCGCCCGGAAACGGCTCAGAGGGTATGGAAACAGGAAGCGCAATATTTACTTTAAATCAGAAATCAGAAATCAGATCTTTATTATCATAAACATTGATAATACAATGCATCGATAAGCGTCATTAAAGCTAGTCATTGACAACATTTAACACTATACATGAACATGAATATATGTTTATATGTTATATGTTTATATGTGTTTATATGTGGCTTTATATGTTATAGGATTGGTGCATATTATCAATTGAAAAATATAATACTTATGAGAGGTTAAGTTGTTTGTTATGCTTTGATTATTTTTAAAGTTGATTCTTAATATTTGAGTTTATTTTAAATTTTAATATCTAAAATTGTCTGAGCATTTAAGTAAAATAAATCTTATTTTTACAAAAATCCTTATCTTAGGCAAAGGAACATTCTGTCTAAATTTAGTTTTACCAATATCAGCACCATAACATTCTTTTATGCCTTATACACAGAAATAAGTTTATTTTTTTTAAGTAAATCACTTTTATGTTACCAATACAATTAAGGATGGCAGAAAAACACTCGTTTTTATTGGTACAATATAGTATATTAGTACAGGCTACTTAAATATATTTATTGTAGCTGTCCTTTCCAATTATTTAACTCTTATTTTAAGAAATTACATCAGAGAAGTTTTGTATTTGGTTGACTTGGCCTCTAAACGAGTTTTGCACCATCAGTTACTAAAGTCATCCCATAAAGTTTTGAAAACAACATTATGAAACACAGGAAACTTATAGAGTACAGTAAGGGTTATATTAGCTAAATAACCACAACAATCAGTCTTCGCATTTGTTTGCAAAGTTTAGAGGAAGGTTTATGTGTATCAGAACAGCAGGTCATGGCTGCGGACCGACTGTGTAGGCTAATGTGAAGGACACCAATAACCTCTGACTCTGATCGGCATATTCGAGCATACCGGTACTGCTATTTTCGCCGTACGCCACCGCTCCCATAAAATACAAACTGTAAATTACCAAACAAACCATAGCCTACAAAATAACAAAATACTCTCCTAAAGGTCTCAATAAATTCAAAATGCATTGTCATAGGCAAAGTAAATTCAAAATAATACTACTACATTGGCCTACAATTACAAGTTAGACTAAATAATAATCTGATTATGTACAGCGACGTCATCCATTTCAAGGGCACCCAATCCAAAAATATGAAGGACAAGGAACAGGTATAAGATACGGTCAAGAAAATTAAATGTTCTCGAGCGGTTGGCAAAGTGTCCCATCGTTATACGAACAATGTTTATTTTAGACAGTGCCATTTTCATACGAAGGTGGGTTGAATAAACTACTTTCTTCTAAAGGTCGAAAAAAAAGATCACCGATGGATAAAAAAGGGCATATGAAACTAGGCACATTAATGTTGCTCTTTAGACGATTTAATTAACAGTATTGTGATTACAAAACAGATTTTAAACTAAGATTGATGTTGTTAGTCGTGCAGTACAAGTTCAATCGAAATGATTCTGCATTTATTGTCTGATTACAGTTAAGATATAACAGACTCGCCTGCGGCTCGATGGGGGCTCCGCCCCCATGCCCCCTTAGGAGTTGCCCCCTAGTTTGAATTAGTAAAAAGTCATGTATGAAATAGTTTAGTTCCACAGATGAATTGGTCAGCCAAGACAGTAACAAAACCGTCTAATACACACAGTTCACAATCAATAGTAAAAAAGCTTTAATAATCTCCTATAAATTGGGTTTAATAGCCCTTCTTAGTAAATAGTAAAAAAATTAGAGCTGTGAAATAATAATTATTTATGTAAATATTCTAGGTGTTACGCTGGATTGAGGGTCCAACCCAATAATTGGTTGCCCCAATTAAATAAATTACTGTCAAAACTCATACAATGACCAGACTACTTGAGGGCTCAACTCCCATGACAGTAACAGAAGCCGCCAATACACACTACTCACAATTGATAATAATAATCTTTGAAAATTGCCCACAGCTCATGGTTTAATCCCACTCCATAGTTTCCCTTAATTCGTTAAAAATATAATGGAGTTATGAAATAACTTGTGTTAACTATGTAAATAGTCATGCTCAAAAATTGTTGTGTTAAAATTTGTAGATACGATTATGATTGCACATGATTGAGGTAATAGGTGTATTCTGAAAAGATAAAAGTGGAATAAAACTATAAGTTTATATGGAGGATCGTTGTATGCTATAGAAGAAAATTAAGACAAAATAAAGATATTTGAAATAAAAAATACAGTATAGGATAAGATGCTTCAGTTCCGCCACGGGGAGGCCAAGAAACTCAGGAATCATATATGTACCATATAAAGAAAAGATAACATTTTTATCTTTTAAAATCAGCAATTATTAAATTAACAATTGAAAATATTATATATTTTCGTTCAGAAAATTAATAAAAATAAGAGCCCTAGTAGTATGTAATAGATCAAAGAGTAGTAGGTACTATAATCATGAAGTCTTAAAGTCTTTATAAAGTCTTAAAATGAAGAAAGTTGCAACTTTGTCCTAAATGCGTATATTAGTGAAAAGTAGAGTTGTAGCAGGTTAGTCCACCGAAGAACTGGTCCGCTTAGACAGTAAGAAAACGGCTAATACAAAAATCGCCTGTAGCTCGTTTTTTAAAACCACTTCCTAGTTCCACTTAGTTCGTAAAAAAATTAGAATTGTGAAATCATAATCAATTATGCAAATATTCTAGGTATTATGGTGGATTGAGCCTACACCCTCTTTCCCAGCAATTAGTTGACCCAATTCTTGAAATGCTGTTACAAAAATCTCAAGCACTGAACAGGCTAGTTGAGGCCTCCACCCCCATACCCCTTGTGTTCGCCGAACAAGTTAGTAGTTTACCAAGTCTCAAACATTTAAATCTTCCCATAATATTTTAAATTAAAATTGTTAATTTTGTTTGATAACTGTACTGATCAGGTTATGAGTGTGGGCGTATGTGTGGTTTCTAGGTTACTATATCTGAGTATTATTAATTTGGATTTTAAAAGCAACTATACAGTGTGGTAAACAAATCGTTAAGGGATGTGACGCCATGCCTTGCCTCACCCTCTTAGTAAAAAGTATGAAAAAAAACTAGATGAAAAGGTAGAATGACTTAGCTAATTAAACTATTTTGCAGATCAATGAAAAATAATTTAACAAAACCAAAAATAGGAAAACATGAACAAACCGTTTGGAACCCGCCCAAAGAGTATTCACAAAATACTATTCGATACAAAATAAAAATGTTTATTACGAAATAATAATTATTCTAGTTACTCCTCATAAATCATGTTGAAGTTACAGGAATATTGTAAAAGTTCATTGAATGTAAAATTCGAACTTCACATACAATATAACTGTCGGTAGGCCTAGTAAAAAGTTACAGAATATCAAATTCAGTAATGATAAAAGTTGCAAAACGGTCTTAAAATAAAGATTTGAGATACGACAAAAAGTAAAATTTTTATATGTTAGATATATCTTGCTAATTCGTAAATAATCTGCAACAGAGTTATTCGTTCATATTGAACAGGTTAAATAATAACACATGATACGAATATTAGCAGGCATTAATTATAATTTTTTAAGTTCAATATTTTTAGTGTTAAAACTTTAAATAAAGTAAATTTCCTTCAATATCACTTTCAAGCTATTTAAATACAAAACTACAACCTTCTTAACACAATATTACTGTAATTGATTTCAAATATTAGTTACAAATTGCAAATTTACCTCAGTAGTAGGAGGCCACAGTTTTAGGATAGTAAGTAACAAACAATGTAAAACATCACTAAGGTAACAAACAATTCAAAACAATCAGTTGAATAACAGTCAATTGTAAAACAACCAGTTCCTTCTAACAGGCAAAATAAAAAGACTTAATTCTGGCATTCATCACAATTATTTTATATGTTTGGTGCTTTTATTGATATCGGTGCCGTTCAAGATATGTCCATGCGCAATATTGAAGGAATTAAATAATTTTACAGTGGTTATTAAAAAGTAACGTCCACATATGGTAAACCACCCACATAAATAAATAAGTTAACTTAAAAACTGCCTGGAGGGTAAAGGACCAACAAAACGTTAAAGAATAACACATAATATAAGCTGGAATTAATGATGAATTCTTTTTAGTTCAATTTTTTTTAAGAGGGTTGCACTTCTAAATACAATATTTCATCAATAATAGGTTAACCATCAAAACGTTAAAGAATAACACATAATTATAAGCAGATATTAATTATGAATTATTTTTAGTTCAATTTTTTTAAGAGAGTAGCACTCCTAAATACAATATTTCATCAATAATAGAATAATATTCACCATGAACGAACTTCCAAGCTAGCGCACATGCTCCATTAGCTACATGCTGGGCGATGTTACTGTAAGAATCAAAACGGAATTCACCATAGTGGAATCAATCTCTGATAATACAATAATACTACGTCGTAAGTCTCATAATTGGACTACAAGCAATATTTAAAAACTTTGATTTAAAAACACGGGTGTAGTTGAAAGAGATCATTTAAACACGAGCGAGAACTAAACCTGCAAAGTGATCTACGATACCGTCATTACGGTGATATTGCTAACACAGCTGAACTACATTACCGACAAATCTATATTTTTTACCTTTTTTATAGATTTAAAGTGAAAAAATGCTAGTTTTTAGAATTTTTTATGATTGTAAATCGTGTCAGCTAATAGAATGCCAAATTTCAAGTTTCTAGCTTGAACGGTTCCGTCCGAACTTTTATATACATCAGTGAGTTACACCTGCGGGAGTATATATTATATAGACTCGCCTACGGCTCGATGGGGCTTCGCCCCATGCCCCTTGGGGGTTGCCCTAAATTCGTAAATTAATAAGAAGTCAAATTGTTAAACAGGTTAGTTCCAACCGAAGAACGGGTCAATTTAAGATCATCAGTGAGTGAGTAAGTCAGTCAGTCAGTTACACATGGGGCTGTATATATTATGTAAATATTCTAGGTGTTATGCTTGATGGAGGGTCCAACCCAATAATTGGTAGCCCCAATTCCGTAAATTACTGTCAAAACCTCATACAATGAACAGGCTAGTTGAGGGCTCAACTCCAACGACAGTAACAGAAGCCGCCAATACACACTACTCACAATAAATAATACAGTAATAAGCTTTTAAATTTGCCCACGGCTCATGGTTTAATCCCACTTCCTAGCTTCCCTTAGTTCATTAAAAAATATAATGGAGTTGTGAAATATTAATGAACTATGTAAATAGTTATGCTCAAAAGTTGTTGTGTAAAAATTAGGAGATACGATTATGATTGCACATGATTGAGGTAATCGCTGTATTCTGAAAACATAAAAGTGGAATAAAATTATAAGTTTATATAGAGGATCGTTGTATGTATTAGAAGAAAAAAGGCACAAAATCAAGATATTTGAAATTAAAAGAAAAATGGTTTAGGCTAAGATGCTTCAGTTCCGCCACGGGGTGGCCAAGAAACGCAGGAATCATATAGGTACCATATAGAGAAACGATAACAATTTTATCATTCAAAATCAGCAATTATTAATTTAACAGTTTTAAATGTTATATACATATTACTTCAGAAAATTAATAAAAATAGAGCCCTTGTAGTATGTAATAGCTCACAGGGTATAAAGTACTATAATCATGAAGTCTTAAAGTCTTTATATAGTCTTAAAATGAAGAAAATTGCAACTTAAGAACCATAAAATCGGCGTACATTATGCATTTTCAACCAATGGTAGTAAAAAATACCAATTGTGAAATAATAGCCAAAAAAGGATTATTGATTAAATTAAAATATACTGAAAGAGTTACAATAATTGATAAGCATAGAATAGTTTTCAATTACAACAATAATAGGGTTAATCGAGACTTTGTGTGAGAGCACTGCATTGAGGAAGTTTGACGGACAAAGTGGCAGCGAGAAAAATTACTATTGAGTTTAATTCAATTGGTTAGTTTAATATTTCTCAGCCTGATGGGTCATCAGATATGTAGATGGTCTTAAAAAAACGTAGGAAGTAGGTAAATGTTAGCGAAGGTAAGAATGGAAAGTTCAATTGTTCTATAACTTAATATGTTCAATCGATTCCTAAACTAAAATCTAAGCCTGATTGGACAGCAGCAAATAGGTCAAAGACCGGATGTCAGACGTGTTGGGACACGTTCAACTCTTCAAAGTAAAACTGTACCAGAACTATCAACTGAAGCGCTATATTCAATCTGGGGATTCATATAGAGAGACAGCATACAAATAGTAGAAAATTAAGTTAAAATTACTGTATTAGGTAATTTTAGTGCGAAAATCTACAAGAAATTTTCCAGCATGAGAAAACTAAAGTCTAGAAAATGTATTAAGACCTAATATATTTTTAGCAATTAATATAGAAATCAAAGCGGACATCACCTGAATGTAAAGATACGCTTTCGATTCAGTAAATTCATTTTCAATAATAACACAGCAATCAGAGGGACAACCATACTCAAACAACTGTGCGCCCAATCGAGATTAATTATCGGGAAGAGGTGTAGTTAAAAGATATCATTTAAATACAAGCGAGAACTAAGCGACTATAATAGCGCTCCAAGCGACATCTCTAAGAACCAACGTACTTCCTTACGACACCTCGTCTTTTGAGAATTATTTATAATTTGAAAGCTGAAAATTTTTAGTTTTTGGGCATTAATACTGTCTAGAACAAAGCGAGAATTGCTGAAATAACCCACTATGCAGAAAAACACCGTCGTCTAATCAAGACATTCATGCAAACGTAATTCAATAATGGTATCATACACGGGTGTAATTGAAAGAGATCATTTAAACATGAGCGAGAACTAAACCTGCAAAGTGATCTACGATACCACGCGGTGATATACGCTGATACGGCTGAACTACGTTACCGACAAATCTATATTTTTAACCTTTTTTATAGTTTAAAAGTAAAAAAGTTGTAGTTTTATAATTTTTACTAAATTGAAACATCTCAAAGAATGTCCATGCCAAATTTCAAGTCTCTATCTTAAACGGTCGCTTCAGGACTTTAAGATCATCAGTGAGTCAGTCAGTTACACATGGGGCTGTATATATTATAGACTCGCCTACGGCTCGATGGGGGCTCCGCCCCCATGCCCCCTTAGGGGGTTGCCCCGAATTTGTTAATTGCTCTAAGTCTCAAGTACCGAACAGGCTAGACCCCCCTAGGGGTTGCCCTAAATTCGTAAATTAATAAAAAGTCAAGTTTAAAATACGTTAGTTCCACGGAAGAACTGCACAGTCAAGACAGTAACAAAACCGTCAAATACACAAAATTCACAATCAATAGTAAACGAAGCTTTAAAAAAACTCATATGAATCGGTTTTAATAACCGATTTTTTGAGCTGTGAAATTATAATTATTTATGTAAATATTTTAGGTGTTATGCTGGTAAAAATATATACTTCAGATTAGACGATTGTTGCTGGGTTAGATGAAAATAAATTCCAATTAAAAGAGTTATAGTTGTTGTTGCTATCATTATATTTAATAGTAGTAGTTATGGTAACAAATATTTCTCTGTTCGGTAGCTAAATATAAAGTTTTAAATTTGTATAAATTTTATATATAAATAGAGATACAATTATAATAAAATTGACATAATCCCCTGCCTCACCCAACTCAAATAAAAATTTGGAAATTTCAGGAAATAGAAGAAAACCGTTTAAATCACTGAAATAGAGAATAACATTCAAATTAATAGGCGAAAACAGAGTTAAATAACATGAAAACAAAATAATAGGAAAGAATAAAAACGGGGTGGATCCGCAAAAAACTCCTACTATTACAAACCACTAATTATAAAATAGAGACCTGTGAAATAATAATTTTTTCATAAAAACCTGTTAGTTTTGTCCAATAGTCATTTAAATATTCTCAAAAACATATTTTAAGTGTGTATTAAAATATAATATAGAACACTGAATATAAATAAAACAGAAATATAATAATTAACTGTCTATTAAGTATTGTACAAAGTAATAGAAGTATATTACATTAAGATCACGGCATGACCTACACGGTAAATTCATTGAATGCGAAATTCGGCCGAAAGTCGAAAGTGCATATGGGATGAGTTTGAATAAGTAATCTTAAATAAATTGAAAATGAAACGAGAACCTAACATTTAAATCCGTTCTTTTTATTCACTACTTATTTAAACATTCTCAGAAACATATTTTAAGTTTGTAAACAAATCTAATATTAGACACTTGTATATACATCAAACAGAAGATAATAATTAACTGTCTATTAAGTATTGTACAAAGTAATCGTAGTAAGTTACGTTAGGATCACGGCTCAAGCTTCTCAGTAAATTAATTTAATGCGAAATTCGGCCGAAAGGATAACTTAGCGTGAATTTTAATAAGTAATCTAAAATAAATAGAAATAGAAACGAGAACCTAACATTCAATCTGTTTGTTTTGTTCAATAATTATTTAAAAATTCCCAAAATTATGTGTCAAGACATTAAGTGAGGCTGTATCTATAAAAAATCATAGTAATACTGGAGTTTTGAATGGTGTGACAAAATCAATATGATGCAATCCCATTTTTTAAGATAAATATTTTGGTTTCTAGAAAAGAAACCTGCCATTATGAAATGTTTATAATACGCTACAAATTAGTCCCGAGGAGTTACTTGGCACATAGAAAAAATCAATAAAAGGGTGAATAAATCATACAAATGATCAAATTGATCATACAATATATAAATTAAATACATTAAAAATACAATATGAACTAAAAAGAAAATGCAAACAATATCAAAACAAACAATAATGGCCAAAAGAAGAATTCTTGGATCAATTTTAGGGTTTTAATAATTACAGAAAATTAGTCTACCTAACTTTTAATTACAACTATTATTAAAGAAACAGAGATATTTTAAACGGGTGTGTGCAAATAGAAGTCAAACTTTTGGGTCTGGTTTAGTTATTATTATTGGTTATAATACAATTACCCAGTCTGCTGAACTGGCTAAGCATGAAAATGTCTAAGAACCTTATTTTAAATAATATTCCATTACAAAACATCAATTATCACGTCATTAGTTTAACAATTCCATACATTTACAACAATCTCCAACATGTTGTTAATTCTATGAAAAAGTATGACAAAACAAAAAAATTGTATTGGAGACATTTAAAGAGAGTCTAAGACATGTTTGGGCTGAGACATGTTTGTTCAACCAAAAAATAATCGGAGAAGATTTCCAAATTTTTCCATGTTATTCTTATAGGAAAAATCTAAATTTCATTCACCAATGTTCCTTAAACGTTAAAATATTCGTACAAGATTAAATTGTAAAGTTGTTTTAAATTACATTTTAAATTTAAAAAGTCATTACAAGCGGGGGTTTGTATTTTAAATTAGTGACTTCCAGCAAACCGAGTACACTGTTACTGACAATCGATGGAGCGTATACCGGTTTACCTAATATGGCACAGTTGATTATTGTTTAAAATGAGTTTTGTGTATTTTAAAAGAGATATTAGCGATTTTGTCATGACCAAGGACACATCTGATGTAACTTAGCTGTTATATATGAAAGTAAAATGAAATCTAAATTTGAATGTGTAAATTTTACTTTGTCAGAGGTGTACACCGAACATCACTAAAACAGTAAATGAAAATGTATGTGTAAACTTTCAACCACCATGGGAATTTCGTCCATAGTAGGAGAAGAAAATTCACCATTGTTAAACGTTCAAGATAGCGCCCAAGTTATATTAGCAACAAATTGCGCAATATTACCGTATAGATCACAGCGAGTATTACCCTAGTGAAATGACACGCTCTCGATGCAACGCAATACCGTCGTCCATTAAGAGACGTTCATTCCTAGAGAAAATACAATGTCAAAACCAAACACGGGTGTAGTCGAAAGAGATCATTTAAACACGAGCGAGAACTAAACCTGCTAAGTGATCTACGTTACCCAAACGGTGATATACGCTCACACGGCTGAACTATGTTACCGACAAATCTATATTTTTTTTACCTTTTTTATAGTTTAAAAGTAAAAAAATCGTAGTTTATGATTTTCCTTAAATTGAAACCATCTCAAAGAATGTCCATGCCAAATTTCAAGTCTCTATCTTAAACGGTCGTTCAGGACATTACTATCATCAGTGAGTCAGTTACACATAGGGCTGTATATATTATAGATACAGAATAAGACACAGTTAAAATTAATTGTTTTTATTTTTTATTTATTATTATAAAAATGTTTTAATAAACAAATAAAACTGAATTAGTTTAAACTAAAAACCCTAGTTTTTCAACATCTATAGGCGACCTTAAAATTTTGAGCTCTATTAAAAGTATAAACAGATGTCTCAACAGATCTGTATCAAAGGTGTTTCATCTGACCTTTGGATGAACAATGCCTGTGTCGAAAACAAACATTGTGCCTAGACGATGAAACATGAAAACATTATTGATTTGGATGATCAGACTTACGTAGAAAATATTTGCAGGGTCATAAGTACGAAATTTCCTTTTAGTAATAATACGCCTTCACAAGTAATACCTTATGATAACATAGTTTGTATTTACTGTGATATAAAACTAAATTTGTGACGCAGAAACAAATGAACCTTGTCAAGATCATAAGTATTGGTTTAAAATTATTATTTGTTATAACGCAGTTCAGTTTGACATTACCTTAGTAGAAGTGATACAAAGTAAAATTCCTTTTAATTTGCCAAGACAATAATTACACTACTAATTAAAAATACTCAGGAGGATTGCAACATCATAATGTTATTAAAGCTACATGCAGTTTTGCTAATGGATTTGCGTTTATTTAAACCAGCTTTTCCAACTTCTTCCCAAACTTTCCTGTAACAATATCAGTGTTCCTAGCCAAACTTCTAATATTTTTCGTTTTATTTTTATAGTTGGCACTTTCTTAAATAATTTACAATAATAATTGTTAGTTATAAATAATTTCTCAATCAACCATAGTCATAACTAAACAGATAATGTGGGGATAAAAATATTCGTAATTTAAGTGATTTAATATTCAGTTTCCTAATCCTGAGATACACAATCGCTTCCCTTACACCTTCGTAATTTTTTTTAACAGATTTCTTATAATTTGTGTTAATGGATACGGAAATATTAAATATTTACGGTAGGCCAACTGCATTGTTTGTTATGAATAAAGAAAATTAATACGCAAAAAAAAGGATATTGTTTCAAGAAAGTCAGAACTAATAAAAATTCAATTGGCTTCAAGCACTAGAGAGAGATGGTAAGCTTTGAGGTCATGCCATAAACTCAGTCCTAAAACAAAACAAGATTTCAGCATATCACTAAAAATCTCTATTTGGTCTCTTGATTTAGAGGTCATAAAGTCGTTTACATTAACTGAATGACTAACAAACAGCTTCTGAGAGGAAGGAGATTGGTCCTGAAACATTACGTTACACAATCAATTATATTTAAAAAAAGTCTTTTCAAGAATTACACGAATAATAGTTTGGTCTAACGGATATATTTATCATGAGACAAATAATTTACAATTATAAAAACGTTTTTCATCACACTGAAAAAAACAACCTTTTTTGGCCTGTAGTCAGCCAGAAAAGTTTTGACGTTTTTGTATCCCTTTAAAAGTGACCCGAAAAACATCTCCATTTTTCCCGTGCGCTAACCTCAAAGTTTTTTCTCAAGCAAAACACGTACTAATTGAAAACAAATAAGGCCAATGTAAACAAAAAACTATTTGCTGAATACAATTTAATTGCAAGATCATGAAGTTTTTTAGTTTTACTAACATATCAGCTGTTTTAATTAACATTGTAGTCGACTACTGAACTTAAACAAATAATGAAATTTTTATATTTAATCTTAAAAATATTAGTTTCCATCGCTTGGACTGAAATAGTTTCCTGTTTTTAATCACGATTTCCGAACTTTGCTTCGCCTCGCTCGAAAGACACGATTGCTCACAGGAAAAATCGTTTTCCGTCTTAGTGATGAAGACTACTGGGATAACATCGTGATAGGATATAATTGATAATTGAGGATATATAGAAATGATACTTTGAATTTAAGCTTTTTGAAGAGATTAATATCTTGCCTAAAGAATACAAAATGGAGAGTGGAAGTAACAATGGAAGTTTGCTAATTATCTGAACCCAGGGGGCAAATTGAATTTCACCAAACATCAGATCTTATCGTTAAAGATAAATGATTGTTCGGTCTCTACTTGGGAACCTAAATACGTACTGCATATCTTCGGATGGTATACTAGGTATGGTTTTATACGTATTCTACTATGTAACACGTCTTAAAAATAATTTTAAATTGATTTATGTTTGTATTACAAATATACAAAAATAAATACTCCTCTAAAGTTAATGAGCCTCTCCAAGTTTCAAAAAAATTGTTCAAGGGGCCCAACAGTAATTTTTAGTCAAACTAATGTTTTATACTTGCATTTTTACTAAAGAAATATTTCTATCACTCTTTTTATACTTAAATTTAAATGATGTAAATGTTTAATTTGTTTCAAATATACGTATTGAGAAACAATATTCCTTGAAAAGTTCTACATTCGCGTGACTCGTTAATTAAATAAGTAAGATTTTATTTTGAGTGCTGTCGAGATATGTACTTTTTTATAGTTATGAATCATATTCGATTAGATAAACCGTTAGGATGACATCAGGTTATCTATGTGTGAGCTCATTATTTTATATTTCACAAAAGAAACTTTTAGACGATGTAATCGAATTTTCTCTATTGACTGTGACACATCAACGGGACTAAAAGGTGTGCAAGTACTCACTCTTTGGAAATATAATATGGTTGAAAAATATTTTAAATACACTTTTACACTAATTGTTATTATTTTTAATGCACACTTAACTTAACATACGGGGTAAATAAACACTTATTAGACAATTCAGCCTTCCTAACACAGTGTAAAACAGGGAACAACGTAACAATTATTGCAAAAAATGTTTTGTTTTACAAGAGAAGAGAGGGAAACTAAATATTATCAGAGATACTTTTCCTCATGGTACGGTAGTAAAATGTTTTGTCATCTGTCTTGTGGTTCTTGTATATCTATATACATATTAATTCCTTGCGGTATGTATTTTTCTCCATTGTAAGTAATACTTTGTATTAGTTTATTAATTGGTACTAATGAATTTTTAAACATTTATCTGTTTCAAAATTAATACAAATAAACATGACGTCATGTAGAGAGAAGTATATAAACAATATCAGTATGAAATCGAAAGAAAACATTATAAAATAAATGTATATTTTGGGGGGGGGAGAGGTTCCAGTGCTTAAGAATTCAGAGGTTTTGAGTTTTGTATTTTCTCTTTTACTTATACTTCTATGATTGGAAAATACAATTAACTGAAATTAATGGAAAAAACTATGTACACATCTGGGGTTAAGTAAACAGTTTCATACGTCTTACGCAAATGTTTCGTGTCAAAGCGTTATACAAACGGAACTTTGGTTAATTGACATTATAATTAGTCCAAACTGGGAGCCGCCTAGGTTTTTTCACACTGTTAACTACAGACTACACAATTAGGAATGACAACTCACTCTTTCCTTTATGAAACGCTCTATTCTCAAATTATGGGGCAATATAAACCTTGATGTCTTACTTTGAATTTCAAATTCATCTTGTAACAAAGTGTAAACAACCAAAGGTTTAATTCATGTGCATTCGATTGTTTTATGATTGTGTAACCTGTGAGTTGTTCTTAATTCTTTTAAAACAATGTAACCTCTACTTCCCTTTCCGCTTTATATTATATATCTTTTGTTAAGAACAATTTACAACAAAAGAAAACTGCGATCGATGATCCCATCAACTCGGAATGTCATAAAATTATTTCGAAGATCATTAATTTCATAGTCCTGCTTGATCCAGTCAGGTTCTGACAGTTATTGCCTGTATTGTGCCATCCTTTATAAATGCTTGCCAACTTGAATATGTATAAACAGGGTGCCATAAAAACGTTTCAGGATTTTGGAGAATGGTTACTTGTTGTATTATAATTAATGCAAATTTAGGTTATTTCATACAAAAATCGCAATCACTCCGAATATTTGTTGTCAAATCTTTACAAACTTTGTATCATTGTTTAGATAATTTAATTTGTCAACGTGTTTGTCTTTTGTACAATCTTGTACAAATTTACCTTTACAAATACAAATCGGAAAAAATAATGTTTTTCATGAAAATTAGTATGGGTTTTATAAAGGTTCATGCCAAATATGAACCAAATGTAATTATGTATAACGGGAATAAAAATGATTAGATACAAAAAATGGCTAGTGGCTAAAGAAGCATTAGAACATATGTTTATATCAACTTTTTTCTTTATATTTTACAAGTAATCATTCCTCCATATCCTTAAACGTTTTTTCTGACACCCTGTATTACAACTTATGACTCACACTACAACTTATGCATCAATTATGTAGTGTTGGAAGACAAAAACATTTAACCACTAACAGACCATAAGAAAACGTTGAATGCTAAAATATTATTATAATAAATGTCGAAATGTAATTAAAATATAATCTAATGCGTTTAATCGTACTGAAAACCGTTATTGTAGTAGTTCATTTTAGTGTTTTTAAATAGGGGGGGGGGGGATTTCTCCACTGCCTTTATGATGCATTTCATAGTTTTCGCAAGCGGCGGTGCAGTTACACAACGTGGCGTGGTTGACCGGACCAAACGCCACCATGTACCATGACGTCCACGTCTCAACGGAGAAATGGCTTAACGGATTAGCACTGGCCCAATCCGGCGACAAACGAAGCAAAACTGTCGGACCGGATGAGGCAACACTGCATGACAACGCAAACATCACCTGTGACTTCCTGGTCAACGTCCTTCTCCTAGTCTTGAGATTTTTGGTATTTAGGTTTAATGGGTCTCATTTAAGTGGGAGATTGATTAGGGGGAATGGTAATATATAGTTCTGGTATATAAATACATTTGTTTATGTGACATTTTATTGAAACAACTTTTGAACAGTTAGGTGTAGTAAAACTCAAGGTAGTTTTATGTACTGGTTCTCCACAGAAGATAGCTATTTCAGTGTCATTTAATTAAAACATGATATTTTAAAGAATATCATGTCCTCCTTTCTCTCCTCATTAATAATTGTAAAAACGTTCTTGTCGTCGGGAATTGCTGTGGAATTTTATCAGCAATTAAACTAAATGAGTTAATTTTAAAATAAGATCATGATGATTTCTTCTAGTAACATTTACGGTGTACAATTCGAATGTGTTGAATACTATTTTTGCTAGGCTTCTAGTTTTGTCTATGTAGTCCTTCCCAAGTTGAATGTCAGTTAGAAATGCAAAATGTCCCTGTGAATGGCAATTTACATTATAACTTACTCCATGACTACATAGATCCAATGCAATCGAGAGGTAGGTAAAAATAATGAATCCCGTCCACTTTTAATTATTACACTTTTTCGTCCATCAATCAAAGCTACAATTGACATTCGATTGATCTACTGGCACCGCTATCTATAGCAGTCACACACAATGTCTCGTTGCAGGCGATCGTGTATGCATGCAAGCATCTTCAGCGATTACCCCAGGAATATAGAGCATAACCTAACTGTCGCATGTCGTGTCGCACAATAGGCGCGGGATGGAGGTTACCCTAGCTCTGGGCTGGGTCGAGGCACCAGTCTGACACCGAGCAATGCTGGCAGTCATTGCTAGCAGAGTATTCATGTACGCTATTGCTACCGTCCTTTTTACTGTAATGTCCAATTTTAAAATGTATTTAAGTCTCTAAAAAGTAGATTATACACTAACACATTGTATTAAATTTTCATAGTTTAGAAGGTTTGCTGATGAGGTTTTTACTAGTGTCTAAATATGTATAATTTGTCAAATCCTAGACATTCGAACAGTCAATTCCCAACATGAATGGGCTTTCGATAAACGAAAATGAAATTTTCAAATCTATTTACTGAATGTATTAAAGAGAATTCAGGCTATATTGAAGTAGTTTTTGCTAGGGTAAAATTTCGTTTCAATTTTCGTAGAGATCTTGGGAACAATGCGAACCGATTGTATTTAAGTGAGAGACTGATAAGAGTTGTACAACTGTCAATGTAGAGTTCGATTAGTAAACTATACAAACACCTTACATTTAGTTTAGTTTATATTTTCATGTCGGTTACTTATGAACTCCTTGTCAATGTTAAAAGTTAACAGTCTCCACTCTGTAATATTGACACTGCAGGAAGTACGTTCAAACTTCTGATTAGTTTTTGCAGCTGGAGGAAGTTAACCTTAAACACTCGTAGAAAATACCGGTCAGTTTTAAGATCCAACATCGACGAACAATGACTAAGACAAGACCGTGGACGTAATTGTTATGACGTCGTGTCACACTACAAAATGTAAAGTGTACAGTCCTGGTCTCCTGGAAAATAACTTTGAGCGAGACTTCGCTGTGAGATAGATTGGCTAGGCTGAAGTGACAGTGGCGCGTAAAAGTCAAAACACATTTGTGCCCTCTGATATGCAGGTCAAAACTAGGGTCAAAACCACTCGAGGGCGTGCCGGTGTAAGGCCAGGGCCGGTTACATTCACATTGGGGGATCAGCAGACCTACTGTCTAAATGGTTTCTTCGATGACTTAAATAGTAAATCTACTTTAACACGGTGGCAGTAATAGGTCGAGAGTTTGATTAACATAATAGAACCTTAAATAAATGTGTTGAAAATACAAGTATTACATATTAGTCAGGGATTGTAATTATAAACCAATATTAATGTAAGATTTATTGTAATAAAATATTTTAGACATTGAGTGCTGAATAAAACCTAACAAAATACTCTTGAGCTTTAGGACATTTTTATACAGACATGCTTAAAATGTACATTTGGCACGCATAAAAAAATTAAATGACGATGGATTAGGTAAATGACAACAAAAGTTATTTCAACGGCAAATCACAGTAACTGTAACTCAAAGGGAAAAGTGCTTAACAAGTTTCAAGTGCCGTTTCACCGTCAGAGTCGAAAAGTGATAAAAGTAAACAGGTGGATCGAGTAGTTTATTTTTACTGTCGAACTTTCCGAGTATCGTGTTACTACTGTAGTTCTTGTTGAGGATTCTATTTCACTGTTAATGTGTGGAATAAAAACAAGGTCGTATTAACGAAAGAAATAAAAATCCTTTTTCTAAGAATTTTCTTAGATTATCACTAAACCTAAACAACAATTTAATTATAAAAGTGTTATGCAAATGGATATCTGGTAGTTTTTATGTCAGTTAATGAGTTTAAGAGCATCTATTAAGTTTAAACATCTCACCTATTTCCAATGTTGGACGAGAATATTCTACTATTTAAAAACATTGAAATGTTTTACAATTTCATCGTCAATATTTAACTAATGAAGGAACATTTTTTTGTGTCCTTGAAATAACTAATTGCTTTATAATAAACGAAAATTATTACAGTAACATATTCAATATACTTTTTTACTTTTACTTACAAAGTTAATTTTCTTTCTAGGTCGTCGCTCCTAGTACATAGGTTTTACCACAACACGCCTCTTTTCTGGCCTAACTAAGTACAAAGCTCTCGTCTGTCTCGTTTAAGTAGACAAAGTCAATAGGATTTCCCCCGGTAAGTTGGCCAGCCAGCCGGATGGCAAAGGTGAAACCTACGCGGCTCTGATCCTGCTGGTCCCTGACTCGGACGCGGGCCCATGACCAGGATGTGTGGTGGAACCCCGATGATTCAAAAGGAAACGCCGGAAACGCTAGGGAATCCGGGGGCTAGACATCACCAGCCGACGAGAAAGTTGGGATCTACCATGAGGGCACTGCACCAACCGTTACAAACCGAATTTAGGTAAAGTGTAGTTCTAAATTCCAAATGTAGTCGAAAATAAAGGTAAAGTATTAATAAATTTAACTAGAATCCTTGTTTTTCATATTTTTACACCTTTGTCCTTTGGTTCCATTAATGTCTTATTTATACTACCCTTCACTGTATTTTGTAAGAAAAGTTAAAATCGTTCCACTGTGAAAAATCCTAGAGATATTCACATTGAAAATATCTGTAAATTCTTAAATTATTAGTTTATTTTCTTCTACATTTAAACTTACAAAATGTCATAAAATGCCAGCTGTTTGATTTCCAATTAGTAGGCATCCTCACAGAGAGGCCTAAACCCCCTCTAAACGGGTTTGTTTCATGTAATCGTTGTTGATGTTTTCCTTTATACCTTTTTGATAAAGATAAAAAGTATCCGATTACAGTACATGGAAATCCTCATCAAGCAAAAACTAAACCACATTACGTAGTAAATCTGATTAGCACAATTAATCCATTGGAATGTGTGTAACTTAATCGAAGGCTGTTGTGTTTTATAATAAAACGGAAATGTATGCGATTCATTTATCTAAAACCATCATAGCTGTAGTAAAACATTACTTATTTTAAAATATGCACGGATGAGTTTTAATTTGTGATAATATGGTCAAATATTTCCTTCCATTATTCCGGCTAATAGGTTTTTTTGTGAATTTATTAAATTTTACTTTGACCCAGAAATGCAACTATACCCGCATTTATATTTTATTTGAAGAGTCATTACAATTAAAACATTTTCAAGACGTCATTGATGAATCTTTATGAAACTTGATTGGTTAAATGCCTGTTATGATACGAAAATATATATGGAAATTGTACCATGGCGTTTGCTGTACGTGCTTTATCAAGTACGTGTACAATTGTATTAAGATAAATTCTTTGGATAAAAATTGGTTGTAGCTCAAATCCAATTTTTTAAAAGACATTTTAGAAAAACCTGAAAATTTTATTTTTATTATAGGGTTGTTTTATTTATATTATATTTGCTATAAAACTGCTGAATATGTTATATTGCTATCTAGTATGAAGATAAACAAATGCAAACTCAAGGTTAACTTTTGCATCGCTGTAAATTACAGAAATAACAGTTGCATTACAGCACCGCACACAAACCTATTATCAATTGCCACAAAGGAACTAAGAACAAACAATGTGGAAAGGCTTCGACCCCATTCTTTGATAATGACCAAGTGTCAGAGAAACTGCAGTGGTTTGCGTATTACCTGGGATAAGAAGTAACGCTGGTTTCACTACGTCGGGCACGCACGCTAGCTGCTGGGTAAATCAATTAACAATCTCTTCGATAATTAGACGGTATGTGCTCGAGACATGAAGATAGTAGCGCATTCCCAGACAGTTGGAAACTATTCGAGCGCTTCGGGTAGTTCGGGAAGCAACTTAACTGTTGGAGACGTTGCGTATTGTCGGTTTATGCCTTTTGCTATGATGGTCTAAGAGTATTAAATTTGGATGGTAAACGGCCTGCCTAGATTATTGATTTATTTTCCATACATTTTTGTTCACTGTATGTAGTATTTTAGTTACATAACAATGTATTGTATTTGGTGCGACATAATTTACAAGTACGTATTTAGAATACAATGAAATTTAAGTAAATATCGTCTGCTTAGGAAATCTGTCATCTACATAAATAACACGTGTGACCCTCATAGATATTGAGTTAAATCAGTAGAAAATGTAATTACTAGGTGTAGTATACCCTATACATAATTAAATACTGTGTGCCTGTCCACTTAATAGTGCCCAAACCAACATACATAATCACAAAATATTCTAGCACAGCTTCCTTCCAATCCACTAACAATGCGTCAATATCATTCATTTAAATGACTGTTTATTGTACAAAATAGTCTTTTAACAATTTTAAAATTATGATTTTACATTTTAATGACAGTTTTTAAGACTAGTATGAGTATTCAAGGTGTGGGCCTCCACTGCAAGAGAAAGCGTGATTGCCGGGTTTATCGGATCCCGCTTAACGGATTAAAGTTCGCTGGCCTCTCAGCCAATAAGCGTTCCGTGGGTAATCCTTTGATTGACTTACAATATTCCTCCAGAATAATCTTGCCCTCGAAAGACTGGATGGTTCAATAGTTAACTTTTATACTTTTGTGCCATTCTTTAACTTTTAAAACAAATGTAAAACCTTATTTAATGTGATTTAAGGATAGCCATATAAATTTTGTGAGTCGATCAGCTATGATGTGTATTGAGTTTTTAATGAAAGAGTCTACTTTATTTTAAGAGTTTATTCCATTAGTTTTAAAATGGTTTATAAGTGACTAATCTTTACTGTTTTTGTTAAATTGTGTGGAAGAAATTTCGTTTTTTATGCATATATTTTACCCATCTTATCACAGTAATCTTTTTAGAATGATAAATATTACTATAGCATGTAGTTTGTTTCATACTTGATAAGGATATTCAATTTAATAATTAGTTTGCTAATTGAAAAAAATCACTCGGGTATATATTTTGTGAATCTGGTTTTTATCAAATTTACAATAAATTAGACTCAACGTATACTAAATATTTTTTTCTAAGATCATCATAAGAAAAGACATGCAACTTTACAAAATACTGATAAATCTATGAATCCGTAAAGAAAGAAATATTCAAAATCGTTGCAATCTGTCAAACAAAAGCATACGTGATAATGAGGCCATCGAGTCGTCGACGTGATTTATACAGTTTCATGTGTGACCAGGATTTGTGTCTGAATTGATTTGGTGTATAACCTCATGTAACCGCCACAGTGTGACGAAATGTATCAGCATCACATATCGAGCCAAATCGGGATGTCGGTAAGTAAAGTGAAAAATCATTACATTTCATGTAATTGCAAATTATAATATCTACAAAATATCAACACTCTCTTAAGATTAGCACACAATACCATTTAACCGTAACAAACTAGGTTGTAAACAAAGCAAGGTGAACACCCAGTTTAGCAAATCTACATCGGCATGATGAAGGGACGTTATCTAATGTAATCTGTGGCGAAGTGAGTGTAGAGGTTATGTGTGTCCTTGACCTTGGACGCTGTCAAGGTCACGTCCCCCGCCCAGGACACTCACTGGTCATACCGGCTGTCGATATAACTGCACTACACATAAACATCAGTCGCCATAACGTGTACTGGATGTAACTAGCTATCTTGTACAATTGCTGCAAGCAACGAGTTGTGAGTTCGTTATGATCAGGATTTAGTGTAAATTACCTTTGACTATGCGTACTTTGTATATTTGCCTTTGAAATGATTAAATCGTTTTTTTTTTTTCAATAATAATACTGTAATATCCTAACGTTTTTCAGTCTACTTTACAGACGTCAAACATAACATTTTAGACAGTTTAACACATCGTTACTTAAGGTTAAGTTATTTAAGTTTAAGTTATAAATCAAAACAGGTAAATTATAAATAAATACATTTCGTTAAACATTTTTCTGAAATGAAGTAAAAGCGACAGCCTGTTTTGGATATAAATCTGTTTTACCGACTAATTTCACTCACAAACTGGTGCCAACAAACATTCCTGAATTGTAACTAAACTTCACACATCATCGTATGTTTCGTTGTAATCTTGTAACAGCTTACATCCTTGACATATGCCTGGAAGAAGTTACAAGAACGTGTTGAAATGTTTGTTAGAACAGTAACTGAAGTTTCCTAAAGTTGTTAATTTCTTCCATGTTTTAATTACATCGGATGTAAATTAATGAAAAGCAAGAGGAAAATCAGTTGTTTTTATTATATTTCTTAAATAATCTTTTCCTACGACTGTCCGTGAAAACAGTTGTTTACGCACTCAATACTCGTCGCAAAACAGGTGATTGCCGTATTCATTTTACTTTGCGCACGCTAGATTTACTTTGCGCACTCCAGTGTTTAAACATCAGAACACAAAACAATTTGCATTAGCCAGCAAGGAAACGTTGATTAGTCAGAAATTAAGTCGGCAACACTGGATATAAACATCTGATCTATTGTTGTCCATGTGGTCGTTTTCTATTGAATCAACATAAACATAACCTACAAACCAGCTACAGGTGAGCTACCGGTACGTAAGTTAGGTGCGCAATGATCAACTATGGCAGTGACTTTAGTGATTTAAGTGACTTATTCCCTGACGATCTTGCTAAGACTGCTAAAACAGTGGCGTTAAATCTTCTGCATGAAAAATCCAATGAATTTTTAACTAAATGTAGGAAGTGCATAATACAGAAATATATATCACTATCTTGAGATAGGGACCTCAAATAGTAGGTATTTTAACATGAATATTAAACTTTTATACTTATTTAAGAAATATTTGGCAGTCGTAGGAAAAATTTAATATGCAACTCGTGCGAAAAGTGCCTTCACTGCACTCGAGAGAAATTATTCCGCACTCGCCTGCGGCTCGTGCATAAACATTTCTCTCGAGTGCAGCAAATCGGCACTTTCCGTACTTGTTGCATAAATAACTACTATGTGCACTATTTTTTACCTTTTAAAAGGTAAAAATGTGTGTCGATCAATATAAGGGAAAATTTAAATTAAAACTCTGTTAAAGTCAAAATGAAGTTTTAGCATTGTGCAATATCATGATTTTGGTATGGTTTTAAAATTTTGTTTTATAGGTAATCATGTAGGAAACAAATACTACTAATTATAATCGCTTGAATATTAAAATCCAGTAATATCAATTGGGAGCTAAACTACTATGTTCAACATGATTACTGACTTCTAACTTCTGATAGGGTCGGCCCATGCGGAGACAAAAATCACTTCAATTAATTAAAATATACTCAAAATTTATTCAATAAATGTGAACATATTTACGTCAAACAGAAGGACTTGCTTATTAGATTGCTATGTCGCTAAATTGATATTAAAGGACGTTAATCCAGCCGAGAATTTTAGATGATGATTGTGCAAATATCTATTTATTCCATACGGCAAATGATAAAAAAATATGTTTCTGAAACATTAAAATTAAATAACTTGTAATTTAGTCTACCTGTTAAATTTGTTTTCGTGCCTTCGAATTCAAATACGTTAATAATTTATGCAACGTATTATGGACGTCTATAAACTATGAGAAAGATGTAAGCTAGAACACGAGCGAAGCCACAATTCTAAATATCTTAACTGGCTTGACTGTTCAATACATACAAGGTTGCATACGCTACTCTATCTACGACCAACAATTCAGTAAATCATTGTAATAAATGTGTATAAAATGTATGGTTATAGGTGGTCAACCATTAAAAACGTAGTGAATGTAGCTTGACCTCTTCGGTCCATTATATCCACAATATTTTGAGGTTGGTCAGATTAATAAATTAAAACACAATCTAATTGAACAAAAAACGGATGTTCGAATTCCCTAATTTATATTAAAATACCACTCTTGTTAAATTCTGAGCTCTCTTTGGTCTAGATCCTGTATTATAATGTGAAACATGTACGTTTAAGATATCATTATGCAATGGATTCTGAATTTGTATTAATAATGTACCGCTTTATGCAACGGCCTTGGATAAAATTAGGTACAATAATAAGAATAATGTCTTGTATACTTTTAAAGACACCCTTTAGTAATTATGAAGGCAAATTTATTGGCCTACTTCATACCTTGTACAGTGAATTTTTAAGGCTTTAAAAGTCGAAGTAATATGCCACATCCACTCAATATGCCCACGACGCCTAAAGGTCGAATATGCCAGACGTTCGTCCGATTTTAAAGTTCCAGTAATATTATTTTAAGTTTTATGGCATGTCATTTCCGGCTCGGCTATCTATTTCAGGAATTTAACTTTAACTAGGACCTATAATTATATTTTTAGATGTAAGATATGTAACCGTTTAGGTAATCTTTATAATAAGACCGAAGACTTTGAACTGTATGGACATAACAACTTGTCATCACGTTATCTATGGGCGTCCAATATCAGTCAGTAAAACGCTAATAAATTGGTATCCAACCAATTATTCTAAAACAAAAAACTAAGCAGTCCCTAGACCTTTTTTCATCCCTGTATTTTCAGTACTATACAATATCCAACAATACATAATAAAATAGTAGTATTGTCATTTTATACCAGATATTATTTTTTATTGCATGTACACCAAACCACCAAGTTGCTTTAACTTTTGTTCTAATAAAGGCGAGAGATAAAAATTGGCTGAAATAGTCAGAAAACTAGTTTAGTAAAACCTGCCTTCGTTTAAACTAAACTAGTTCTGAGGATTCAACATAATTTACAAAATTAATTTAATCTTAATAGATGTTCTCCATTATTTATAAACATTGCCGAATAGTTTTGTACGTTATTTTACACTGTGTGAAAAAATATTGACACAACGCTTACGCATACAAAAATTTTTTACTATTATAATTTGAAATAAAAATTAATAATTAAAATAATAGTTACCAGTAAAGGAGAGGTTTTGGTATATTACCTGAAACAAAAAATGATTATATTAAAATTGTATATGATATCAAGTAAATATAACATAGATAATAAACCAAGGATATGAAAACACATCTTTTCATGAGTTTTTAATTTTTTCTTGTTACAAGTTTAAGAATCTTACGGCAATTTTCAAGCTTGAACAAACGTTGGTGCAGCAATCTTCATTACGGCTTATTCAGGTGACGTTTCACTTAAGTCTCCAGAGTTATACAACTAGATATTAGAAAATTTACATTTTCCTTCCAAAGATATGAACTAGGCTTTAGGTTAATACAAAAACTTCAAAGAAAATTTGTAATAGTATTTTTGTAACAACACAAGCACGGTACTGTTGAATACTTTTTAAGGTTTCACATTTTCCTAAGCAGTTTTTCAAGCAGCTTGTGTTCCAATTCTGAGGAATTGGCAAAAGGATGTTTCGTTCGTTAGAAGTCTCCCGAGATTATATTCGCATTATCAAAACGTTGAATTCTCTCTGAAGGTTTGAACTACTAAATACTTTTCCTTATTTAAGATCCCAAAGTAGCTTTAGCGCGAATATATCAAGCCTTAAACTATCTTTGTAGCTATAACTTCCGGTGGGATCAGGGATATTAGTTCTAACAATAATGTAATAAATATTATTATGTTCTGTTACTAAATTCCAGTTTACTTTTATATTAGCTTTTCCCCGCGGCTTCACCAGCGATACTCGACGCGAGGTTTAGCTTGTTCGCCCGCCATCAGGTTTAACTCGTTCGGTACGCTCACTCGCCGTCATGCTTACACACCATCAAGTTTAGCTCGTTATTGGAAATTTTCATCGAATCTTTTTCTTAGCAACCAATAAAAAAGATAAAATCGATTTTCAAATTTTGTCATACAACAATTTTTTTTTACTTTTAGTAAAAAATAATTCTTTTAAAATAAAAAGTATCATATGTTACTTCTAATACCTCCCAGAACATGTGTACAAAGTTTCATGATGATTCGACGAAAAGTTTTTGAGTGAAAGCGTAACAAACCTCCATGCTTTTTCATTTATAATATTAGTAAGGATTACTAGTCTTATAAAAATGAAAACATTCATAACAAACGGATTTGTGTATGTACCTACAGGTTTGTTTAATGTGGTTAGTAAAACTATCATTACGGTACTAAAAATGTCAATAAGTAATGTCAAGAGGTGTCAAAATGTAACACTAATTTTGTAAACTGCACAATTTGTTACTATAACTTATTGCTGCATTTTAGTTAGGAGAGGTAACTTCTATACCTACACCCCGATATTATGTTAACCAAATAACGGTTTCTGTAAGATTTAGCTTAAAATTTGTAAATATTATTGATTTAGGAATTGATTTCACGTTATAATTTTAAAGGTAAATTAATTTCAATTTTGTTAAATCAATTATAAAGGAAATTGTAAGCTCTTTTATACAATCAAACAAGTATCCAGAGAAAGGGTACGGATGACCCTCGCTTTTTTGAAATCCCTTTGAAATCCCTTGGATCTGAAGATAAAGTTCCTTTATCCCTTAAGTCTGAACCAAAAACCTTCACACCAATATTATTTTTAGCACTTTTTACGAAATAATCAAATATAGCTTCAATATAGTCAACTGTCCAAAGTAAGGTAAAAATCAGCTTATACATTTTGAAACTAAACAATACATGTAGCACGGGCTGATGTGCATATCCTCTCTGCATGTGAGGTACAATCCCCGCACGAACATCACGCACTTGCGGCCTCGGGGTTGCATTATAAACTACTCATTCAATTTAAATTAGACTTACACAAAATTCGAAGAGTATTTTTTTACACCAGCTTTAAATATTAAAAAAAAAATGTCAAACGTATACTTTCTCAGTTATTTAATAGCCTTATGGGGAATTGGTAGCAGAGTAACGACGTATTATAGTAAAATTAACGTCATTCAATGATATAATTTGCATTAATATTTAAAATTTTTAAATATTTAGCTCAGAGAGTGAGCGGGCGATGGTAATATTAAATCAAATATTTATTGTACAATTCAGCATATTTTAAAATTAATAAATAAATAAAAACAGTTGACATTGTCAGAATGCTACATATATAATATATATATATATAGTATTTGAATGGGTTTGTATTTATTAATGTTTAACATTTTTCATCCAGTCCATCAAATATCTTTCTCCCATAGACATTGTAGTTTTCTCCACCACTATTTTAAATCGGTGTATCGGGTATTGAATTTTTTCTTCAATCGGGTTTGTATTTGTACTAAAAGTTTTTTCCAGTGAAAGCATTAAAATTACTTTTTTAAATATTTAATATAAAATTTGTATTTCTTTAAACTGTGTTTTACATGATGATCTCAAAAACGCAAAAGTCATAAGTCTTGAAACATTTTTTGAACTTTTACAATTGTATCTCAAAATTCATTACTTGAATTCTATACAGATTTAGTTTTACACAGCGACATAAAATAGCGAGGCATCGTCGCTAAAAACATAAATTTTAATTAATTCTAAAATTTTATCAGATTTAAGGACTAATTGCTTTTAGTTTTAGTACTGCGTTTAGTTTTTAATCGTAATCATTTATGTTGTGGATTCTACTTTATTTTACGTCCACTCTGAACCCTTCCAAAATATCATCTTTATACACTGTTTTTATCATGAAGGATTGTAAACAGAAAGTCATACTATGATTTTCATCTTAAGTTGTACACGAACCATTCACTTCGGCAAAAATAACAAAATAAATGGAATAAACGTAATATTTACACTTAAGGCATTTTCACGCACATTTTGTAATTGTTACAAAACAAAATTCGAAGTTTCACGAAGTTCTTGTGCTGTAGGAAGACGTTAATTTAATGATCTTAAAGCAAAGTTGCCCCGAGAGATGAAATTCATTACCAGAATGTTCTATTCAGACCGGGACGAATCCCTAATG
The DNA here is from genome assembly GCA_030545055.2 of Neoaliturus tenellus. NCBI lineage: Eukaryota > Metazoa > Arthropoda > Insecta > Hemiptera > Cicadellidae > Neoaliturus > Neoaliturus tenellus. The sequence goes on from CM061531.1 coordinate 142,010,868, forward strand.
GCTTGTAGAGATCTCAAATCGACAATTTTCCATATATGAATGTAGCCTTGGGTTAGTTTCTTCATTTTGTCACAAATTGAATATATTAAATAAATCAAAATTCATGGTTTTATGTAGTCCATAAAATTTAAATGGCGCTTGTAACGATATTTTCTTTCGATTCACTTTGTGGCTCCATGTATGATTTGTTAATATGGTATTCAAAACTTTTATTTAGACGAAATTTTAAAAACTATGAAATATATTGGCTAAACCTTTCAAATAAACCATTTATCCAACATTGAGAATGTAGATGTATTAGTTTTTTCCTGTAAATTTCAAAATGGTAATATTAATTCTATTTAAATAAAATATCTGAATTGCCAACCACTGCTCGTTTAGTTTTGTTTGAGGTAGTTTTCGTTTGTTTGTTAATAATTCACGTATGTTGATAGTTAAATATCAGTGCCCTTAAGGAGTATTGGTAATTAATCTATCAATTCACACAACAGTGGATTTCAATCAAATGCTAGCCTACTTCGGAAGCAATATTCTGCACACTTATGTTCAATTTAAATATTGTTGGTTCCCTTTGTCCTTAGACAATTTAAAATTTTTTCAATGTAGAAATATATATGCAAATTGTAGACTAACAGATTTGAGAACTATACTAGTTGTGTATTAGTTTCAACCCCAAAACCATTATTTCCCAGTTTGGGTGAAACCTTTAAGGAGTTTTCGGTATTAGAAAATACTTGTTTACACAATCATTGCTGAAATAATTTTAATTTGATACAAACCAACCACAAGTCAACCTACCAATACCCACGTATTGACACAGTCAACTAACTAATTTAGTAGTTTTAATGAGATTGCCAATTAATTCATGAAAAACCTATGTAAATGGTAAATACTTTAATAGAAAATTGCACTGTATTATTCTTTTGATATAAACTTTTTTAATGGTTTTACTTATTTTAGCAATATCAGTGTTGGAAATACCTTTATGTTATCGTGAAACTGAGTGTGTAAAAATTGCTTCTTATCCCCCTTCTACCTAATCTGATCACAGCGTCGCTAGAGTAATGCCTCTCCTAGGAAAACTCGAGACCGAACTTTACCTTGGGAAATATTTCACTTTTCTAAAAAAAAGAAAACAAAAAGACACATGTACTACTTCAAAAGGTATTTTTAATGTAAATCTTGGTTTCTTACATTAAGTATGGATCTTAAGGATTCTTACCCCTGTTACAATAAGTAACAAAAGTTAACTGTTCAATAGTGGACTGTTAATGGCCATGTTTTTACCCCTACTGGTCTTAAAAACTGATTATTCAACACAATCTTTCATAAATATCAACAACTTTGAGAAGAAGGTTGATAAATTTGTGCACACAACTTTTATCAACGAATTTATCAAATCGAATTAAAAATACTTTTATGTCAATCAATAGTAGTTTTGCAATTCGTCTCATTGGTTTCGCGATTTATATGATATGATAATAATTTTAATGATTATCTAGCCATTAAGTTAGATATTTAGATATTTTAGATATTTTATTTGAAACACCGACGCACTCTGTGGTGCGTATTTTAAGGTGAGTATGACTGAAGTTGTGAGTGTGATGATTGTAATGGATCAGATGAGGTGTAGCTTTGTTAATGACAAATATCAGCTGTTTCATTTGTCAGGATCATTAATTAATAGCCCAATGACCAAAGGCAGCTGGGTCCAGTATCGAACCATCAAAAAGCACTAACTTTTCTCATGATCGAACCGGCAGCCTTCAGATTCAAAGGCGAGCTTTTTAACCACTCAGCTACCCAGCCAGTTCCTTTTAAAAAAAACTTGTTAGTTCCAACAAGTGAAATAACGTTGTTCAACGAATAACGTTAACAAGTGAAATAACGTAGAATTCGTTGTTCAACGCTTTTCTCAGAAATGACAGCCGATGGTGCATAAAAGATTCTCGGAAAATTGTAGTAGAAAGATTTATAATTGACTTGTAAAATAAATTAAAGTGATAAAAATATAAACCAACATATGTTAGAATGTCTTTTTTAGTAGTTACCAAATCAATTAACTGAAAAAGATCCTATCCCCCACCTGATTCCCTCAGATTTGTTATTATGATATATAGTTAGGTATTCCTAAATGGATAAAAATAATGCAGGACAATTATATCCGTGTCCACGCCATCACTTTAATTGTTTTGCCAAACATCAGTTTTGCTACTCTATTCAACCACCAGCTTATTACTACTAATCTATTATTCAATACCCTCCGGATCGTTCCACGTCGAAGGTCGCGCTCGCGGCGCGGGCGACGCTCGTCCGCAACCCAGGAAAGTGAATGTGCACAGAGCGGCTCGACGAGATGCAGATTATGAAAAACTGGATCGCCGCGGAAACAGCTTTCGTGGCTTAGAAAGCTGTAATTGGCCGGTTCATTAGCAGCTTTCCTCGCGCGGGCGCAGACGAGCCGGGCACGGCGACTGCGCAGTGGGTCAGTGACGCGCGGCGCCGGCGCGCCTACTTGAACATTCAAAACGGCAACAAATTCGGCAAAAAAGTTATTAAGTTGGACAGGTAAGATCCACTAATGGTGTCACATTTTGGAGTTCTGTAACTGGGCATCCATTGCGATCGTTTTTAGCATATTCATATTCTTGTTTCATTAGGTAAATTGGTATTCGAAAAATTTAACAATACTGGAAAATAATGTTGTAAAACAAATGTTAAAATCCGGATAAAATGTAAGATAAGGTGATAATTCTTAAATTTACGGATTTATTTGGAAAAAAGTTTATATTATAACATTAAAAGGTCAACTATATCCACGATTTCCATTGGAGGAGGGTTTATTTACATAAGGAGGAAAGTGTAAAGAAGTAATGGCGACGTGCAAATCTGCTTAATGTGTTATGATACCAGTGATTCCAGAGCGATGAACCACCTCAAACTTCAAATTGTGGGAATTAAATCATCCCAGTTCGCCTGAAAGTTTTACTCCGCATAATTATTTTTTTCCAACAATTACAAAATATCACACAAAGGCGTCGTGGTTATCCAATTTATTGCGAGAGCATGAAATATCCAGCGCATTGCTGTTGTCACTAGCGACATGAATACATATCGCAAGCCCCCCCCCCCCCCCTTGTGTTGCTGACCATAACTGTGAAATCGATGATTGGTCGGTAACGGGACCATCGACGTATCGAAAGAGCGCATGCGCCGCGCCGGCCAGTTGCCCCAGACCTGCAGTGACGCAATGCAATGCGCAGAAACCGAGATTCGGTCGTTATTTCTTCATAGTTACAGTAGAATTTCAAAAAGCACTTTGACGCTCTTAAGCATAATCAGGCTGACATCTTAACATGTTTGCTTGCGCATTTGGGGGTCCCACCATGACTTATTGGATTTAAATATGACGTTCTAAATCGCAGAAAGAAAGTCTTAAAAAAAGCGTCTTGGTGTAAAAAATCTTTCCCATAGTTTGGGTTTCCATAGCCTTAATCACTGGGAGAGGGATTTTAATTTGATATTTTTTGGAATATTAGTAGCATAAAATGATATGTATAAGGTGAATTGATTAGATGTAATACTTTTTCCAAGCTCAGGATTTCTTACATAAATATACTGATGGATTATGAAGCATCATATCTAAAGTTCTAAGTATGTTTGGTGACCAACTACCCGAGTCGCAAGAGGCTCCATATGTTGTAAGATCAATGGTCAAATCTGTGTTGTTAGGAACTATAGAGAATCTTTGTATCACTGGGTAAAGAGAATCCTTTTTTTACAGTTATCACCTAAAAAGTATCCCATTTCATGATAAAAGAATTATAAAAAACTTAAATTAGGTGTTGTATTCTAAGGGATAATAGAAATGAATGCTAGGTGAAGTTAAGAGCGATTACCGCGTATTTTGACCCCGCGACTGGAGGGCCAGACCGCGGCCTTGGCCCGGTGCGGTGCCTGCCCGCGGCGCTCGACTTGCTCCGTGTAAAGACCAAGAGTAGCTTTTAGCACAGCAATAAAGTCGTGACCGGTTAGTGTATAGGTCCACCATTGAGAAACCACCACAGACAGGTGCCTGAGATGAGGTAGATAACTATTTTAAAACCTCCTTATACCGTTCAAATAGGTATAGTTTAACTTTGTCAAATTCGCCATCAGGAACTACGAATAATGTTACCACAATATTATCGATTGTTTAGAATGAAAGCTAATACTGTCATTTTCGTTGCAGGATAATATTGCCTATATGCATTTAAATTAAATTGTTATTTAAAATCATAAATATCCTGTGTTAAGTGCAGGACTAGTAAATGAGAATTTACTTTCCAAATACTTTGGAATTTATCATTAGTGTTACAACTTACGTAATAAAGTTGATTATACAATCAATGGTATTACTTTTGTAAAATCAGAATTGAACGAAACGATGAAAGAAATTGGTTTGAATCAAGTTAAATTGTAAAAGAACAATACAAAATAATGTTCCAATACAATATAATTAATTTATAAATTTCATAGTACCTGCATTGGAAATAATACATTCATCCAATACGTTTGAACATATTATATACGAATATGTTCATATATTTGATAAAATAGTTTTAAAGATTTTTATGAAATTGGAGAAACCAATACATCAAGCTGTGTTATGAAATTTTACATCTCATTTATGTCCGTTAAAATCTTATTGACGGTTCTAACATTCGAAACGTACTATACTTAAAAATGGTTTCAGATTATATTAAACTTCCTAGTACTTCTGTTGAACATACTACCGGATGGCTATTTAAAATGCTCCTCAGCTTCTCTGAACCATAACGATTCTCTCTTCAAACCTGTCGAACAATGCTAGATGAAGATAGACCACACTACAATCCCCCTCCTGTGCCGGGCTCGTCTGTCTCTCTGTGTTAATTTTGGGAAGTTAATCATATATTTTTAATATTTATTTCATTCATACTTAAGCCAAAAATAAAATTAATCTTTTTCGAACGTGAAGGTAATTTCACTGCCATATGTTGTGGGGTTTTGAACTTTAACCTCAACATGTCGTTTGCATGTATTAAGAGTCTAAGAAAACAACTTAATACGACTCTAGTAGTGGGGTTTGGTTACTTTCAAAACGGAAGTCGTGCCACTTGCCAGCCGCTGCCGGCCAGCTGCCATCGGCCAGCTGCCAAATCAGTCGCTGCCGCCATATGCCATGCCATATAGCTTCCGGTGGGGGAGGAGATGTTATTTGAAATTTGAAATTCAACTTGACAATTGGGTTATGGAAAGTATGTCAAGGTCATCCAGAGTAAGTTTTAAAAAACCCTATCCCGCTACCACCGGAGTAATAGTTCGGAGAGTGGAACTAACTCCGTTGATAGCGGGATAGGTATAGAATTAGGTTTGTGAATTTTATTTGTGAAAAACATACAATCAATGTGTGACAGCAGTGTTTAAACAAGTTGAAGTTTTGTTATGAACTACAGAGTTGTAAACACAAACACCGACGACGATGAGAAGGTAAACGCAGAGTCCCCAGATGATGTATTTAAAAAGTTTGAACAAACGTAACATCTCGAGTTGGTTTTCCCGTTCCATTTCCAATCGTTTGATTTCCAATTTCAATTTATCCTCTTCCATCCTTGTTACAAATGGAACTTCATCCATCATATCCATCATGTTTGTGTTTTTTTGAAATTTTGAAAGAAGCGATGTTGATAGTTGAAGAGGCGAGGATGGAATGAGAGTTAAAAGAGGGAAATGTCGGTTAAATAAAGAAGTGGTGGGGGGAAAGAGCGTTGTTACATAGAAGCGGTGGGGGAAAGATGCTGCTCATCATTTGCCTCAGAAGTTGTGTCCGACTGTAGAGGGGTAAGAGGAGTAGTATTTAGTAAACTGTCTTCATCAGAACTTTCAACCTTATTACAAATAGGACAAGCGTAAGTTATTTCCAAATTCATTGTAATAGCGTTAAATTTATCTATAATTTCATTTAAAGCATTAAATATTTCTTGTAAATCATCTTTTGAGTTTATTTCAAAACTAGCATTCATTCGTGCCAATGGAGAAGTGTTCATCGTTAGAGAGTTGGCAATCGAATGAGGATTAGCGCCTAGGGAAGGGGGCTTATATAATGGCGACCTTGAGCAGGTGTTTAGGGAGGGGGGCTTTCTAGGGAGGGGGCTTCTATATAGGGGACCTTGAGCTTATGATTGAATAAAACGTTTAGTTCTTCTTCTTCTTCGTCTTTTAATTCAATTATTTGAACCGAAGTAGTTGTTTCATCCTCTTCACTCGATGAAGAAAACAATTCACCTGGATTTAAATATTGAACTACATTCTGACATTCTGAACCATCTTATAGGATATTCGTCAATGACAGAAAGTAAGTTTTGAAACAATTCTTCCATCTCCTCCCTGTCAGTTATTATATGTTCAAACTTGATAAATTTTCCTTCCATGTTGTTAGTTAGAGTGTTGGAAGTGGAATGATTTAATATTATATAAAAATTAGAACTAATGGTGGGGGAAATCTCAAGGTCATCCAATTGAAGTTTTAAAAAAGAGTGTAAAACTGAAATTATACATTTGATGGTTCTACAGGATCGGAATACCAATCTGATCTGTATTTACATCTTTTTATCATATGTGTACAAAAATCATCTTGGTGAGACTTGGTGCGTTGACAATGAGCAAGATCTAGAGGGTGAAATTTGAAACATCTTTGAGGACAACATGTATGAAAATATCTTGATTTGTAAAATTTGAAAGTTCGCAATTCCGGTGGCGGTAGTTGTTTTGTTTTACATTTGCAATAACAAGATCCGAAGAATTCACATTTAGTACAAGCTAACCCATCCACCATCATTGGTCCTAAATCTGTACACTGTTGTTCACAACAGTAACGAGGTTTGTACTTGTATTTTTGCTCTTCCATGTTGACGCTGCGGAGTCTAGTGAAAGAATAAGATTGTATAGTGATGAATAGCGAGTTTTATGTACTATGAAAAGTGGTAGGGGTAATTTCAAGGTCATTCAAATGGAGTTTTAAAAAATTATACCTTACAAGTGTAAGGATTATTGAAATTTAGGAAGTTTGTTTCTGTTTGTTTTCTTCACACTTTTTTTCTCTCTCCGCCTTAGCCATAGCAATAAGTTCTTCTGTTGATAGTGGAGGAAATTTTAAAATTAATTTAGCTTGATATCCTTCTTTAGTTAATACATCTAAATCTTGAGTCATTTGTTCAACAGTGTTATAATCCTTTCCATAGATTTTCCCATCAAGTTCAATCATCATTCTGTATAACATTTTGTAGAATAGATCTTGTTGTGGCGAGAGCTGAGAAGCGAATGATTATTTATCAAACTGTTACATCCTTTTTATGAACTTGATATTGATCACGTGATTCCTTAGTTGTAATTTTATTTATTAAAAGTTATTCAACATTGGTAATACTTCTGGAACTTGACGTTATGTTGACCAGCTGGCGATGAAGAAGTTGTAGGTTGTGTAGAAAAAAATATTTCATCATCGCAATATTTTGTTTTAGTGAACATCCTTGTATTAGTAGCACTAACATCAACAGTTAAGTGATAACCACCGGTAAGTAAAACTCGCATTTCGTTAGTTAAATCTTCAAGTTGTTCAAAAGTAGTTATGGTGTTGGTATCATAAGATGCACACTTAACCTTTAGGGACATGTTGAAGTTTTGTATTTAGTGATAGAGAGTGAGATGTGTACGGTACGAAAGGTAGTCGTAGACTGATGAATTTAACAAGTTGATTTTCACTTTTATTATCACACAAAATTGGGTCAAGGTCATCCCATGGAATTTTTAAAAAAAGCAACATATTGTAATGTACAAACACATTACAATATGTTGCTTTTTTTATTATTTTTTTTTTAGGTTTATATCATATTTATTGAGAAACAAATACAAAGAAATATTTACAATCTTATGTACAAACTAATCAGTAGTAGGTGTTACATGAATTGTAAGTTCAGTAGAGTTGTTTCCACTTGGTCCATGTGATACCAAATAGAGTGCGCCGGGTTGAATTATACGAAGATCTTCATTTTGTAGTAGTTGTACGAAGCGCTTTGGTAGGAAGATTTGAAATTTTGCTTCATCACCAATTGTATAAGGTGCCTCGCTTAATGTGCAATTTATAGCATCACCTACTGAAGTTTCCATCTTCTTTATTGTATGAATGATGTAGTGTTTTTCTTCTTTCAGCTCGGAACATTTCTTTGTAGGTAGGATTGTTGATTTTGAATGAGCGTTGAATTGTTCAACTAAATTTTGAAGTAAGTTGTTTGATGCCATCTTAATGTTTTTGCTGATGCTAATCTTCTTGTTAATAAGAATATCCGTTGGAGATGTTGTCTCTTCGGAGGTTCGAGTAATACTCATGCTGTGTCATGGTAGCGCTCTCACTTTTATTATCGAGACTACCCCCACCACTGACACTACCCCCACCACTGATGCTACCCCCACCACTTTGTTGAAGGAAATTATTCAAGCGGTAGGCATTCTTCAAAGCACACTGTGACCTTCGATGTTTAAAACTTTTTGATGAAATACAAAGTTCATTAAAGTAGCATTGGAAATCTCTATCTATTATTGCATTTATCACTTCATTGCTTGTAAATGATTGTATCCAATTTGCTTTTTCCAATCCTCTTGTGTAGATAGTTTTAAACTCTTTACAATAATGATTCATAATATGCGGCATCATGTTATAATGAATAAAACCTTCATCCCATTTTAAGTTATGAAAATGTTTGTTTAACCATTTGTTTGTAACTTTCGCTTTAGTTGTTAGTTTATTGAATGGAAATGGAGGTTTGAACAAGTAATGATAAATTACAGATGTGTTCATATCCAAAATTACTAATTCTTTAATAATGAAATTTCCATCATTCCCTCGAAAAGCTTGAAATTCAATTATACCTCTTTTAACTTCCATTAACTGTGATGCAGTAGAAAACGAAACCCGTTTGTTCATGATGAAGTCTCATCCACAACTGACTGTTATTACAAACACGATTGTTCTTCTTTGATTTCTTGCGCTTCTTCGTTTATATTAAAATTGGTGTGATAGTTGTTTAATTGTCTCCACATATCCACTTCTTGAGGTATTCGATTAAAAATTGAAGTATCCACAGGACCATATAAAATTGGAATGAATGGTTGTCTGTCCAATGTATCGATTAGATAATCTTTAATTATTGTACTTGAAAATACTAGTTGTTTTAAGTATCTAGTGACAGGACCGGTAGTACAACTTAAAGTGTAAAATTCTTCTTTAGTGAAATGTAATTTTACATCATGTCTAGTTAAATCTTTGAAGCGAACAACTTGTCCCCCACGATGTTTGATTATATCAACTTCAATATTTGATTCTAATAAACTTAATCTTGTTCTTTTTCCAAATGTGTTGTTAGTTAAATAACATTCCAAAAGATGTAAATGTTTCATTAGAGAATCCCAAGAAGTTTCAGTAAAGATAACCATTTTACTTCCTTGATTTAACATAACAATTGGTGAATAATCCAATGATTTTACAATTCCAACAGATATACTTTTTGTCATGCATGAAGAAATAGGGTAGAAAATTCGAAGAAATACTTCTGTTAAAATATTTGTTGTAATGTTAACTTCAACCTTTTTTCTTTTTACTTCTTTTTCATCTTCTCCTTCTTCTTCTTTCTTCTTATGTTTGTTAAACTTGAGGAATTCATCCATTTCTTGTTCAACTTGCTTTTCTATATCAGAACTATTTTCATCCATTAGAGGTGTATTTTCTTCTCCGTTAGTAGAATTCATCTTGCGAACGATGTTTCCCAAACGACGGTTGAAGATAGAATGAAGTTTCTACTAGTTAATTTCCTGCTTTTATATTTTTTGTAAAATTCTTGAAATTTATACAATTACATAATTGTTTATTTTCAACTTGTGTTTTATAAACAAAATTCTAACCTTAAAAATTGAGGAAGATAATTCTAACCTCAATATTTTGCAGTAGTTGTACTAATATTTTAAAGTACATTTTTCACTATTCCGGTCAGTGGTGTGTAAGTAACTATTTTATCATGTAGAATTAGACAGTATGCCGAAGTTCCATCCGCTACTGGTTCTTCAAATTCCATTTCAATTTTTATATCCACACTTGATGGTTTTACTGATTCATTTTGTTTTGAACAATCGATTACAATTATTGGAGCTTTGGAATAATACTGATCAGGTGATAATAGTGGTGTATTAGTCTTTCCATAATATGATGATTGAAATCTTGCATACATATCACATAAAATGGAAAAACGTTTTTTGCTAAACATGACATTTAAATTGTCATATGGAAAGAATTGAGAGTTTAAGAAAACTTTACAATTCTTTATTTTACAGTGATCAAATTGACCAGCATTTGCAGTAATAACATCTTTTCGCTTAGTTTGAAAACCGAGTATTATGTACCTTGCACGTTCCAAGTAAGTTGATGTTTTGACGGTCCATGTTTGTCGTTCTGTTTGAGGTAATGTAGGGTATTCATGAAATTCCCAACTTCGGAATGGCATTACAATGTCACGGTCACATTTTAACTTTCTTAACAATACGATTCTATGTTCATCAGCCAATCTTACATGAGGTACTCTCCAAACAACTTTATCCAATTGTAGTTGCCATTCCAGTTTATCTTCCGTAGTTGCAGGGTCTGCAAGTATTAAGTCCTTATTAGTTGAAGATCTGAGTAATACTAATTCTTGTTTAACATTTATTATAACCCTTTTGTAATCTTCAGCAAATCCTAAAAGCAATCGTAAAGGTACATGAAAATCAAAATGACCGTTGGAAGCAGGTGTTATAGTGTCTTTATCAGGAGCAACCCATCCGGCAGTGACTATTGAATTCTTCTCATGTGGTGTTAATGATGTTAATCCTTTTAATGTAGTTGTTATACCAACCTTTTTTGTTGAATCAACTGTCACCCCTGATATCTCATATCTTATTTCATCAAAAAGATATGCCATTGGGTTATTTATAAAAGGAACTGTTGAAGCAGTTTTTCCATCCAATTTTAATACCCTTCCTTCGATGTACAAATAACTTTCACATGGTAATGTGTAAATATCTTGTTGTTGAATGGGAATTCTTATTTCATCATTATTGTTTAATTTTGATGAAGTGTAAGGGTTGTGTGTGTGATATTCCTTCTCCCATAGTGTTTCGTCGAATGTCGGTCCTTGAGATATATCCAGGATATCCATCGTTGTTAAGTTTCAATCCAATCTTTTGTAGAAAACGAATGTTGTCTGATGTTAACTCTTCCAATGTCGAGGAGCTACTGAGCTCCCGACTCTTCCGTTGTGGTTTAAATGATAATCCCATGTTGATTTTTATGTCGCCGCTCTGATGTGTATTCGTATAGTAATTGTTTCTCCTCTAAAGTCAACACTATGACCGTCTTGATCCAATATGTTCAGTACGATGTCTGAAATGAAACTGGTGTTTAATGGTAGGTATATCAAGTTTTGTGGCTTCTCAACAATTTTAAAACCTGGAGCAACTGTTGGATAAAATGTATGTAAGATATGCTGATTTACTCCTTCTCTATATGATCCATGTATAATATTACATGTTACATCAATACTATTTACTTTTAATATTGTAACAGTTGTATTACCTGAATGAGTAGTTCCAGGAGTTAAAATTTTCTTTTTTGTATCTGTAAATCCAAGTAAACTGCCAATAGAGTTTTTCATTCCGACATCTATATAATATTTTGAAGTTATTTCTGCTTTTAAAGTATTATTGTTTCCTTTGATTGTGATATTATCTTCTCCGAGTTTTTTCTGTAATAATTGGTTTATATCATCAATTTCATAAGCTCCAGTAGGAAATGTAATTATTTTCAATTCTGAGTATTTTCCTGCAGCATCCTTAGTTTCATAATAATGTAGTAAATTGTTTTTTCCTTCTGTAACATTAGGAATTGAATTGTAGGTAGTCAAATCAAGTAATGCCGCTTCCCATAATCTTTCCTTGGATAAACGCAATGCTGGGAATAGAGTACTTTTTAATGTGGATGAATTTCCACTCAGTGACACTGTATACGATGACATCTTAAAGGTGACTGACACTTTTCGCTAGAAACTCCAAACATAAATGTCCACATATTTCAGTATTGTTAGGTTGTTCTCTTTTGTAATTGTAAAAAATGTTTTGGAGTTTTGAAAATAATGTTGAAGTTCTTTCGGCGGTGGTAGATTGCCAAAACTGTCAAAGTAGTAAACGGTTTGTCCGAGCTTTTTATAGCATACCCAATGAGTGCCTGGACCATAGGTGGAATCCAAATTTACTATTCCAGTTTCATTTTTCCATATTTTAGTTGGTAATGCATCTTTCATAAAAACTCCTCGAAAGAATGGTATTTTCAAACATTTTACATAATCATTTAACTGATGATTAGTTAAGGCTTTATTTGGAATTATCAATTGATTCTTTTTATTTAGTACACACGGTACGGTCTTAGGTATAAACCTGCTCCATTTTTTACCATTGACCAAACAGAAGCCTTTTTTACTTTTCCTTTACGAGTTCTACGACGTCTCTTTCTAATATTTCCACCTTTTTTGGGAGCTCTTCTTTTTGCAGGTCTTCCTCTGCGACGTCGTCTTCCACCACCAAACTTAGCTTTTGTCTTCATGGCTGTTGTTACTGCCCAAGCCGCTGCTTTTTCTGCAATACTTGCGTCACTTGATTTTACTCTTTGCCAAGCTTTTTCTGCTAGAATTTTATCTGCTATTGATCTATTTGTTGAATCTTTAAACTTTGAATATGCTATATCGTGTTGTTTGCAAGCTTGATCTAATTTATTAATTCCAGGATCTCCTCTTGCTAAACGTTTTGCCAACTTAGTTCCAGGTCCACAATATTGATAACCTCCAGGAATATGTAATTCGTATGGTAGAGCGTCTATCGCTCGATTTACAATAGCACCAACAGGTATCCGTTTAAGCAGGGATAACGCAGCTGAAGTTATACCAGTCCTCTCTTGTTGCTGTCTTGATGATGACTGAGTGATACAGCCTTCATTATGTAGTCTTATATAAACTGGCGTGTTTACTCCACAAGATACTTTACATAAATGAATAAGTTAGGTATAATTTTATATATTTAAACACTTAGTTATTCAAATTAATGATATACTGATTTATAATTCTATTTTTAATCCAAGCTTCCCGTTCATCGGGTTGAATTATCACATGACTCGTTGTACTAGCTATATGATTATGGGTATCAATAAGTAAATTGCCCACTATTCTTATTAAACAATCTAAATTTACAGCATCTTTTGGATGTTGAGGATCATGTAATTGCATAATACGTTTATCATTACATGTGTAAGCTGTTGAATCACTTTTTGATGTTTTTATGACTTGTCCAATAGTAGCAGCATCATTTGAATCTTCACCTGGTAAAATATTAATTATTTTCTTCATCTTTGCATCATATTGGGTCCCAAAGTGTTTATCCCAAGTTATTGTTTGTTTCATTGTAACACAATCATTTTCTTCGTAACCAGGATAAATATCTTTTATTCTTCTATTACGACCATTGTATGTACCTAATGTACCACCACTCGCAATTAATGTTTGCACCATTAGAGGTACATCTGTATCTTTTATACCAAATCTTCCATTTGTTATTGTTTTATGTCCTGCATCCCATTCATCATTATTTCCTTGCATTAAATTAAACTTTTCATTTCCATGTATAAATTTATCTCCCCGCTTTAACACGGCATCTTCATGTTTTACAAAATTGGATGTTTCCTTTTTTAATTCTTTAGATAATTGTACCATAGTAACAGCATCTTTTGGTTGAGAACCAAACTTTACATTTGTCAATGTTTTACCATGACAATCGATTTCATTAACATCTTGTAAAATACAGTTGTCCTTGATGTATTTTAGGTTTACAGCATCACCGTCTTCCTTTGGGTATCCAATGTCATTTATAATAAATTTATAAAAAGAATATCCATGTTCAGTTTTTTCCGGTATTATAGAATGTAAATATTCTTTATTAACTGAATCTTTATCATTTTTGGGATTTCCCACGTTGGTTATTCTATAATTTCCAGCATCATATGTTTGTCCATCTTTTAAGTTGTTACCCCATTGCAATTTTAAAGTATTTGAAAGTTCAGATGATAAGTACTCTTTAGTAATTGCATCAGAACCTTCAGTTGGTTTACCAACATTAATTAATCTATGTGATTTAACATCATAAGTATTCTTATGTAATTTCAATGATGTTGAAGTAGCTTCATTTACTGTCTTTAAATTTGCTCCATCAGTATCTTCTTCTGGATCTTTAACTAATTTTAAACGTTTATTACTTATGTTATAGTCACCTTCAGGTGTTTGCGGTAATCCGCTTCTTTTTCTGTCTTCTCCAACTTGCACTCCTAATGCGGAGTAGCGTCCGAACTTGTCGACGCTCATGTTAGAACTGATACATCTTATACTTGTAACTTCTTTATATTTGCGGACAATTATACAATTATGCCACGATTTTTAAGTTCATCAACTAGAGCCACCCATTCATTATTTAAACCAGTATGACCGGCTTCCATAGCTTCATGCAATAGTCTCATTCTGTCAACTAATTTATTGATGTCGTTGTAATAGATAACATTTGTATTGTATAGATTTTTCATTAATCCTTTACCAGATGTTGAAGTATCTCCTTTACTCTTTTTACCATGTTGTTCAAGAAGTGATAAATCCATAAGTGATAAAGATTTTCTTTTTAAAGGTTGTCTCACAGCCGGTGTGGTACGTAATGTTGGTAATTTTCGTGGGGGAAACAATTTTTTTATAACAATACTATATTTTGTTGCACGTGAACGATTAATCATTGCATCCTTTGAGTAGTTTCTTTTATGAGCGTTAGTATTTTGTAAAATTTCTTTAAAAGTATTAAATCTTTTGCTGAATATTTTATTGGTATATTTTTAAAAATTAATTCATATAATCCTTTTGTTCCTTTATATCTATGATCACCAATAATGATATAATCGTCTTGAGTTACTTCAAGCTTAGAGTTACCAATTTCAATTCATTTCCATCAATTCTTGCTCCATATACATGTGATTTACTTAAATTTGGATTTGATTTCATGTCATGTAGCATTTTCATTATATATTTTCGTCCAAGAGGTCCATGTTTGTAATATATCACTACTCAATTGAGTTAAATTTGGAATAGATTGTTCTGCTTCAGGTATTGGCTGTTCTTCCTTTTCAACAATTGATTTTTCTTCATCTTTTGTTTCTTCTTGTTCACTAGCACTTGTATATGAATCATCATCATCATCTTCTTTTTTTAATGCTTGTACTTCTTGTTTAGAAACTGGTAGTAAAACATCTCCTTCATAACGAGGTTTACCAATAGTTTCTGATATCTGTTTTAAAGGTTCCGTGATAGGTTTAAATGTATTCTCTAAAAATTCTTCTCTTTCACTTAAACCCATCCTTAATGGGATTCTTTATCCTAATAGAATCACTGAGTGATTTTATTTCTTTTAATAGTTTTTCTTGATTCACCATGTTTACACTGTGAAGTTCAACGTGTTACTAGATGTAGCATAGGTAGTTCAACGTATTAATACAAATTTATCCAATCCTATACGATATCTACCATTTTTAATATCTTCTTCTTTCATAATAACGAGAAATCCATATTTTTCATTCCATGCTTTACCACACATTTCTTTAAATTTATCAAATGGCATATCCGCATTAACATGATCATTATATATATGCTTTAAATTTGTCTCATCTTGCTTAAAGATGATCAACATATTTGCATTGTCTCTTATAAGTTGTTTTGGAATTTTTACTGTATGTTTGACCAATATAAATGCTATCAATATTATTATGTCTTCCCATAGCAAAATAATTTCTTATAGTATCATGATTTTCACAAGAAACATCGTCAAATATAAAAATGGAAAATGGTTTTGCTTCACTTGGTTGCATTATTGTTTCACTAGCATTAAACTTGTAGAAATTCACTTCAGGTACACTTGCAAGTATTTTATCTAATAATTGATATTTTGGTTGTTGCAATGATTTTGAAAAAATATATATATTGTTAAAGCGTAAACCTTTAGGATTAGTTATAAGGTTAAAGACAACATTAGTTTTTCCACAATTTGAAGGACCAGTTATTAAACATCTTATAGTATTTGGTAGTAATTCACCATGTTTACCATGATTTAACTTATTATTGTCAACTGTCAATTCATCAATATTATTAATATTAAATCGATCTTTTTGTTGTACAATCTCCATCTTGTTTAAAGGTTAAACACATAATGAGCTATTTAATTACTATACCAAGTCTTTTGAAGGAATCCAAGAGTCTTCACTTTTATCAAATCCTAACCACCTAACTTTAACCATATCCTTTTTCCTTTGTAAAACCTTTTCAACAAGATATACATCACCAACTGTTGATTTTAACAACTCATGTCCATAGAATCCACCTTGAAGTAATTCACCCTTATTATCCTTTAAAATGTAAGTTTCAGGTATAGTTGGTTGTACTTTATAAATTGTAAAT
>CM061531.1:142027595-142414078 GCA_030545055.2 Neoaliturus tenellus
ACTGTACTAGACCATAGTTAAATAAGTAAATTAAACAATAATTTACTTATTCCTGTATTTTACTAATTAATTTAAATATGTTCCTCATGTAAAAAGCAGTAATTTATTATAATTTATAATTTCTTATTATCCACAAGGATACCGTAGTTTCAAATCGTAAAATGACCTAATTATTATTAATAGAATAACTCATAATAGTTATAATTAAAATAATAAGTTCTTATATAATTTATAACGTGAAATCAAAATAACTAAAGTTACTATACATAAATTATTGTTTATTATTTCAAATTCATGCCTTTTATAAAATCTTTCTGCTATATTGTAGTTAATTAATTCATAAGTTTTTTTAATAGAAAATTTTCTTTTAATTGATATTATAAGTCAATGGTAACTATAGCTTACGGTCACAGAGATTTGCCCAGATTTCTAACTCGAATCCCAAAAACCAAAGTTTCAAATTTTGTCCCTCTCCAAAGAAACTTTACCCCCACCAATGCTTGCAACATCAATTTTGGTGTTTTATAAGGTACCCAGAGCAACATTCAGAAGTTAACTATCCTCACTCTCTCATACATTCTTAACCCAATAGACACCTTAAATACAATTAATGATTTTGTTAAAACAAAGTGTCATGTAACTTTAAATTTAAAATGTGATTTTCTTTACAACGAAAAATGATAGAAACATAATTTTGGTCTCTAATTACTCGTAGAAGGACGTTTTATCTAAAACAGTAATAAAAAAATGATAATTACTCGTATAAGAGTAAAAATTGTGAAAAAACTAGGAAAATTTCAATTTAAAAAAATATTTTTCTATTTTAACATTATGTACATCCAAGCTATCGCAATATTTTCATTATATTATGGTTTTTATTTGTTTATCGTTTAATTACGAATAAAACGAAACAAGATTTAAAGTTCTATGTAACTTGGTTCAGTAGCTATGTCAAAATTTGTAAGATATTGTATTATTTTTTTTAATTTATGGCGGCCATCTTGAAAAAACCAACTTCCGGTTGGCCAATTTTGGTAAACTTTTTTTTCCTTCATAAAGACACTAGGTACAGTCAAAAAACATCATAACATCTCTTGTTGGAATTTGTTTAGGGTCAAACCTTATATTTACCCTACTAATAGCCCAATGACCAAAGGCAGCTGGGTCCAGTATCGAACCATCAAAAAGCACTAACTTTTCTCATGATCGAACCGGCAGCCTTCAGATTCAAAGGCGAGCTTTTTAACCACTCAGCTACCCAGCCAGTTCCTTTTAAAAAAACTTGTTAGTTCCAACAAGTGAAATAACGTTGTTCAACGAATAA
Organism: Neoaliturus tenellus; assembly: GCA_030545055.2. Classification (NCBI taxonomy): domain Eukaryota; kingdom Metazoa; phylum Arthropoda; class Insecta; order Hemiptera; family Cicadellidae; genus Neoaliturus; species Neoaliturus tenellus. Next base: position 142,028,920 of record CM061531.1, read on the forward strand.
CGTTAACAAGTGAAATAACGTAGAATTCGTTGTTCAACGCTTTTCTCAGAAATGACAGCCGATGGTGCATAAAAGATTCTCGGAAAATTGTAGTAGAAAGATTTATAATTGACTTGTAAAATAAATTAAAGTGATAAAAATATAAACCAACATATGTTAGAATGTCTTTTTTAGTAGTTACCAAATCAATTAACTGAAAAAGATCCTATCCCCCACCTGATTCCCTCAGATTTGTTATTATGATATATAGTTAGGTATTCCTAAATGGATAAAAATAATGCAGGACAATTATATCCGTGTCCACGCCATCACTTTAATTGTTTTGCCAAACATCAGTTTTGCTACTCTATTCAACCACCAGCTTATTACTACTAATCTATTATTCAATACCCTCCGGATCGTTCCACGTCGAAGGTCGCGCTCGCGGCGCGGGCGACGCTCGTCCGCAACCCAGGAAAGTGAATGTGCACAGAGCGGCTCGACGAGATGCAGATTATGAAAAACTGGATCGCCGCGGAAACAGCTTTCGTGGCTTAGAAAGCCGTAATTGGCCGGTTCATTAGCAGCTTTCCTCGCGCGGGCGCAGACGAGCCGGGCACGGCGACTGCGCAGTGGGTCAGTGACGCGCGGCGCCGGCGCGCCGACTTGAACATTCAAAACGGCAACAAATTCGGCAAAAAAGTTATTAAGTTGGACAGGTAAGATCCACTAATGGTGTCACATTTTGGAGTTCTGTAACTGGGCATCCATTGCGATCGTTTTTAGCATATTCATATTCTTGTTTCATTAGGTAAATTGGTATTCGAAAAATTTAACAATACTGGAAAATAATGTTGTAAAACAAATGTTAAAATCCGGATAAAATGTAAGATAAGGTGATAATTCTTAAATTTACGGATTTATTTGGAAAAAAGTTTATATTATAACATTAAAAGGTCAACTATATCCACGATTTCCATTGGAGGAGGGTTTATTTACATAAGGAGGAAAGTGTAAAGAAGTAATGGCGACGTGCAAATCTGCTTAATGTGTTATGATACCAGTGATTCCAGAGCGATGAACCACCTCAAACTTCAAATTGTGGGAATTAAATCATCCCAGTTCGCCTGAAAGTTTTACTCCGCATAATTATTTTTTTCCAACAATTACAAAATATCACACAAAGGCGTCGTGGTTATCCAATTTATTGCGAGAGCATGAAATATCCAGCGCATTGCTGTTGTCACTAGCGACATGAATACATATCGCAAGCCCCCCCCCCCTTGTGTTGCTGACCATAACTGTGAAATCGATGATTGGTCGGTAACGGGACCATCGACGTATCGAAAGAGCGCATGCGCCGCGCCGGCCAGTTGCCCCAGACCTGCAGTGACGCAATGCAATGCGCAGAAACCGAGATTCGGTCGTTATTTCTTCATAGTTACAGTAGAATTTCAAAAAGCACTTTGACGCTCTTAAGCATAATCAGGCTGACATCTTAACATGTTTGCTTGCGCATTTGGGGGTCCCACCATGACTTATTGGATTTAAATATGACGTTCTAAATCGCAGAAAGAAAGTCTTAAAAAAAGCGTCTTGGTGTAAAAAATCTTTCCCATAGTTTGGGTTTCCATAGCCTTAATCACTGGGAGAGGGATTTTAATTTGATATTTTTTGGAATATTAGTAGCATAAAATGATATGTATAAGGTGAATTGATTAGATGTAATACTTTTTCCAAGCTCAGGATTTCTTACATAAATATACTGATGGATTATGAAGCATCATATCTAAAGTTCTAAGTATGTTTGGTGACCAACTACCCGAGTCGCAAGAGGCTCCATATGTTGTAAGATCAATGGTCAAATCTGTGTTGTTAGGAACTATAGAGAATCTTTGTATCACTGGGTTAAGAGAATCCTTTTTTTTACAGTTATCACCTAAAAAGTATCCCATTTCATGATAAAAGAATTATAAAAAACTTAAATTAGGTGTTGTATTCTAAGAGATAATAGAAATGAATGCTAGGTGAAGTTAAGAGCGATTACCGCGTATTTTGACCCCGCGACTGGAGGGCCAGACCGCGGCCTTGGCCCGGTGCGGTGCCTGCCCGCGGCGCTCGACTTGCTCCGTGTAAAGACCAAGAGTAGCTTTTAGCACAGCAATAAAGTCGTGACCGGTTAGCGTATAGGTCCACCATTGAGAAACCACCACAGACAGGTGCCTGAGATGAGGTAGATAACTATTTTAAAACCTCCTTATACCGTTCAAATAGGTATAGTTTAACTTTGTCAAATTTGCCATCAGGAACTACGAATAATGTTACCACAATATTATTGATTGTTTAGAATGAAAGCTAATACTGTCATTTTCGTTGCAGGATAATATTGCCTATATGCATTTAAATTAAATTGTTATTTAAAATCATAAATATCCTGTGTTAAGTGCAGGACTAGTAAATGAGAATTTACTTTCCAAATACTTTGGAATTTATCATTAGTGTTACAACTTACGTAATAAAGTTGATTATACAATCAATGGTATTACTTTTGTAAAATCAGAATTGAACGAAACGATGAAAGAAATTGGTTTGAATCAAGTTAAATTGTAAAAGAACAATACAAAATAATGTTCCAATACAATATAATTAATTTATAAATTTCATAGTACCTGCATTGGAAATAATACATTCATCCAATACGTTTGAACATATTATATACGAATATGTTCATATATTTGATAAAATAGTTTTAAAGATTTTTATGAAATTGGAGAAACCAATACATCAAGCTGTGTTATGAAATTTTACATCTCATTTATGTCCGTTAAAATCTTATTGACGGTTCTAACATTCGAAACGTACTATACTTAAAAATGGTTTCAGATTATATTAAACTTCCTAGTACTTCTGTTGAACATACTACCGGATGGCTATTTAAAATGCTCCTCAGCTTCTCTGAACCATAACGATTCTCTCTTCAAACCTGTCGAACAATGCTAGATGAAGATAGACCACACTACAATCCCCCTCCTGTGCCGGGCTCGTCTGTCTCTCTGTGTTAATTTTGGGAAGTTAATCATATATTTTTAATATTTATTTCATTCATACTTAAGCCAAAAATAAAATTAATCTTTTTCGAACGTGAAGGTAATTTCACTGCCATATGTTGTGGGGTTTTGAACTTTAACCTCAACATGTCGTTTGCATGTATTAAGAGTCTAAGAAAACAACTTAATACGACTCTGTTTGTATTTAGCTAGCTAACAGAATTGTGCGTTGATGAATCCACTAGAAAGAGAAGCATGCTAAATTTTCCGCGATTCCGACTTCGGTGGACCAATGTTTAAGGTCAAGTAACGGAATAGTAATAGGTTTTTAGATTAGCGTCAAACCAAAATTCAAACCCAACAATCAGGTGAGTTGATACATCATTCACCTGAGTCTGATTGGTATACCGACCGCACAAGATTACATGAGGGGGCAGAATAATTATGGTACACCGATACAGTACTGTACACCAACCTGCAAGAGGTTTTATAATGTAAAACTGTCAGTGACAAACGACTCGACGCGATCTTCAGAAAAAAATCAATCAGTTGGCATGAAATAAACGTAATACTTTCCCATATTTTCAATAAAATATTAATGACAAGCTTTAAAAATGGATGAGTAGTATACTCAAAAACTTTGAAAATCTTCGTTCTTTTATATTTACTACTGTGGATAAACAAAATTAAAAAAACCCCAAAATATTTTAAAATTTATATTGAAGAATATTATGTTTTGATTAAATTTTCTAGCGAAAATTCCTCTTATTTTTAACCTATATCATTGATTAAATTTAATCAGAGATCCCACATTGATCTAAAGTTGACCAAAACTTTAGTTTATCTAGACCCAATTTGCAAAAAAAAAAAAAAAAAAAAAACTTTATAGCTGACACATTTGTTTGTCTTGTTTTGTCAGAATTTTTTTTACTACAACAGTTGCCAAAATGTAATGATTCAATCAATTATCGTACTTTCATAAGATTAACATTAAAATATTTTGTAAGACACTTTGTATGACGTTGCCCTGAGGGCCAATTTAAATTAATTATAATGGGTTTCTGCGCATCTTTCTAACGGGACTTGAGGATTTTGATGACGATGCACACAAGCTGAGAAAAAGAACATAATAATATTGTAATGGTTATTTCTCCTAGTTCTTCTTCGATGGAAACAATTATAGTTAACAATAAAGACATTGATATTGAACTTTGAAAAGAATAAAACTCAGTGTTATTTTTGTTGATTAGCCTTTGATTGTTTTATTCATACTGATGACGTCAAAATATTATCTATTCTGAATAGCCCTACTATGTAAATAGCTTTTACCGAGTAAAAGTGCGGTCACTGATGAAAACAGCGTAGCGCTAAATACCGCTTGTGAATGCCGAGCGGGTCGCACTGGAGTGAAAACAATTGGCAATTTAAAAAACATGCGTAGCCTGAGTCGTGCCGAGCGAGCCGATGCGGCCAAGTGGGCCGTTGTACCACCAGCACTATAGTGTCTCAGCAGCTACTATACGTGTGTACGTGTGTAAATACAGCTAGCTACATGTACGGTACGTGTGTAGTACCACATCACACTCACCGCTTATTAGGCACGACCAGAGAATAGGTAAACGGGGAATTTCTAAACGTCGAGCAGGCTTACTGTTGTTTTCAAATTTATATTATGTTTTGAATTTATTGAGTAATACATTTTTTAGTAGGGCCCATATACTTAATGTTATAGTTCTTAATTTAATATTATGGTCAGCTGTAAATTTGCCAGGTGTGGTTTTATGTACACTTGTACGAAATAGTTGAGAGCAAGGTAATTAATTGCTCCTAAAACATTTCTTGTTGGGGAATATATATTTTTTTATAAATTTTTAACTAATGATCAAGAGATTTATCTCTAAATTGTTCCAACCTATCCTAAAAAGTAATACAAATTATTTTTGAAAACTTTTTAATAACATTAAAGGTTTTTGTTACATTAAAATCATTTACTTTGTATGCATTTGTCCAACTGTTAAGTTTTAACTAAAGAGTATCAAGTATCAAAGCTTATTTTGTGTACCATTCTGTCAGAATATTTAATAAATCTGAGTATGTAACACAAAACAAAAGTTGAAGCTATAAATTGCACAATTTAAAATAATTATGAATATGTAAGCTGTCCCAATTTGTTCACCGTTACTAATTCGGTGACCAAAACAAATATAACATTCATCAATAGGATAATTTATTAATTAAGTCCTTATTGTTTTAATAACGTTAAAAATACTTCGGATGATAAATACTAAACTATTACAGTAGTTTAATGTTTAAAATCAGAAAAAATTCATTCAACCCCAAACCCAACATAAGCACTTCCTGTTTCCTCTATTTAAGCCTCCCCGTGGTACAAGAGGTTTCCCAATACGGGATAAACACAGGTGGCTATAAATGCAAACCCGTGTTGTTTCATTTCTGCGGGGAAGAGGTTAGTTTTAATAAGCAGTTGAGCAATGCAGTTCTCACGGCTGTTGTATAACCGGGAACCACCTCCCACCAAACACACATAGAAACACCGAGCGGCGGGAGCTGTGGGGCTTCGGGAAATGAATACATTTTTGGTAAAGGTTGAAGTCACCAGTGGGTTTCCGTACCCCGGCGAGTGACCGGACCCTTAGATATCTATTTTTTGGTAAAAAATCTAAATAACAACGTAGCCAAGATTAAAAAAATTATCCTAAACATTGGACTATGTTTTTAGCTTAAACTACACTGTAATACGTATTTACCCAACCATGAACCGATTTACCAATTCAAATGGGAGTTGCTGTTACAACGCTCATTAATAAGGTAAGTAACCGAACAAACTTAATATTAAACTTAATTTTTGTGAGATCCATGATTATTACTGGTGTATGTTTATGGTTGATAAATATGGTTATGGCAAGTATCAAAGAATGGTTGTAAGGTGCTCTTTTATATTTGTGTGAATGTTAAAAGTAAACTTCATGGACAATTACTAGTATTTGAGCTTATTACAAATTCTAGGCTTTGAAGCGACGATAAAGTTATTTGGGTAACTTGTTTTGTGAACTAATGAAATCCACAAAAGGAGAGGTTAAAAGAGACAGACGGGAGTCACAGCAGACCAGAAGAAACAAGTGATCAGGTGATGGAGGAAAACTGTCAGTTTCAGACATTGAAAAGAAGAAAAGTACCTTTTAGCTGACTTCAGAGAATTTGTTTTATAAGGAAATTCTCACAAATTTCCCCTTATAAAGGATTTTCAATAAAATGGAGAGCACAAACATAAAACAAGAATTGGGTTTATTTATTATTTTAAAAGTGTTATTTCTAGTTGAAATTATTAAGAATTTTCCGTTCATAAGTTAATTTAAAAGAAGTTCTCAGTGCGTAATTTAAAGTTATATACTGTATGTAATTTCATACGTAATAAGTATTGAAACACATACATTTCATCTCATCTTTGTAGTAACAATAATGGGGGACAGCCCGTTTACTCTACCGATCATAGGCTCTATGGCCCCATTTTAATAATATTTAATATATAAGGAGGTCCATTTGCTCTACTGGTTCATAGACTCTATGGCCCTTCTTAATATTAAATAAAATATAACATGGGGCCACTTACTCTACCGACCATAGACTCTATGAACCCTAGTAATATTTAATAATTTTTAAGAGGGTCATAGAGCCTATGAACCCATTTAAATTAAGTATATGGGTCCAAAGCATCTACTGGCTCATAGAGTCTATGAACCTTTTCAAATTAATATTAAATAAAATTATAAAATAGGGCCATAGGCTCTATGAGCCGTTTTATATTAAATACGTTATATATTGAAAAAGAGGTCCACTTACTCTACGGGTCCGTTATATCTACTCTGTACGCACCACTCGCTTCCTTCAGCTCTCGTGCACAAACGAACTGAGATAATGTCACTTGGTTTTCTGCATCCTATTCTACAATAAATAAATATCCATCTATCAATATATGTATCTCTGCATCTATATATCTATGTACCTATCTATATACGGTAATACGTGAAGCAGTTTTTGTGAACACAACTTTTCACTTATTTCTGGACCAATTTTAACGTTTTAACGTTTAATAATTACCTCCATTAACACGTTCACTACTTTATATAAAATGCCAAAACTCAACCTCCATGCTGACCTATATTTACAATCCTCCAACGATAACGCGAAATTAAAAACCTATAGAATATATACTAATCACAAAAAATCTTAACTAGCGCAAAATTTAAAACTCAATACCCTTACCTACACGTTAATGCACAATATGTGTTTCCTTCTCAAACGCTAGAGGAGAAACAGTCGCATTACCTTGACATTGTTATATGTAACCATAGAATTATATATGTATGTAACCGATCGAATACATCCGCACCCGGGAAGGCACGTCTTTGTAATCTATCGGATACATTCCGCACTCTAATAAATTGATTCCTCTATATCACGTTAGGTAATGTAATAATTGTTCTTATATTAATTGATTTACTTTGTAAAAACGAATCACAAGTTTGCGCATTCGACGTTAAGGAAAGTTTGGAGACAAAGGATATTATATAGGTTTAATATCCTATGGTTTAATATCTTTATATTCTATGGTTTTATGGGGAAAAGTAAGCGACGTGAAAATTATCATGTATATATCATCCATATTCTAAAACGTTTATCCTCTATTTTCACTGTTTAAATCTGACACAAACAAACTTCACCTCGTTTGTTTTTATTTGATAATGTTTGCACTGGCGCCGACTCCATGGGGCCCGAGGGGCTCGAGCCCCCCCAACAATTTATCGGGGGGGGGGGGGGGCTCAGCCCCCCCAGACCAAAAGATGTCAAGTTAAAATTTACATTCGGCCGCCGTGATTTAGTGTAAAAGTAAAGGGTTTTGTAAAACTGGTATTTTTATAAATTATAATAACTTTGTACTTTAACACATTTTATTATAGAAAATGAAATAATATAACCCCTGTAAATTAAAACCCCCTTTGAAGTACAATAATTAAAACACACATGGATATTACGGCATTTCCTTTGTATATTGTTCTAGAACGAGTAAGCTACCCGAGCGTTTTTTCTTATTCAATTTCTTTATTCCCAATTTTGTTTTCACGGAATACTCTTTGTCTAGATTAGAGTATCATTAGTTGGCAGAATTTTTAAAACTTTATCCTGCTGCTGTTTCAGGGCTTCACTTCGGGCTTGCTTATCAATGCGACTAAATATGACAATCAGTAAATGACATGTAACGTAAAAGTACTATTTTTTAGAGTTGTAAAACGCATGGCAAGGAATTTTTAGTTCGATGCATGGAATCTATAAGGATCAGCCTACATACAATTTGACAATCGCATTCGGCCACCAGATTTTGTCCTCATCTAAAAATTGGTCGCGTTCACGCGCACTAATTGGTGTGATCGGGGTTTACTCATTGATAACCGATACCTTTTTAAAGGCTTTTTACACGCGATTTACTCCTTGACGACTACCACGGTAGTCTCAAAAGTACCACCGTTTCTCTTAAGGGATTTAGCTCACCTATCCAGATGGAGATGCACCAACCAGTGGACCGAATTCCGATCCTGATTACCACCGATTATTGCTAGTGAACTTGACCGTTGAGTGAAGAAGGTTAATAAAGTCAAATCAACACTGTAAATTGCTTTAACTAAGATTATTATATACAGTTTTAAGAGTGTGGAAAATGAAGACTGCAAGATATAGGCCTCCTTAAGTTCTCTCATTGACTATAAATACTGTACAAAATCAATCAACTTTTTATACAAAATCAATGATTCCATTGTCCATGTTTTAAGTTAATATTTTCATTTTTCTTCATTATTTTTTTTATATAAGTACAGTATCTTTAAATATGTCAGAAACAACGTAACTGCCTTAACTTAATAAATGAAGCTAGAGTTGTTTACAGAAAAATGGTTTCAATATTAGACTTTTTATCGTAATAACCGTAAGGAAAACTTCATAACATACTATACTAAATCAAGAAAATAATAAAATTAAACTCATTCTTAAAATTCTCAAAATTTTCTGAAAGTTTATATGTTGTTTATGAAGATTTAGAAGTAATTTTTCCCCAGTTCTTAAAAAAAGTCAACTGGAGACTGGGGACATATTTCGTATTTTATTTATTGTGTTGAGGTTTTAATGGTTTTGAAAATGATATTTATAAGTTAAGTCGTTTATGTTTTTCTAACGGGCGAAACCTGTTTTGTAGTGTTCAAAAAAATAAATTGTACCAAAAACATTTTAGTTTGACTATTTTATTCAGCAATGTGATAGGGTATAGGCTATCTGGCTTTTTGCTAAGCATGAAACTTTAAGTCAATTTATTTTATAAATAAAATTGTTCCAATGGACTGATGCTGCAAGTCTACCAGACACCAATTTGAGTTTTATCATCTAATTGCTTAATTTCTTGTCTTACCCTTAGAACATACAACTCAAAACATATCTTTTGAGGTTAACCTAGAAGGAAAAACCATTGACTATGTATAGGCCTACACTTAAACGGCATTCGTTGGACAGAGTTACAAATAAAAATAATTGATTTTGGATGGAATGACGTACTAGGGTTATTATTAGCAAACGAGGGTTTGTTGTTTTTATTACCTACATAAAACACTGTTATAAAATAAGTTAAAACAAGGTTTATATGAACTTAAAATTATGCATTATCAATTATTAAGAAATTTTAATAGGAGAATTATCAAATTTCTCCCAATTTCTTCGAGCCCCCCCAATAATTGTTGAAAGTCGGCGCCCACGAATGTTTGGTTAACATAGTAAAACAGTATTTGGTAATGATGGTATGAATGTATATACTGGTAGGCCTATAACAACATTACTTAATGCTACATATCATCCGCTACAAATAACCTTATAGCAACTGAAAATATTGTGACCCACACGAAAAAGTACATAATACCGGAATAAACCGAGGGAGGCACCGGAAGTTCGGAGCGATAAGGACTTTGTATGAGCGCCAGGAGACATCCACCTGCGTGATTGTACAACAACGGGTCGGTTTTTGACCTGCTCACGTTGGGGATTTTCGGGGGTAGGACGGAGTATCGTCGCCCGTATCCCGCCGCGGTGACGACACTATTGTACCCTGGCTGTCGGACAAAGAATTACTATGTGAGTACCAAGCTGGTTTCAGGAAAGGCTATTCCACTATTGACAGAGTGTTTATTCTTTCGAATATTGTAAAATTAAGTTTAAATAAGAAAAGGTGAAAACTACATACATTTTTCATTGATTTTACAGCCGCTTTTGATACAATTGACCGAAAAGCACTGTTTTATAAACTATCTTGCCTAGGAATATCCACACACATGATACATGATACATGTGCTGAGTGATAAACTTGTATGATAAAACTTTAGCGTCCGTGTGGTGCAAAGATGGAGTATTTTGAAACAGAAGTAGGCTTAAAACAAGGTTGTATTTTGTATCCTTTGTTATTCAGTTTATTTGTAAACGATATTGTGGACTCATTGAGAGGAGGATGTATTTTTGGAGATATTAGAATAAAAGCATTGCTTTATGCAGGTGATATTGTTATGATCGCTCCAACTGCCACTAGCCTACAATTAATGATGAATGATGTAGAAAACTATTGTCAGCGTTGGAATTTAAAAGTAAATTTAAATAAGTCTAAGATCATGGTTTTTAGAAACGGAGTGAAACTAAGTAAAAAGTGACAAATGGTACTTTGGAGGTAAAATAGTTGAAGTGGTTACTAATTATAGATACTTAGGAATTATTTTAAACTCGAAATTAACTTGGGAGACTCACTTAAAAGAAAAATGCGCTTCGGCAAAATTGGCAATAAATTCGGCTTGGAGAAATTTCATGAACCAAAATAATGTACCCCTGAGCAGAAAGTTTATATGTTACTTTGTATAATAGTAAGAGCTATTCTATGTTATGGATGCCAGATTTGGGGTCTATGGGAGGGTGATTATGTAAATTCTGTTCTTAGATTTTTCATCAAAAGAATTTTTGGTTTGACCAATAACATACCAAACTACTCCCTATATCTGGAAACTGGTCTTGACAAGGAATATGTTTATACATTAAATGTGCATTTAGGATATATTTCACGTGTTCTGTCCTTACCGCAGAACCGTTTACCGTACCTTTTAAGATTGCCCAGATAATAATCAGTAAAAATATGTATTGGTGCAGAGAATGGAAGGCTATAGCTAGAAATTACGGAATAAATTTGGTGATTGACATGAGACACGATGAAACTCATAATCAGATGTTGGCAGTGGTGGAGGCGGTGAGGAGGGGGGGAAGGCAGGTAGTTGTCCCTTCGGCTCGTGCCGCGCGTCATCACACCACGTACGCTGCCCTGGATTATGACCTTGGAGATAAGCACTATCTCACTGATCAAGTCCCACAGATAGCTAGGCGATGGATTTTCGAAGCTCGCACAGAATCAATTCCTACTCTAGTAAAAAAATCATAAAATGATGCACTGTTGGCTAATTTGTTCTACATATTATGGAAAACGAAAAATAAATTGGAAAGGTGTTTTGGTTTCTGTATAAATCATGATAAAAGAAGCAAGCTAACTAGCGTTATAGGGTATTATCGACGCTAATACACGTATTATTAACGATAATACATGCGTTTCACAAAAAGTATGTAAGGAAAAAATAAAAATAAAACTGTAGTTGAATAGAACTTGACTCTATTTTGCCAAGGTATTTTATTATTCACATGAATACTCGTTTTTTACCTTTCTTTCTTACGAGTATTGCTTTGTTTAGGACCATATTACATTACATTATATTAATTTAAATTGTTTCCAACAAATAAAACTTAAATATAAAGTTTGAAAATTATTTTATCCCATTAAAAACGCTATCACTAGACCAGTTTACACAATACAACTTGTTCATAAACTTTTGTTGTGCGACCAATTATAGTATTTGGTTTGATCATGTTTAAGAATGCAATAAAATTTCTTAAACAAGTTGTACAACAAACGTGTTTTAAAACCAAAAAAATCGTGTTTTGCAACAGGTTGCAGGTTTCCCGAACTGTGTCGAAAAGATCAAAGGAAATTTGTGTTTTATAAACTTTTGTTGAACAACATGTTTGATACCTACTTAAAACGTCAAACTTGTTAACCAAACATTTTTTCTGCGGTCCAAGTCAGTACACTTCCTTCTTCCGCCTCCAACACGTGCTTTTATTTTTGAGTAAAGTGTTTTGTGAAGTTAGAGGAGTGGTTAGTGGACCATTTGTGGTGGAGTCTGCACTTGTCATCCTTATAAAGTTCTTGAAGCTACCATCAGTCCTCAATTCCCCTGCCAACAAATCTTGGTCATCCTGATCTAAATCTTGTAATGTTTCACTGCCACTGACTTACTCCTAGCTTGCAACGAAGGACGTAACCAAAAGCGACGTTTTTTCTCTTTTCTGCCTAGCACAGCAAATCACAACACATGCGGCAGCAGCCAACACCACATCATCGTCGCAAGCACTCATGGTGCTCAGGGGACTGTGGCCTTATGTTAAACATGTTTGACTGAAGTAAAGCGCATAAAATGAAATGTTTAACAACAAAAGTTTTATAAACACAAGATCAAGTTTTAGAAACAAAAGTTGTATAAAACATGTTTTACAAACATAAGTTTATAAAACAAGTTGAATAGTGTAAATGCGGCTTCTGACTACAGTGACTGGTGATAGGGACGTACAAACTGACGTTTACTGTGACCTTCTGTGACGTACAGCCTATAACGTACTTTTAAATTTGTACTTAGCAGTGACGTGCAAATTATTATGGATAGGTATATTCTTAAATGTTTATAACATTATAGTGACACGATTAACGTGTCAACTAAGACTAAATAATTAATTAAAAACAAACCTTTCTATTGCCACACATTTACCGCAGTCTTTATCTTTCCGAATTCCAATTTTATATAGAACTTTTCATAAGGCTCTGTAGAACTGTAAACTATACTATGGGTTTAATCGTTTTTAAGAACAATTAATGCAATCAAAGTCTATCATTGAAACATTAAATTTGTTTATTCACTATTATGACAGCACGTATTTATCAACGTTTTCATTTTTTAATAACTAAAACCGTGATTTCTTTATCAGAGAAATACAACAACCAATATTAGTTTTTTTCTATGTTTTGCGTCTAGTAAAAAAGTATAAATAGAGCGTCCCCTTAAACCATTTTCTTACATTGAACACCACGGGGTTCATGCTTACTATGATAAGGTGAAAAAAATTTCAGACTAGCAGAGTTTTTAACACATTTAGGCATATACATAATAATCTGTTTTATTTATGTAAAAATATGATTCCTAACATGATTCTATTTATTATTAAAAAAGTATAATACAATTCGTAAGGTGTATTAACTTCTATTAAAATACAAGGGTTACCGACGCAGCACCAAGCGCAACATTAATTAGATTTATATTTCATATCTTGATTGATTCTATTCTACTTTCAACTAGTGCGCTTGGGTTATGAAGTATTTGCTTTATCTACAGCGGTGTGGATTGTATTCAATTAACATCACAATGACGCGTGCCAGGCGTCCGTCGCCCGACGCCGTGCATAAAAGAGGCCTTACAAAAACAAAACAAAAGCGCGCGAATGCCAAAAACTTAAAAAGTCTTGAGTACGTATAAAGTATAAGCCAAGCCTTCAAATGGTAGTTTGATAAATTTATACTGCCAGGCGCTCAATAGTTCGCTTTTACGTCTAATAGGATATCTTCTCCAACTCACAATTTTCCAAGCACTCAAAGGGTACTATACACTTCTTCTATATATATAAAGGTTGTGGGTAAAGGGGAGTGAGATGGGACAACTCCGCTTGATAACAGAACATTCTTATGTAAAATAAATATTTAAACGAATTCTCAATGATTTTTTCTATTTTATGACTAGTTGAATAAGCCATACTACAGGTAGACTTAAGAATTGTCGCTAAAATGTGGCTCATTAGATAACCCGTAAAAAAGAAAAAAGAACGTCTCTCCTTAGGAAAATTTGATTTGCCTGTGGCTAATTATTATTTTTAGGCCATACTCAATAATACTTATGTAGCCTAGTACCTCAATGTATAAGTTATGAATATTTATGTACTTAATGTCCAAATAAACAATTTATGTCCATAACAATTATTTGGTCTAATAAATATTTCAGATGTAAACTACGAATTAATAATGAAAGATAAATTACCAATGTACAATAAGTTTAGTCGTAACATAAAACAATAGGCATAGTTTTTACTGTATACAATTTACAGTTAGATTTTAAGAGACTATGAATTTACATTTAAATTGGTTTAAAAATAGTCTTTTTACATTGTTTGTTTCATATTCAGATGATCATATCGGCAAATCATAATTTATTTATAGCCTGCTTCTTATTTATATATTTATATAACTTATTTATATATATTATATATATATATATATATATATATATAGGTGCGACGGGGGTGTATATATATATATATACACAGTATATATATATTAGTTAACACGATAATTCTCGAAACCGTGTTAACTATTATACAAGAGCAAAATTTCTTGTGTCCTAGGATCTAGTATTTGTTGGTTGAATATGAGAGTTTATTTGACCACGACGAATAAATTGAAGTTGGTCCCATGAATGGTAAAAAACCGTTTTTTGTCTTAGAGCCCATCAAAGTTCCAAAAATCTCCATAAGTTATCCTTATGGAGATTTTTGATAGCTACATAATTGAACAAAAATGAGTTTATAACTATACACATCTTAAAAAAACAATATGTTCAGCTTTAACCTGTGGTTCGAATTTACACCAAAGTGTAGCACCATTTGGCCTGGCGATTGAGCGAAGCAAACGAGTCAAGAAAAGTCAGCAAGTAAACGGAGCGATCGAGCTTTGCCTGAGAAAGGAAAGTGACGCTTTATAATTTTACCGAGCATAGGCTCTGTCCCCATGATATTATAAGATAATATAGTCTCCTAATGGTTAGTCGGCTAAGGGTATGACAATGAAATAAATAAATTAAACTTACGAGAGATCATTGCAATCACATTAAGTTAAACTTGTTACAATTAACCATAACAACGTTATGGTATCATACAACACGTGATGCATTAAGAATTTTTTTTAAGTAGGGCTTAGTCGTTTACATTAATACTACTGTATATGTAAAAACGTTGTCATTGAAAAACATAGTCCTATAGTTTTGAGCCACGTTAACAAAGATCATCATGGGGATAAATATAACGAAAGTAAATACTAAAGTTTTGGTCTGATGATTTGAATCAGGTACAATGTTATGAATTAGGTAGCTTTCTCATTTAAAGTATTGTATGAAGATTGGTAATAAAAACTATAGAGGATAATATAGACTTGTGGAGAGTGAGCGTATAGCAAAAACAATCACCTGAAGAGCCAAAAATTCCTAAGTTTGGCATTGCAAAGCATGCCGGATACAAGCTAGTTTTTATGCACTAATCCTGGTTACACTCTGTGCGGTTTTGGTCACGGAGGCGGAAATTTTTAAAACTGCAAACTCCATGTTTGTGTAAACACCAATTAAGAGTCATCGTCGCCGCTGTAAAATCACTGAAATATTTCTGCTAATTCCCCAGTTTCGGATGGTGTTTAATAGATAGATAGATCTATAAATATGGGATAGATAATTCTCTAGATATATGATACTCATAAATCTGTGTTTAATATGTAGACAGATACATAGATAGATAGATAGATGAGTGAATGGAAAGAGATGCATTGAATGAAACGAATTTTTCTACACCTTAAACGTTAAAATTTGTCTACAAATAAGAGAGGAGCTTCGTTTAAAAAAATCGCCTTTTCGTGTGATATTGATAAATATATAGATAGATAGGTACATAGATATATAGATGCAGAGATACATATATTGATAGACTGATATTTATTTATCGTAGAATAGGATGCAGAAAACCGGGTGACATTATCTCAGTTCGTTTGTGCACGAGAGCTGAAGGAAGCGAGTGGTGCGTACAGAGTAGATATAACGGACCCGTAGAGTAAGTGGACCTCTTTTTCAATATATAACGTACTTAATATAAAACGGCTCATAGAGCCTATGGCCCTATTTTATGATTTTATTTAATATTAATTTGAAAAGGTTCATAGACTCTATGAGCCAGTAGATGCTTTGGACCCATACATTTGATTTAAATGGGTGCATAGGCTCTATGATCGCTTTAAATTATATAAAAATATTCAAACAGGCTCATAGAGTCTATGAGCCGTAGACTAAATGAACCTATATTACTTTTTTAAATTATTAGAAAGGGCCATAGAGCCTATGATCGGTAGAGTAAGTGGCCCCATGTTATATTTTATTTAATATTTAAGAGGGTCGTAGAGTCTATGGTCGGTAGAGTAAACGGACCCTAACCACAATAATGAAGAATTTATTTAATATTAAATAAAACCTATTGTTTGTTTCATATTCAGATGATCATATCGGCAAATCATAACTTATTTATAGCCTGCTTCTTATTTATATATTTATATAACTTATTTATATATATTATATATATATATATATATATATATATATATATATATATATATATAGGTGCGACGGGGGTGTATATATATATACATATACAGTATATATATTAGTTAACACGATAATTCTCGAAATCGTGTTAACTATTATACAAGAGCAAAATTTCTTGTGTCCTAGGATCTAGTATTTGTTGGTTGAATATGAGAGTTTATTTGACCACGACGAATAAATTGAAGTTGGTCCCATGAATGGTAAAAAACCGTTTTTTGTCTTAGAGCCCATCAAAGTTCCAAAAATCTCCATAAGTTATCCTTATGGAGATTTTTGATAGCTACATAATTGAACAAAAATGAGTTTATAACTATACACATCTTAAAAAAACAATATGTTCAGCTTTAACCTGTGGTTCGAATTTACACCAAAGTGTAGCACCATTTGGCCTGGCGATTGAGCGAAGCAAACGAGTCAAGAAAAGTCAGCAAGTAAACGGAGCGATCGAGCTTTGCCTGAGAAAGGAAAGTGACGCTTTATAATTTTACCGAGCATAGGCTCTGTCCCCATGATATTATAAGATAATATAGTCTCCTAATGGTTAGTCGGCTAAGGGTATGACAATGAAATAAATAAATTAAACTTACGAGAGATCATTGCAATCACATTAAGTTAAACTTGTTACAATTAACCATAACAACGTTATGGTATCATACAACACGTGATGCATTAAGAATTTTTTTTAAGTAGGGCTTAGTCGTTTACATTAATACTACTGTATATGTAAAAACGTTGTCATTGAAAAACATAGTCCTATAGTTTTGAGCCACGTTAACAAAGATCATCATGGGGATAAATATAACGAAAGTAAATACTAAAGTTTTGGTCTGATGATTTGAATCAGGTACAATGTTATGAATTAGGTAGCTTTCTCATTTAAAGTATTGTATGAAGATTGGTAATAAAAACTATAGAGGATAATATAGACTTGTGGAGAGTGAGCGTATAGCAAAAACAATCACCTGAAGAGCCAAAAATTCCTAAGTTTGGCATTGCAAAGCATGCCGGATACAAGCTAGTTTTTATGCACTAATCCTGGTTACACTCTGTGCGGTTTTGGTCACGGAGGCGGAAATTTTTAAAACTGCAAACTCCATGTTTGTGTAAACACCAATTAAGAGTCATCGTCGCCGCTGTAAAATCACTGAAATATTTCTGCTAATTCCCCAGTTTCGGATGGTGTTTAATAGATAGATAGATCTATAAATATGGGATAGATAATTCTCTAGATATATGATACTCATAAATCTGTGTTTAATATGTAGACAGATACATAGATAGATAGATAGATGAGTGAATGGAAAGAGATGCATTGAATGAAACGAATTTTTCTACACCTTAAACGTTAAAATTTGTCTACAAATAAGAGAGGAGCTTCGTTTAAAAAAATCGCCTTTTCGTGTGATATTGATAAATATATAGATAGATAGGTACATAGATATATAGATGCAGAGATACATATATTGATAGACTGATATTTATTTATCGTAGAATAGGATGCAGAAAACCGGGTGACATTATCTCAGTTCGTTTGTGCACGAGAGCTGAAGGAAGCGAGTGGTGCGTACAGAGTAGATATAACGGACCCGTAGAGTAAGTGGACCTCTTTTTCAATATATAACGTACTTAATATAAAACGGCTCATAGAGCCTATGGCCCTATTTTATGATTTTATTTAATATTAATTTGAAAAGGTTCATAGACTCTATGAGCCAGTAGATGCTTTGGACCCATACATTTGATTTAAATGGGTGCATAGGCTCTATGATCGCTTTAAATTATATAAAAATATTCAAACAGGCTCATAGAGTCTATGAGCCGTAGACTAAATGAACCTATATTACTTTTTTAAATTATTAGAAAGGGCCATAGAGCCTATGATCGGTAGAGTAAGTGGCCCCATGTTATATTTTATTTAATATTTAAGAGGGTCGTAGAGTCTATGGTCGGTAGAGTAAACGGACCCTAACCACAATAATGAAGAATTTATTTAATATATGTTATACTAACACTAGAAGTCAATTATCACACCTACAGTAAAGTTTAATCTTCTGAAATTATTCATTATATTTCTGTGTATAATGGAAGGGTTGCTGTTATGAAATTCGTTTCAAGGTTTATTCAAAGAGGTTTTGTCTCGTTTGCTTAATTAAAAAAATAGTTATAATTATTTCGTTGGAATTCAGTTGTCGGAGGAACCTGTATTTTTCTTTGAAAGAAGAATAAAATGGAGTCCTTTTTTCATTATTAAATATAATAAATGAACTATCTCAAGAATGTCAGAAAGTTTTCTTCTATCGATGTGGGTGTTCCAAAATAAATGAATATATATTTTGTCCTTTGCTCAGCATATATACAGTAATATAAAGCTTTAAATTACCTGCAATTCTCAGTAATCCTTTTTATAATGTCCTGGTTTTATGGTTGTTTTATGGTATTTTAAAAAGGGATCACTTGGCTGAAAGATTCATGTACGGTATTTAAATCTTTATATTAAGTGATCGAAAGTCTATTCCACGATGAAATATACTGTAGCATTATATATCTTAAATAGTAATGTCTAAAGATTAGACCTTTAAAATTGTTTTTTGCATATTCCTCTACATGTAAAAACAAAGTTTACGTTTGAAGTTTACATCCAGTGCAAACAAGTCTACCTTAAGTTTTAATGGTGCGAAAGTATAATTAAATTTAACCTTGTTTTTACAGTCAATTTTAAAACCTTCAACAAACACGATTGATAAAAAATTTTAAAAGGTAAAAAATAATCATTTAATAGTAAAATTTAAGCATCTGATCCATCAGCGTTTGCTGGCCCCGTCTGGCGAGCCGCACTATCAGCATGTAGCACTATCAGCACGTAGCGCCTGCGACTCAGCTGTTTGACATTCAGCGCGGCGGCCCAGCGCGCTGAACCGATCCCAATTATCTGCCACTGTTTAACCAGATTTTCATGCAAATTCCACACAACTAGACCGGTGCATACCTTGCATCCGTTCCTCCTACTACAATATGCCTGCATGGTAATCGATATACTAATGTCATTCCGTCCAAGTTTATATTAATATGGAAATGGAATTGGTTTTCAAGACTGTCAGGAATTTGCATTTTTTACATGGATTGTTTAATATTTATAGTCCTCCATATGCAAAGTTAAATCTTAGTACAGTTGGTAATTTTTAAAACATGCAAGAGATGAGCGAAACGTGATATTTGTCATTACATATTTATTTCCTCATAGGATATAAAATTAGTCTACTTCTACTGAAGGTAGTTAATAATTTTATTAAGTTTAAATTCATAAACCTCGAAAATCGGACTCAAATGGAATTGATCAAGTAAATGAAGTTCACGGGATAATATATCGCATGACTTTTTACCCAAGTTTATTCTGTAATTTTTGTTATACTTATTGAAATTATTGGAACTAGAGATCACCCCCTGGTCGAATTAACCGTCTGGAACCAACAAGTCTAAACCAAGGAATCTAAAATAAATAAAGACAAAGTGGGGCAAATTTTAGATTCCTTGGTCCAAACAATATTTTATACGTCTGTTCTTCCTGATCTGTTAGCATTAGATTTTTTACAACGGCTGTTTAATGATTCAATATTCCATTAGTTTATCATTGAAACTGTAAAAGCCTGTGGGGCTTGCCTATTAAATATATACAAGATTGAACAAGTAAATGAAGTTTATGGGAAAACATATCGCATTACCTTTTTACCCAAGTGTATTCTGTCATTTTTGTTATACTATAGTAAAAAAAATAGGTTAAAAATGACAGTACATTTAAAGACTTTCTCTGTATGTTTTCTTTCGGTACAAAGGCTCAAAGATACAATAAATAAAGCAACGAACAAGTACACTACATGTTGCTACAACCCCTTGTCATAAAAACTTGTCTGAGAACGAGATAAAAGCTAAGGAAAGATGTTGAATTTAATTGTGAGTTTAATTTGTCACATAAATGCAAAAACTCACCCGTTGACTAATTTTTCAATTTAAAATTTTTCATACATGAATATATTAAATGAGTTACCGAGCTACTTTTGTAAAGCTCTGAATTGTCTAATTCATTTCACTTATTCGACTAAAACATATGTAACCAGTGGAAAAAAATAATTGCTCCAAAATGAATTGACAAAACAAATATAAATTTTCCAGACTCTACGGTTGAATTTCCCTAATAATATAATATTCCAATATTCCAATTGTTTCAACAAATAAAATATCTAACAATGGGTAATTATTGCAATACTATTCAATAAATCATTATGACAATTTAAACACAATTTTTACCAATTCTTTGTGAACAGGTTGAATTCAATACTCCACTATTTTTTTTTTTTTTTTTTTTTTAATCTTTATAGCGAGGAATCAATGAGATCCATTCAGTCTGTGTCTGTCGACATCCCGTCATTGCAGTGGACGGTTGCCGGGGGGGGGGGGGGGGGGGCATTATTAGGTAATTTTTGGGCCCATTCAGCCGCGCCAAAGCAGACCCTCTGGCCACAACGCTGTAATTACTACTCCTCTTACAACATCCCTCAAATTCGTTCCCGGCGCTCTCTCATAATTCTTGTTTCACAGTTTTAATCAACTGTTAGGGCTACTTTAAGAAAATAGGGGAAATGTAACCTGAAAGACACTTTTACGTTTTTATATCAAATACTTCGGTATTTTGGTAGAAACAAAAGCATGTTTGTTATTTTTTTAAACTAATTTCTTCAGATTTTCTTCTAATGTTAACTGGTAATCGATTTAATCCCGATGTACATTCAGCATAATGTAGATTCTTGATACATTTAGAAGAAATGTACGTTAATAAAAAAAGCGTACATTTTAATGGCAACATTATTTTTACCAAAGTAATGGCAATAATAACAAATAAAAAATATAAAAAATAACAAAATCCATTGCATTTTCTTATAGTTATTAAGATTTAACTATAGATATATAATTATTGTCTTTTAAAGTTTAATGATTCCAATGCGAATATTTAATATGAACGTTGTTTACAAATACACCAATGAAATTAAGTAGCCCTACCAATAAGAATTACAGAATGGATATGGAGGTTAACAAAAGAATCTGAACAATACGTATTTCATTGACATATATTCAATTGACACTCGTAAACGACTTTCTTTATTTTTAGATTATAATTTATGTACTCTGTTTAGCGACCAGTTTGCACATTAGAATAGTTTATAAATTTAATTATTGTGTATTCCTATTGGATTTCTGCATATTTGTTTCAATCTAAATCACTTTTGGTCTTACATCTTTCAATCAAATCAAAGTAGTATGGTAAGTTTCAGTAAACTCACGTTTTAAATTAATTTAATAGTTATGATATTTTTTAAATATAAAACGTTACAGATTTTTCGATATAGACAATGTAAGGAGTAATAATTTCTTAAGTAAGAACAGAATTCTCAAAAATAGTATTAAGACCACTATTCCTTCTCGTTTCTCTAGGCTGCAGTGTGATTTAATTTAGACGAACGGGCCTGGCGTTAAATTTGTGCAAGAATTCAAACGTAATCGTTACACAAGAGGAAATGAGCTGTTATTGGGCGATAAAGTAGCAGCGAGGCTAGCGACCGAGGACGGTCTGCGCGAGGCTACCAACCACGTAGTTCATGCTAGAGGCTAGTGATGAGCGTGGGCAGAGTAACGGAGACCGGGATAATGTGGTTAGTGACACTGGGGAAAGACCAGTGAAATAGGGTGTGAAGGCATTACCGGGCAGTGACCTTGGAATGAGAGATGTCAGAAGAGATGTAATATTATAATGTTTCTTTCATTACACTGTTTTGGGTTGCTAAGTACTTATAAGGCTCGCCTTAAAATTCGAAGGTAGGCGTGTTGATCTTGAGAAAAGTTGGAAAATTTTTGAAGGTTCAAAACTCAACCCAGCTGTCTTTTTTATGGGCTATTAATTAATAATCCTGGCAATTTTATCAGCTGGCGTTTTTCAGTACATCTCATCTGATAAATTACATTCACACCTCAGTCGTATTCGCATTAAAATACGCACTAAAGAGTGCCTAGGTGTCTTTACACATTATTATCTACTGTTTAAAATATAAAAGATTATAGTCGGAAAACTAGGGCTACTTGACAATAAATCTAAACCCCATAACCATGTTAGAAATTCTATTCTGGTTCAGTGACAATACTATTTTGACGTAGAATGTTCGTGATAAAAAATGTCTCATTCAATATTGATGCATTTAAACATACTAGAGATCGCCTCCTGATCGAAATTTGATCAAAATTTCAGTTGACCTAGACTCAAGAAGCTTAAAAACAGTATAGAACTAAAACATCTGTTCTTCCTAATTTTCTAGCAGTTGTTTTTACAACAGCTGTCTAATGATTCATTCAATTCTCCTTTCTCCATAAGATTAACATTGGAACTTTGAAAGCCTTTAGAGCGTAGCCCTGGATGTGAATTAGAATGTGATTCAGCTCATCTACAGGACTATACCTTTTTAACGGTATGCTCGGATTTCTCCTACTATGTACACGAGCTGAGAAAAAAGGAGGAAAT
Organism: Neoaliturus tenellus; assembly: GCA_030545055.2. Classification (NCBI taxonomy): domain Eukaryota; kingdom Metazoa; phylum Arthropoda; class Insecta; order Hemiptera; family Cicadellidae; genus Neoaliturus; species Neoaliturus tenellus. The sequence continues at coordinate 142,052,163 of CM061531.1, forward strand.
GAAACATGCTTGCGTATTAATATATAGATTATCATCATAGCTTAACAAGATAGCTAAAGATAATCAGTAATAACTTTTATCATGGTTAATGACTTGTTACTGATATTGTTCTGTCATGAAATGTAAATGATTCACTTCTCAAAAATAGTTAATCCACGATTCAATGCCTTTAAATTGTAATAGTTTAAATAAATTATATGTAAAAAAAGTATTATACAAAAGATAGATGCAAATCAAACATATCCCTGCTCATTACCAATGTTTTGGTGCGGGAGTATATTGTAGAGTCTAGTTGTTAACTGTTTTTAAATTTGACTTGCAGTTAACTTTCCGAAAGAATGTGAAATTTATTTTATTATTACTCACCAGTTTCCCGCCAAATGTGTCAAATCAGTAGTGATTGTGATACTACAATTTCGAATCTGCTACTTTTCATCTTCAGTCACACTTATTCACTTTATTTGCAATAAATAAAGTGTGATTATTGAAGTGCACAAGTTGTGACTGAAGTTGAATCGTAGCAGATTCGAAATTTCAAAATAATTACTGATTTCTGATTTGATACCTTTGGCGGGAATTTGGTGAGTAATAATAATATACATTAGTGGGGTCGAGGTTTGAATACAACATTAAATTATTGATAAACTATAGTAAAATCATGAAAACCAACAGTAAAATAAAAGTACTGTATAACTCAAACAAAAAGAAAATCATTGTAACCAGCAATCAAGAAACCACATGAGTGAACATAAATTTTGAGTAATTTTTTAATCCCGATAAAAGGCACGCCTAACTGGAAATAACCTTCAAACAAATATAACAACTATGTTGACACACTTATAGATAAACGTTTTGTACTGCAGTTATCTTATCAGTCTGTCACTATCTCATGTAGGTTGGTTGATTGAGTTTGTTGCTTTGTCACTTTGAATTCAACTGATTTGTTGGAAACTCTCATTTAACTTTCTGCTCAATCAATGACAAAATTTGGCTCTAGCAATTTACCTATGTTTAACCATCTCTGATGCAGTATGCTGGAGTTAAATTTATGGTTCAATGTTTTTAAAACTTATATTAACTATATTTTATTATAAGAGATTTAATTAGGAATGAAACAAACGTTTCATTATTTACAATTAAATAAACGTGTTTTGTATGCTTTTATTTTTAAGACGGATTAAATACCACATAGTAAAATTTTGAACGATTATTATAATTCTGAGTTATTTATGGATTGCTTATGTTATAAGAATTATATATTAGGCCTAATACGATTTTTTTCAAGATCGACTTATTAATGTGATATTCAATTTTTGTAATTGCATTTAGTTTTAACTTTCCTACTTTACTAAAATAAAACGTAATATTATGAAAGACTACGAGTTTATACATTTTTTAGTTAAAAAAGATCTGTTTTTAACTGAGGTTTATACCTGAGGGTTTATGGAGCGAGAACTTTCATTAGGTACTAAGCACGATAGGATACGGTTTATAAGTCAGACTGATAGTTAAATATATACTTTTACGGAATCAAAGTCAACCGATAAATCCATCTTGAACCATGTAATTTTTTATAGCAGTTAAATATATACTTTTACGGAATCAAAGTCAACCGATAAATCTATGTTAAACCATGTAATTTTTTTAGAGCCTATACATTTAATTCCAGTTGTACATTAGATTTAACTAGCTTACTGGTAAAGCTTGGTTAAAAGTGAGTTTATAAGAACAACAACAAACTTCTCACAGCTGTCTATTAAAAATCTGGTAATCCTATACTATAAGACGAGCAATTTCTGAAGGGGTGTGTGTTCCACGATCTCGAAATCTAGCGGTTAGATTTTGCTTAAACTTTGCATTTAAGAGTGTTTTGGCCCAAGAATAAATTTAGAAACAGCCTCAATTCCAGGAAAATCAAATTCTGTCTAAATTTAAGTTTAAAAATCATAATTTTTAACATTTGTCTTATGGGTTGCTATTTTGGTAACGAAATAACAACGAAAGGTATACAAAAATAAAGGAATATTAATGTTAAGCAGTCTTTTTGAAACAGCTGTTAACTGTGAAGAAGTATAGTTGGTTGTTGGTGAAAATTTAATAGCTTTATTACCATGACACTATAACAAAAGTGAATTAAAACCAACGAGCAAGGCTCGGTTAACCTGGTACTTCTTACTTAATTATACTCTTCCATAAGAATTTCATTGGGGGTAAAGTTTAAAGTTGTATGGGACCTTCAGTAATATATACTGTTGTCCTCCTCAGCACGGCCATGAATTTGTAATAAATTCTTCAAATCTACGTATAATCCCCTTTTTTGACATAAAATCGTGAGGACTGATTCAGTAGTTAGTGAGAACTCGGTGCTTCAACCGTTTATTATATGGGACAACAGATAGTGAAGTCGGAATGTTAGCGGCTCTTCTAGGAAGCACGTGTGCTTTCATTTTCTGCGAAAGTTTCATTGGTGCATGAAATTAATATGGTCCATTATTATTCACATAAAATATTAATTAAGAGGAACTTATCAAGACCTGAACATTTTACTGAAATAATTAAGAGGCTGTTTAATCGGATATGCAGTATTATGTATTACGAATGCGTGGAGAGTATGGGTACTAAGCTTCTATTTAGACAATGAGGGATCTAAAAGTCTGAAAGTATTGTAAAAGTCAATGATTTTAATACTTATTCAAATTGTCATCATAATATTAAAGCGTTCTTCCTTTTCTTTCAAACTAAAATACTGATTCTTAAATTTAAAACTTGAAATGGGTTTATGTTTTTTTTTTTATATATTTTTCAATGAATTGTTTTTGATATTTTCCTTTTTTTATTTATTTTTCACTTGTAGTTGTAAAACTATAATTTCTAGCAAATATGTTTTCTAAAAAATATATAATATTATATTAGAATAAACAAAAATACGCTACTCAAAGTGTTTCCCTGTCAGGAAATTAATTACTGTTTTAATTTTAGACCTGATCAATTTTTAATTCGATTCGTGTTAATTTTATTTAAATACTCGCAGGACCAGTCGGTGGTTGCAACAATGTGGTGATGGCCACCAGTCTCCGGTGTGGCCACTTGATTTCGCTTTCCCTTCTGACCTGGATGGTTTGTCTGCCCACCGCGGCGAATTTACTAGACACACACACACACACACACACACACACACACACACACACACACACACACACACACACACACACACACACACACACACACACACACACACACACACACACACACACACACACACACACACGCCAATTTATCTCCCCAGCCCCTGCCTTATAGCCCCAGTAACGCCTGCGATCAAGCCTTATACGATGTTTATGGTGTGAAACACCGATTTATTATTCACATATCGAGTCGAGTTGCGATACACTTCCAGACGATTTATGATAGAATGAAAGTTGGTGATCGGTGTAATATTTTGCAAAATGGCTCTTTCATTTTCAAAAATTGTTGAAGCTTTCAGGGCACATTTTAAATCATGTACTAGAAATCTGTGTATTAAGTACTTGAAGTTGATGAAGATAATTTGTTTCCCATAAAAGGTTATAACTTTTACAACAAATGTACTACTTTTATTCATAATATCACGATTACATATTAGTTGAACATATTATGTTCATCGCATATTATTTTTTCTCTAGTCAATAAACAAATGAACCTGAGTGATTGTTTTGCAAGTTTGACTGATATTTTGTGGTATAACTTTTTTATGCTCAAGTACATGAACACGATTCAAGACATGGCAGCTCTCAATACGGAAACAGTTCAGCGTTCATAAAGAATCAAAACAATCATAAAGGCGCAAAGCCAGCAAGGAGTGACCGTTAGGTGGAGGAAACGCCCGAACATTCGCCCAAGGCTGCCACACCTTGTCGACCAGACCGGCCTTGGCGGCGGACAACTAAATCATCAGCTGATTCGACTGTCGCTACGTTCGGCAGTGAACAATGAAGTGAGTGCGCTCTGGAACCGGCAATTCTCAATTCCTTTTCTTGGATAATATTTAAAACAGGTTATTTGCTATCTCTTGATAGAAGAACTAATACAGTTATTTATTAATTGTCGTTTTCGTCAGTATGTTTTCGTGCCACTACTATGCCAAAATAAGCCACAGAGATTAAATTTAGTTGTTATAAAATAATGTGTTGCAAATTTTAACTATTACATAACTGGTAATTCAAAGTGCAGTACTAAACGTTAATACTTTGAAAGCAATTAACATATTCAGCTTACAGATCGTAAAAGTGTATATGGTGTAAAAACAAATACTGTATACTAATATATCTCAACCGACACTCAGGAAAGATTGAACCGTTTTGTCCAGTCAAATAAACTGGAAACAAAATACGAGAAAACCCCGGGATGAGACTTTACTCACTCTTCAAACTATATTAACTCATCGCGTGGATTTACGTAATCCAGTTTATTTCAAAACATTCAAGTTTTTCACAGGTAAATAATACTGTAAAAAAACTACGTTTCATATGTGTAATAAACATTTTATCATTAACCAAAAATACTGTCATTATTTTAGTAATAAAAATAAAAGAATATTAATATCCAAGTTTTTACAACCTGGTAATAAATTAGGGTCTAATAGAAAAGTTCCTGTAGTCTATACAAGAGTAAAAAAGTTTAAACTGGTAAAAGTCAGTGGTGTATAAATTTTAAAAATTTTACATAATTGGAAATTAAATGAGATTTTTTTTAGATTTTTAATAAATTATTTTAAGGAATTACTAAGTAAACCAACACGCGAGAGGCTTTTTAACAAAACTCCAGCTTACAGCCTGTCAAAAATGACATGACATTTTTATAATTATTTTTACACGAAATGGGATGATTTTTAAGTTTTGATGGTCACAAAATTTATGAAAATCCCTATTACATAGTATTAAAACTTAAATTTTGACCTTTGTTTCACAATGTGAACAGTTAATAACAATTATATTCCATTCCAAATGTCTTGCCATAGGGGTTTTTACCGTCACTATATCACCATTCAAAACGTTTTTGTTGTTCTCGGTCTCTGGTTTTGTACTTTCTTTCCATGTCATGTCTTAGTATTTCTTGTAGGTTTCGTATTTATTATTCCTTCAGAGTTAATTTGGTTTAATTACCTTTTTGTGCTCCCTTTGGTATCAGTGGGATCAGTAAACTGAGTGTCAAGTGTATAGAAGCATGTAAGTCTGCATGAGGTTTAAGAAGTTAATGACTAGGTTATAACAAAAAAGAGTGCTTCAAATATGGTAAAGGGCAAGGCATTTTACAATAAAAAGATATTGTTTTTGTTTATTTTTACACTATAAGCTCCTTAGTTGGTGGGCAAGGTATCAAAACATATGAGTCAAAAAATTAATCTATACAAAGTGTAAGTTTACATTCAGTAAGTACAATAACCTAAAATAAGTAAAATCTCATTATGTAGAAACGAATATATTACCGAAGCATCAGGTGTTTATTTTACTGCTTTCAAAATAATTGCAATCTTAGTGTTATTGATTTCATTTATTATCTACTGAAGTTATCTGATTTGTTTACAAAACCCAACTTGTAAATCAGCAGTTGAGTTCAGTGAATGCTATGGATCACTTGGAGCAGTAAATAAGGTTTAATTTTCATTTTACGGAGTTATAAGGCACTTTTCAGGGATACCATATTTTTCCTATCATTCTTAAGAAATCCTTTGACACAAGATTGTTTTAGTAATTTTCACTCTAGACTAGACCCTTAAATGCACTCTTTTATTATATAAGATCACAGCCTCTACTAAGACATCGAAAGATCGAAGCCCACCCGCTCTTAGTGAAAACCCCACTGGATCCTCTGGAATGTGCCCAATTTCAAAACGCTCCCCGTTATTCTAGCAGAGTAATTCTATTTATAAATGTCATCTCAATAAAAATCCAGTCCACAAACCGAGGATAACTGTATAATATTCAACCCGAGCGAAAACGATCCAGGTTTCCGGGAAGCGGCCGAGTTTCTCCAGTAAATTGCCGCTTTGCGACGGAAAGCTCCAGAACTGATGGCTAAAAGATGACGAGTCCTTAACCCGGGACATGCGACTGGCGACCCAGTGGCCCGGCCGGCGACCCGACACTGTCATGGACGTGTCCGTCGTCCACGCTGGGACACGGACACGGGCTACCTCGCGGCGGTACTGTCTGTAGGCGAGGAAGTGGTTGTGATCTACCCAGACTATCTAATGTTGTTACATTTAAATTTGTATAACATCTGGCACCTTACTTACATTTATTTTTTGTATTTAAATTTTTAAAGAGTTTTAAACATCATTGTTGTTTTGTCTGCATTACCCAAAATATCATGACATGTATTTCTATGTTTACGAGTTAATCGATGTACAGTAAATAAATATGTTTTAAAAATCAACTTATGAAGCCCTACTATTGTTTCGAGTAGGGTCTGGAAATGATTCAGATCATAACTTATAAGGTTTTGAATGTAACAGTAAAATATTTTTCATAAAGTTGCTGGCAAAATCCAAGAGTCTGCAATACCCCCGCCACCTTGGATTTTTAGTCCCATAAGAACGATGTTAAATTTAAAACATTGCTGTTAATTATAGGTGTCTTTAAACACTTTATCTCAACAATCTTGCATCAGATTCGCATGGAATTGAATATAATCATCATAACGGGTAGTTTAAATGACGTGGATGATTTTTTTAATAAACCTCCGAACAGTGGCTTACCATTTTTTTTTTTTTAAATAGTGTTGATATATATTTATTCGTTATTCGTGTGGATATTTTTTTAATTAATTTTATATCACTTCAATATATTTTTCTATCATGAAGGATAAGTAACATTTAAAACATCAGTTTGAAATTTTCTGACGAAAAAAAAATTAACAGTAATGTTGTGAATTTAACATTGTTCTTATGGGACAAAATACCAAAATGGCTGAGGTACTGCACACTCTTAAGCCAGGTTCCATTACCAAATTAGTATGGAATAGGCAATAAATAACTGAAAATAAATAAAAATTCTTGATTGCTATTCGAGTCCTATAATTTTTCACAAGGTAAACCAGTGATTAGTGTTTAGGTAAAATAGTTTCGAAACATAATAAAAACAACCGAAGCTTAGGTATGAATCGTTTCGTAAAAATTTGTTCTGCGACTCTCTTTCAATTTGTTTCACTATTAACTATCGGCATTTCAATAACTGTTATTCGTGTTAAATGATATTAAAAATTTTCCTGATTATTAATTCATGAACGAAACATAATCAAGTACGGCAATGATTACTTATGAAAAGATTTGTAAACAAGCGAAAGCTCAAATGACTCAAGTAGTGATCAGAATTTAGATTCTACTTTCGAACAGTGGGACGATACAATTGAGCTGTTCCAGTTTGAGATATTTATAAGTGGTAGTCGATACTTTCCCCGTACAGTAACGGTGATGGGGCAGCGCCCGCGGCGACGCCGGGATGGTAATGACACACCGGGGGAATGTGGGAACCGGCGACCGGGTCGACAGTCGGCGGGACGGGTTCGATCTCATCCGGTGAACTATGTTGTGAAACAAGAACACAATTTTACCATTGAACATATTAGGCAAGATTCTGTGGTGTTATGAGTTTTATAGTCAGTCCATATCGTTATTGTAGGGTATAGCATTAGTAATGAGGATATTGAATTTATTTTATTTAAGGTTAGCAAATCAATGACAACTTCCAAGAGAGCAAAAGCGGACGTAATAGTTTAAGTTGATTAAAACAGGTAAACCGCCAAACCAGAGACAAACTACTCATTCAATCCCCCCACAATCATTGATTAGCAATTATAATACTGTATTTTATAGTCAATGGTTGACTATATAAGTTTATCTTAAAAAGGGTCAATCATCAAGCTTTACAAAGATTAGTTAAGTTCGACGCAATTACTTAAATGAAGATAAAGAAACTTGAGAATGTCGGAAGTTAAATTGAAGTTTCTTCTGTAATTAAAACAAGCTTGAGGTGGTTTGTCGGAATTGCTTCCATCAACATACATTTGCCTCTTTCGTTTAAACGATTCCCTGCAGAAACAAATAAAGAGAATCCACGAGGTGAGTTCATGTATGTTATTTGATTGTTACTTTTCAAAAACTGGCGTGAACTGTAAACCAAGATTAAAATATTTGCAACGCCCTTCTTATGGTTGGAACATGACAAATTTATTAATAAACTTTGATAATCATGTATTTCTTTGAGAACATGTATAACTTTCAAAAATAGGACTGAGATGTACAATAACTTATCTAAACTAAAGTGTCCAATCAGTGTTCAGTGATGCGTTTTCAGAAAGGTTGGATATTTCCTATTCCTTGTAAGCACCTTAGTCCATCTTCTCCCGCCACCTGCTTATCCCTTCTTGGGTAGTTTAAATTAGAGAAACCTCTTAGTGTCCGATAAAGATCAGAACCTGTCGCCTCGTCCCGATTCCGTCAGAAAGTTCCGTGCCGGCCCGGTACCATACACAGCGGATAACGAAGTTCACCTGACTTTTAAAACACGATCGGATCGAATAAATTGATCCGTACATGGAGAGAAATGGATGAATGAGTTGTTCAGTAACGGTGACCGCCGCTAGGAGCGCTGCGGTAGCTCCTGATTAGGAGTCTAAACACTTCCTTCCGGTCCAGACTTGGAGCTTCCTCTGATTGTTGTCATGAGGAGGCTTGGAATACCTTCATTAGTGATGTAGAGGATGGCACTTGCTCTTGGTAAAGAATGCACTCAGGTGGAAAACTGCTGTTGAATGACGTTAGCTCCTCCATGAATACCAGAATGCCACCTCATCCAGTAATATTGGTCTTAAATAGTTATTATTTAATTTACATAATATTGAGACTTTTCAACGTCAATTATGGCATATTGTCCTGGCTTGAAAATAGAAAAATATTTCTAAGACTTATGGGGACTGTATACAGTAACTATTACGGACGATGCTAGATAAGACTTATTCTTATAATATTTTGTACTAAAATGAAATTATAGGAGATTTGGACTTCGTAGGCCATTTTTAAAACACCAAACTACTATTTTTATAATAATCTGGACTGTTAGTTTGTAAAAATTGACTCATGAATCATTTCATCAATAGTTATTGAAAATGTTAAAATGTAGAATTTATTAAATTTACATATTTTTGCATTTAACTGAATTATAAGATATTTTACTATTAATGCTGTAAACCACAAAACCACTTAAATTTTCGGTGCACCACATAATCTTTTCACTAACAGTTTATACGATTCCGAAACGCTCTGACCACAAAGCTGTTCTTGTTTCTCCACCGCCGTTCCTCGGGTTAACCGCAGACATGGGAACTGTGTCACCCTTTACACGGAACCGCGAAAACGAAACGGCGAAAGGAATGGGTGAACTTTCATTTGTAACTTAATTAAATTGTAACACTACCTAGAGAGTCTGTTAACATTGGGTCAAATTCATTTAGCTTTCACTGAAAAAAGCTTACTGAGGCAAAACGACTGTCCACGAATCTTAAACAATTCGTGGTAGCTGAATCTGAATACCAGGGTTACGCTAGATTTTTCTATTGAGTTTGAGACTATATTTCTCGAAAGTATTGAGTTTGTCATGATGTTTACCACACACGAATAATTATGATTCACATAAATTTTACTCTTCCTCTTGTTAGAACTTCTAGTTTTGAATGCATTCAGTTTACCCGAAGTGGAGAATGAATCTTTTGATCCAATTCTTAAATAGGCAATGTTTCATGACTTCCTTGATTTTGATTTTCATGTCATTCCAGAGCTTCTTAACATTAAAATCTAAAAACCTGGTGGATCAAAAAGAGAAATTAAGCACTGGTGAAGGTCACCGATGGTGAAGGGATGAAGATACATTTGAATGTCTCATGGCCGAAAATTTCTTCAGCTCGTTGCACCAATAAAATATGAAATAATCCAGCAAAGGCTTTAATGTTTAGTTGTAAAATAAATTTTGACGTTTAGCTCTTCATTTATTCTGGATTTCCCAATTAAAAATTCTTCCTTCCTATGACCATACTCGACATGAAGTCAATCATCTCCATTTCTTCGGCGATGGATACACTATCTGATTATACGGTTTTTGTCAAAACTGTTTAAAGCATATTGATTCAAACAGTTGAAAAAATTTATGAAAATTTCAATCTCTGGAGCGAGGCCCGTCAAAGATCGTCACATGTGGCCTGTCGCGGTTGCGTGTTGCCGCGCGACTGACATTTGGCGGGAGCCGTTCCCGCCATAAACCGTGTCACTGGGTGAGCCACATCTCGTGTTAATGTTCGCCCAAACCAAACTCCGCGTATCCAACCTTTCATTAACCGCGGGGAGTTTAAGAAACAAAACTGGACCAAGGCTTCCTGTTTTGACCGGTCCGTGGAACCGGAAGCCTGCAAGGAATGTCAAACGAATAGAGATATTCACTATAGCCTTGGCGTACTGTTAAACTTATTTTAAATCAAATAAACAGTTAGATGTACTATCGTTAGTGGAAAAAAACAACAGTGTTTTAAGAATTTCACTACTCCAATCTTAGAACGAATTAGGTTCCCTAGAATTTGAAAAGTTTTAGAAATACATTTTGTATATATGCTTCACACTATATTAGACAGAATAAACAACTAAATCATTCATATAAAGAAAACATTACGATAAATTGCAGTGAAATACCGCATTAATGGAATTTTTAGGACATATGTTTATTTGAACTTTTTTGCTTATTTGATGTGAGTGATAACCTTCTGGATTCCTGAAACTTTTTTCCGAATATGAAGAAAGAACGGCCTATGAATCCACCTGGCTGGATATAGGGTACAAGGTAACCGTTTCCCCCGCAGCCAAGGCGGGATTGGCTCGATCGGCGCCAATTATCGGTGGAAGGGGAATTTCCCGCGGAGGCGTGTCGTCGTGTCCCGAGTGACCTTGGGGAGCGCAGAGTTCGCGGAGGCGCCCACAGATAACGGTGCTGCCAGCAGGACTCCCAGGATTACGGCCATTAGCAGCCAATTAAGAGGAGGCAGAATGAGTATCTGACGAGGCATTTCGTCAATAGCAAATGCTTGGTTGGTGAAAAAAATGTTAAGGTTGTACAATGATATTCTATTTCTTCTATGTCACTGTTATTTAGTAAACTGTAATAACTCAAGTATTAAATATAATGTAAAAAAAAAAAATCAAAGGCAGTTACACTATATAGTGTTACATGCATGTTATATTATTGTGTGTGAGTATAAAAAAGTGAATACAGCACAGACAATATTTAATCAAACACTTATTATTTCAATCCAAAAATATACAAGAGTTTGACATTTTTTCAACATATTTAATAAGAAACTGACTGCTGTTATATAAAAAACATGTTTTAGAAAACACCAACCTATAATGTTTTTATACTTGACTGAAAATTCTTCATTTCAAAATCACGTATTCGAGTAAACCAATAGACTACCGGATGATTTGATGTTACACACTGTGTTTTACAGACTGATCGCAGCGAGCTACGCAGTGTTGTAAGGCATAGAGGATAGCGGGTATTGGCAGATGGTAGTAGGTAAGTGGGATGCGCCTGTGAAGGATGTGATGAGATTCAGAGATTGCGAGGACGAGTCTTCTCCAAGGCCGAAGGTGGAAAGGTGAAGGATTCTCCGCGCGCCTGCGCAGAATGGAGCTGGAATTTCTACCAGCCTACTGATACTGGACAGATAGGCGAAACTGACATCTCTCTTAGGATCAAATCTGCTACTCGTTTTAGTCATGATATTAAATTTTGACAAGCATTGAGGTAGGCATTCACCAAATAGGCCTTCATTCTGACAATTTAACGAACGTTAAGTCAATTTCTAAATATTAGCAAAATTGCGCTTTTTTAGGGGTGTTATGATAATACCAACAGAAAAATCTTATATTTTAAGAAATGCATACTCCTAATAATGCCGGAAATTATGTTTATAGATAAGTAATCTATACATATTGTTTTATTAAGAGAAATAAATATCGGGTGTCCATGAAGTCTTGCCCTCATAAATAAACATTTTCTGAGTAATGGACGTCATTGCATTTATTATGCTCTCTTTTAGAGTTCCTAAATTCGCAAATGGGGAAGAATAAAAGAAAATCTTTGGCAAACCCGTACGAAAAGCAATCCAGAGAGGTCGTGAACGAGGTGGCCATTTAGTCAGGCCATCACGATTTGTTTTTGTACTGCATTATATGTAAACTTCTTTGTGGTCAATCAGCGGAGCTTAGGTATTGAAAAATTAATGGAGAGAAAAACTAGATTAAATTCCCTTCAAAACAAGATAAGTAAGATGCATGTGGCTGTAATGGTGTCCATACATTAAACCTATGAAATCAGAGCAAGAATTTTTGGACACCTGGTATTATTTTTATTGAATTATAATGTAATTCAGTCTAACGAACGATTAACGAATTTACTTTTCTAGAAAATTTAAAGAGTAAAGAGTCTTAATATTTCAAAAGATGTAATTTCAAACTTTTTATTTGATGCGATTCTGTTGCCTATCAAAGTAATAAAATTACTTGACTCACTACAGAAAATATTTCCTGTAAAGACTACCAAATACTGATACATAGTCCTACAAAAACATTATTGAAATAATGATTTAAGAACATTTGCTTGATAAAGGTATTTATTGTAACGGGCATGTGAAGAGTTTTGTCCATGGATTTCTTTTCATCTGTCTAATGTCGAGAGCACCGAAAGTTTCATGTACGTAATTTTCTTTTTTGAGCGGAGCGAGCGAAGCTCCTATACTACACTTTGGCTTTTTATTTAAACGTACTCCTCCTGAACGGCTGGAGTGATCCTCACGAAATTTTGCTCGGTCATAGTTACCATCTATGGGAAAGTATAAATCTGAAATGGTCCAAATCGGACATAAGGGTTCTGCCCTACGGCCCTTTAAAGTTACCATGTTATTTTAATAGGAGAAAATTTGTATTTGGTTTGTTTACAGTGTGTTGATTATACAGCTGTTATAAAGATCAAATTTAACCGCAGACTGTTACTATCAGCTGTTTGTGAATACAGTAATTTTATGTGAAATTGTTGTTTTTTTTATTTTAGTGGTCTGTTTACATTTGTACGTGAATGAAATGCCACGTTTACGGAGAGGAGGTGCAAATCTTGGACGAAATCTTGTAAACATATAATACCCCGTCGCAGCAAACCTGCGTACTCAAAAATTATTAGAGTATTACAGACTTGTGGCGAGTAAGCGCAAAGAACAACCTAAATCTGGCGACCTTTGTACGTGTGGGCTTTCCGTGTGTGCAGCGAATGAGCTGACCCAAAAGGTGAGTGAGCGCATCGAACAAACTAAATTGACGGCGAGTGAGCGAAGCGAACGAGCTGACAAAATTGGCGAGTGAGCGCGGCGAACGAGCTAAACTCTGACGGCGAGTGGGCATAGCGAACGAGCTGACCCAAAAGGCGAGCGAGCGTAGCGAACAAGCTCACTTGAATTACCTATAAAATATTTGCTAATATTGATTCAAAAAATAGTCGCTCGGCTCAATATTGCAAGCAGACAACTGCATTGTATACCTAGTTATTTGGGTTTTTTGTTTGAAGATGTATAGGCGTAATTTGTTTGATTATTGAATATTGCTAATTTTTAACTATCCTCAAATAAAACCGTTACACTTAACAAATTTCCAAAAGTTCAAATGGTCGAATATTTCTTAAATTTTTTTTTGAACATATTTATATAAATACTAAGGATATTTCTGAGGAAAAGGCCAAACATTAGTTTTATCTAGATTCACAAATGGCGACGCTTTCTTGGGTGTGGTTTCATTCTACCTCCTCCCAAGTTCAACCACACAATCCTCAGGAACTTAGGAGCGTCAAAATATTTAAGATGCCCTGTAACATGTTGCCTCCCCTGTTACAATTAGAGACTATGGGGACAGTTGGACGATGTCTGACAGAATCATTGAAGTTGTCTATACATGATAAATAAACAATCAAGATACGTCTCTAATGCAAAAACCAAGTTTATGACGTTAAGCAAACTCATAACGGTTAATTGGTAGAAAATCCCAGTAATGAAAACTGGAAAGGCAACGGCACTTTTTCACTCAGAGTATAAGAAGCAAAGTTGAAATACCAAGACCGGTTCACGAGTGGGACTATATAGTTGACGCATGTTGTTGCACCAGTAACTGGCTCCAGAGCTGGCCCCCACATCGGCGTGTATCCTGGTCACGAACTAAATACATACATAACTCCACCGACCTCGCATCTGGACAAGTGCATTGCATACTGAATACTGCGATTGAGAGATTTAGATAAGGGAAGGAAAGAAATTAGATGTTGATTGGTAGGACGGCCGGAGTGGAATTTAAATGATAGGATTAGTAAGACTTGAGGTTTTTGGGTCATTAAAGCGACTCAAAGCAATGAAATGTTTTTAGGTGAGTTCAAGGTTTGCCGTGAGACCGTTACTTATGATGACGGGTAATCACGTTATAAAGGATAAACACTTAATTTAGTATCCTACTAGGATAAAATATTAAAATTTGGGAATTCTAATATAGTCGTCAAGTATGTGAGTTTGCAAGTATAAGCTTAGACTGAATTACTGAAACATGTTTAATGGTATTATTTTCTATAAATGTCTTTAGCATTTGTTGGTATGCTAGATAATTTCCGTAATAACGACACTAACATTTATCGTTGCTACACAAATAATTTTCTTTATTTATGTATACCGAGTAAGTGGCCTTTCTTATAATTTTGTAACTTGATGGGTTTTCTCTAAGAGAAAACAACTTATTGCCGGTCATTCGCATCGAGAGGTGTAGTAACTCGAACAGTCACAAAAGCAATATTTGAAAATAATACAGTACTGCAACTGTATTCAGTAAGTAAACTAGTTCAATAAACTAGTGTTTCAAGTTGAATGTAGCTCGGAAGGGTTGTGAAGGGCTTCTCGATCAGTTGTATCCCGCAGGAACGTGATGGGTAACTGACCCTGGACGTGTCTCAAAGGTAAACACTTCACCGCTTTGAGTCAAACTCCCGTCGTTCGACACACATCTGACTGGACTCGACTGAAGTATTGTGTCAATACACACTATCTGTATAGCTTTTGTTTTTCAAATAATTCACTTTTCGTAGATTAGTAAGTAATTAGTTTATGGAATTTTGTCATTAATAATGGGCTATACTTGCACTTCATAAAGATTACAAAGTAGTTTTAAGTTATTATTATAACAAAGGTCTTTTCAATCTGCATTTACGAAAAAATGACGGTATAATGTTCTAAAAATACTATTACAGTAATTGAAAATACACTTTATGATCCAAAGTGTCATCAAAGCAAATGTATCACCTTTAGAAGGCTATAAAAGCTATAATCGTCCTACTATCCTTACCTTGGTAGTGTGCATCTGCAGGAAGGTGGCTATCCCAGCCCTGACTCTGTTCTTAACTCCACGGATGGTCCCTCTGGAGCTACGGATGGTCGCGGAAGATGGGTCACCCTCCTGGAAACCTTTACACCCGGCGAAATAATCCTCGTCATCTTTCCGCGCACTGCTCACTTCCGGTTCGAAACTGTTCTCGTTTAAATGAAACTTGTAAAAACTGTCCGGATTGATAATACTCGCGTCCGAGGATTTGCTGCGGTCCTCGTAGGTTCGCTCTTCCACGACTGACTTCCTAGAGGATGTGCTCTCGTTGCTAATCTTCTTCGAGAGAGGTTTATGTTCCTCCACGTCGGAAGAAATCGATACTCTCGATATTTTTTCGCTAATTTCTTCTACTTCTTGGAGGTTGTGATGGTTTTCTCTAGACACTATGGGCTCTTCTTGAACAATCTCTTCCGGTTTGCTCTCTGTGCTTCCGTCTAGCTCACTGCTGTTTAAGGAGTCGCAGCTGATTTCGTCATCACTAGCGTCAGCGCCGCTGCTGGTGAGGCTTCCGCCCCTCTGGTGCACTGTGACCGTGACCCCGCTCTTCTTCGGCAGCGGAGGGGGTGTGCTCCCGTGCTCTAAATCGCTGCACGTCCCGCTATCCAAAGTGTCACTGGGGGAGGACTGCCCTGAAGTGTAGAAGTAGTAGGGGGAGCTACCCCTCATGTTGATCTCGTCAAGATCGTTGTTGATGTTGATCCTGACCGTGTTGACGCCCTGGGACACCGGCGGCGGAGCCACAGGCCCGGAGTTGACCCGTATCTTGACTACGTGAGGTCGAGAGTGGCGAGTGGCGCTGACGATGACCGGGGCAGTGGAGGAGCGCCGGGTCTTGGCCGGCAGCGGCGGCGGGGGGGAGTCCATCGTGGACCGCTCTCACATCGCAACTGATCCCCACCTGCAACCGGATAACCTGTTACTAGCGCCGCCCAGTGATAAGTGACAGATAACTGCGGGTAATGACACCATCACCGGCAACAGTGATAAGTGACAAGTGATTGTACAACTGGGAGGTGGTGGTCACATCTGGAACAACTTCTTAATATTATTTAATTGAAATTATGAAACAGAGGGTTTATGATGTTACAGAAACTTTTTTTACGTATTTAAATACTAAGGTTTCGTCTAGAAAATACAGGGTGTCTCTGAACTCCTTACCGACCTTTTAAGGTATTATTCCTGGACCAAAGACAAGTCAAAATATATTTAATTTGTCCGGAAGTTTTTAGTTACTCACACAGCCGCCATTTTGTTTTTTCACATGATAATTTTTATTTCCGTAACGAATGATTGTATTCAGTTCATATTTGGTATGAATTTATATCATACCAATGTACATTTTCAAGAAAAAAAATAATTTTTTCCACTGTATATTTTCAAAATGGCGGCCATTTTAAATTTTCAAACTGAAATATCTCAAAATTGGTATAAAAATTTTACAAGACACAAAAAAGTTAACAAATTAATTTATCTAACCAATGGTACCACGTTTGTAAGGATAACACAACAAATAACGGAGTTATTGCGATATTATCCATGAAAAACATTGATTTTTCTGTTAAAATGGCCTTCATTTGCATTGATTTTAATGTAAAATCAATGTTTTTCATGGATAAAATCGCAATAACTCCATTATTTGTTGTCATATCTTTACAAACTTGGTACCATTGGTTAGATAATTTCATTTATCAACTTTTATGTGTCTTGTAAAATTTTTATAAAATTTACCAATTTTGAGATATTTCAGTTTGAAAATTTAAAATAGCCGCCATTTTGAAAATATACAGTGGAAAAAATTAATTTTTTTCTTGAAAATGTACATTGGTATGTTAAAGATTCATACTAAATATGAACTGAATACAACCGTACGTTATTATTATGTGAAAAAAAACAAAATGGCGGCTGTGTGAGTAACTAAAGACTTCCGGACAGTTTAAATATGATATTTTGACTTGTCTTTAATCCAGGAATAATACCTTAAAAGGTCGGTAAGGAGTTCAGAGACATCCTGTATATTGTCATTCTTTACAACAAAGCACTTAACTGTCCCTACTGATAACTGCTATATTAACTATTGCAAAATTTGTTGTTTTCGTTAAAAAACATTTTTAAACATTAATACATCACCGTTTTCTAAAACCATTTATAGATTTTTTATCTAACCTAAAGAATCAACGTTCTAAACTGTACGTATAACACAGTTAAAATATAAATTATCTCATTTTCAGAAAATACTTTCATTACAGTTATTCTAATAGAAATTACTGGAATCATTAGCGTGAATAACAAGAGGCAATGCAAAATGCATCCACTCGTCTCGTCATTTCCAAGAACAGTTCTGCTCTGAGGCTATTCCGATACCGTAGTTATTTACTTAGTTGGTTTCTAGAAATAACAGTAATCAGTTCAAGGCTCAGGAATATTTCCCCACACATCTCGAACTACTATTGGTATAATTTCCATGTAAAGATGTTAACTACTGGACAAGGCCAGAGTAGCCTTGGAGAGTCGTGTGTTGTTATGCGTGTGTGGGTTTCGTCACTGAGGTAAGAGACGCTGTATAAGAACTACTTCTGACATTACTATAGTTTTACAGTCCCACACTAACCCAGATACAACTTCCTATCGTAAATAAGGAGCATAACAGTGTCACAATAATCACAATGGAGTTCTCACCCCATACAATTATGTGGGTTATTACTGTACTGAAAGCTCCGTTTACTTAGTTACTTAGAGTAACATGTTTTGGAATGGTAAATTATTTCTACACGTTTCACAATGTAAAGATTCTTGCAATTGAAGAACATTCTTAAAATCGTTCGTTAATGTGCATAAAACCCCCACTACATTGTTGTATCACCTAAGTAAACTTAATAGTTGAATGTTGATTTTTTTATTAGATTTAAGTCTGTCTCGGGTGGAGTTTTTTAAGGAATGAAAACTAGACACATCGCCTATCTTACCTCGTTTTATTGTTCGTCGGTTCACCAAATTTGTTCCCGGTTACACGAAGGTTACCCTGATTTTAAAGATTACCATTATATCCTGTGAGTTCATAAACATGCTTTATGAAGAAATAAATAATTCTGCACACCAGAAAGTACTGATAATTGTTAACTTCTGCAGCCGAGCTGTGTTATGTTGCAGGTCAATATGTCCATTATAAAAAACAAATGTTTCACGTTAACAATCTGCTTTTGATTATTTCAATGCATTATAAAAAATAAGATTATTAACTTTGTTAAAATGGTTTTACTTATATTACCTTTAATACTTAATATATTCATATCCAACCAATTGATTAAATTTACAATCAAAGCCAACCTCGTTAAAAAGAACCCCATAGTTTTGTTCACCGATATATTCACTGAAAATGTTTGTTTGATCCGCTTTACAAAGATTTTTTTATCGCTACAACGAAATTCCTCTAACGTTGACAAACGAAAGATCCACTCCCGCTATCCACAATCTCTAACCTACTCTCCACCACCCATCGCCGGCGTAGGATGCTAATGCTGGTGATACCACGACCGCGACCGGTTGCCCCGTCCAGTTCACCTCTCGCCGCTCTTCCAAGCAGCCACACATTCTATTTCCAGTTCAGTAAATTATTGCTATTCCGAGAGAGATTCAACATTAATTAATTCTGAGCATACGCACTGAGTACACTTTCGCACATTTGAAAGTATATTTCGTTATATATAGTTAGCACTTGCCTACGGCTCGATGGGGACTCCGCTCCCATGCCCCCCATAGTGGTTGGCCCAAATTCTAAAATAAATAAAAACTGTCAAGTATGAAACAGGTACCGAAGTACCGAATTACTTAAGCTATTATTCAGTACCGAAGTATTGGACAGCCAAGACAGTAACAGAACCTGCTAATCCACATTACTCAAATAAATAATAATAATAATGTTTTATTATAAATCGTTTGTTGCTTATAAGAGAATTATAATTCAATAACGCTTATTGCACATATTAGCTGATTTCCTAAGGTCGTGTGAGAATTGGTTTTGCTCAGAAATATAATATAGCGGGTGTCCATAAAGTCTTGCCCTGATAAAGAAACCGAATAGTGTGAAAACTATTGGTGGTAAAATGACGTTTTTAACAAGTTTTAACAAAACAATCTAGTTTTAACAAGTGACTTCTTAAGTTTTTTATAGATGTGTATAAACTCAATATACATGTATACGAGATCCTTGCTTTGCCTGTTAATCTTTTAAGCAAACCTTTTTATTGGTTCTTTTTCTATTAACAACTGTTTTTATTATTTTAAATAGCATTTTACATTGAGTAATGCATTTATTATTCTCTCTTTTAGGGTTTCTAAATTCCAAACCGGCGAAGGATTAACAAAAAATGTTTGACAAACCCCTATATAAAGAAATCTAGAGTGGTCAAAAGTCATGAACGAGGTGGCAATTTAGCCAGGCAATGATGATTTGTTTTTGTAGTGCATTATAAGTAAACTGAATTTTGGACAATCAGCTGAGCTTAGGTATTAACAAATTAATGAGGACGAAACTATATTTAATTCCTTTGAAAACAAGATATCTAAGATACAGGTGGCTATAATAGTGTCCACACAGCAAAGCTATGAAATCAGGGCAAGACTTTGTGGACACCCGGTATAACTAAAAAATTAAATTTTATCATACTAAAACAAATCTATATGTTTGTTTCATGGTACGAACTACGTTAATTTTTTATGATTTAAATTTAATAGTTGAGTAAACTAAACGCCTTAATTCCCAGCAGCCTATTTATTTTAATGCCTATGTATTTTATTTTAGAGTCGATTCCTACTTAATAATCATGTTCTACAGCTAAGTGTCCAACAGGAATCCACGTATTTGGTTTCATTTTCATCGTCACGTGACTTTGAGAATGTTAATAAGTGCGTTCTATTTCTGGGTAGAAACCCCTCCTGCCAGCAGTTATTTATAAAATGAATAAGAGATTAACTCAAAACCTTGACCAGTTTTTTTCCCTATAATCATTCTTATTTCTTGTAATTAGCATTACTGTATATAGATTATAATACAGATTACTACGCAATAAACTACTGAAATACATGCATGATTTTTAGTATTTGATAATAAAGTAATATAGATATAATACTTTATAGTCGATTTCCCACCAAAAATATCATTTTTAAGTTTCCTGTGTGAGCACTATAAATTCTAATTTAATGCTGAAATCTTTTTGCATATTTGACATTTTTTTGGTTCTATTCACATCCTAATATGGATTGCCCGAAACTTATAAAACACAACATTACAGTCTGTTTCTGATCACAGATAGTCATTCATAATTTTACGGTCTTTTAACATTTTGGGTCCACTATCGAAATTCCAGGTGCACCGTCTTTTCCATCATTTCCTGCATCACTCTATATCTCGAACAGTGACCAATATCCCAAACACTGATGTTTCTCGTCGCTTGCGCATCACAGAAAGTGCGTTCCAGTTCCTCGACCTACTACTCTGGGACAGAGTTTTTTATCGGTTCAGATCTTTATTGATCTGTTGATCCGCGATGGATTGTTCCGGTGTGAACCGTCCACGGAAACCTTCCATGGAAAGTGACCGTCCACTTGTCGGCCACTTTCTTTTTTTATCGCCGTTGAGAAATTCTTTTCTTGTACAGATACAATAAGTCAATGATGTTATACAGCATAAAAACTAAGGTACGTTTCTTTTACTGCAAGGTAATAAGTTGATTCATTAAAAAACTATTTAAGATATTTTTATGGGTTGCAATGTGACGTTATAGGCTTGTGCTTTCTAAAACTATAGTACTCCATCACTAAGATAAATTTTATATTGGAAACTAGAATTTTTACGATTAGTTTGGCAAAAGAAGTTTCCATCAAGACAAATAAAAATGATTTATTTATAATTAATTGTAGACCAAAATTCAAAACTCATTTTTTTAGAAGATATGCACAAAAAAAGACTAAAAAAGTCTTATAGATAAAGGCCCATTTCCCACGTCTTCCATTCATTGTTATCTTTAACGGCTAGTAAAATAAATAATAACTATTATAGTTTTTACTATTTGAATACTATGGCTATAAAGCTAGGGACAGAAACATAACCGACATGAAATCAAAAGCAATCCAAGTAGAGCGGTCCAGTCTCAGGATTGTCACGGTAATTTTTAACTGGTGAATAACTCTACGAAATCCGGGTGAATTTTTTCTAAGTGATGATTAACTTGGCATCCGCGTTTTACGCGAAGAAAGTTTTCCTAGTTCACAGATTATTTTCATAACAAGGAAAAATTTTCAAATAATCCTTAACAATAAAATATACAAAAAATCTCAAGAAACTTCGAAAAATTTCGAGTGTTTATATTTTCATTCACATATATGACCTAAATAATACTTGAATTTCAAATTTGGGATTTGAAATATATTAATATCACCACTTCCCGACCTCCTTTAAGAAGTAGACGATTAATTTAAAAAATAATACCTTTTAAAAAAGACAATTGGGCAAACCTTCACTGAAGCTTATAGTGGTATGTCGCTGACGAGAAAATATTAATATAAACCGCACGTGGGTTAAACGAGAGCGCGAGAAGGGGAGAGTCGATGAGGTAGGGAATACTCGACCTTGCACTGTAGTTGTAGCAGGTTAATAAATCAGCCACAACAGCACAAGTTGATCATAAACATGTCAAGTGTGTTGTAACGTAAATCAGCGACCGTGTAATGAAACTTTGTACTATATATTTGGATTGGAAACACACGCTATGTATACTGCGAACACATATATACACCGGGTACAAAACAAAGCGTATATCTACAGGGTTCACTAAAATATTTGAACAAATATAGTGCATAGGAAAATTTCCAATTTAGTACACAATTATTGTATGTAAGTAAAATTGTATGTAAGTTGTATATTCATGTTTTTTCGAAAAATTTACGAATATGGTTTTAATTTTCTTTGGTCTAACTAAAACAATATTCTATGACTTACTGATCTAATCTTTAAAGAGAGTATTCAGTCATAAAAAGGAATTTCTCATTAGGTTTTAAAACTGTGTCTTCGTATGTCGAGTGGAGACTATTAATCACTAAATAATAAAAGTTTTAATATTATTATTTTCACTAGATTCATCATCGTTTTCGGCACGTCATTTAAATGCCGAAAATAGGGTTTTACAGCCCTAGGGCTGCGTTGAAGTTTGCGACCCCAAGGATTTAAAGTCAGTCGTTCTATTTAGCCAGAGTTGCCAACTTAATTTTTAAACTTATACGACGATTCACTTTAAGAATAACATCAATGTGTCAAACATTGTTTTTCCGATGTTTTATTTATTGGTTTATATTCCGTTATTGCATAAGGAAGCAGTAAAATTTATTAAACTGTGAAGTATACCTTGCCGAAATATACTTCTATTTTCTCCTTATTGTTTTATTGAATATTTCCTATTTATAAATATTCCTAAATTAATGACAAAAGATTCAAAATATGCCGTCGGTTTTTGCAATCGTTTTAAACCATCTTAGCATACGGTAGACTTAAACTAGACTCCCACACTTTCAAAAAATAAAATAAAAAAATAAAATATGCAAGTATTTTCTGTGAGTACTTCAGTGAACAGCTATACTAAATAATTTTTTCTGTACGAAGGAATAGAGTTATGCATTTACTTTTTTGGAAAGTTCTTTGGAAGTCTTTCTTGATTGCCGTTAACCTTTTGGATTGTTTAAAGGTATTTAATAACTCTTAAATTCGCATTCACTACAGCTGTATAGTAGTTGAAGGGATAAATATTTTACGAGGATTGATTGGAATTCAGTGCACACTGTACCAAACTAGTTGAGTTGACTCTACCTTTGAAGAAACAAGTTTGGCATATGATACAAACCAGATTTTAGATTTAAGAGGGAATCATAAAAGCCCATGACGTTTTATCTTTTTAAAATTTTCTCGGAAAAACTTTATGCCGAGTCCACATTGTCAAACAAAATTCGCAAATTTTTTTGAGTTCGTGTTAGCACAGATAATAAGCTCAGATACATATTTCAAGGAATAATGCATTTGAAATTCAGATCACCAAGGTAATAGAACTTCCATGATTACTGTGCAAGGTATTTAAATTTCCTCAATTTTGGTTTGGCTTTCCACGTGTGGCATGATTTGATTAAATAAACTTATGGTATATTTAGTACGCAAAGTAGAGTTATTTAAGCTTCACTCTCAAATATATTAAAACGCACACTTTTGTGGGTTTTCGTCGAAGTATATTCGTTTTAACGTCTGTAAAAGTACACTCGGAACAGGAATTTAGCTTTTAACACTCACGGCATCGTTTAAATACCAAGATAAGAACTAACAATGCAAGTAATCAATTACTTTCTCTCGACTGTTCGATCAAACGATCGACACTCAAGTTCAGTCGTGCCAATTCCTGGTCGGATTCCTGGGCAGAGAGTTGTATGCGACGGCACGGGCGGCATACTTACAGGACTTCCCACTACGCCAGGACACCACTGCACAGCCGTCATACTAATGAAGCTTATAATTAGGTATAAAAGCAACCTAGAAACTACAGAATGAACGTGTACTTTCACATCCATTCATCATACCTGGCGGTCGCAATGGTCGTACTCCCTTGTCAGTAGCCGAGTGTTGAGTGGTTATGATGTACTGCCAGCGAGTTCAACCACTACTACCAACTCCAACTGCCTGTTGTATTTTATAAATTGGAAAAATTTACTTTACAGCTCTAGATTCTATTTAATTAATATGTTTACACAATTTGGTGAAATATAAGCAATAAAAGCCAGAATTACTATTTTCCCTTCGGTAGAAAAAAAATCTATGACATCATTCAATAGCAACATGGTTTTCACCTTGATAATAAATTTAAAAGATGTTTAATAATTTAAGTTCACCCCCATGAATGTCGAATTCTGGGTAATATTGGCTTTAAGAACAGTCAGTATACAAAATCAATACCTTTAATAATAAAATATCAAATAAATGGTGATGCAAGTTCTTAAAATATTTATCTATTTTAAGTTAAGACACTACCATTGCTATGTTACCATGTAAAATACTTGTACAAAAAGACCATATGGCAAGTTTTGTGTAAAAAAACATATTTGAGCTGTCCCATAATATTTCAACAACAATCTCATTGTGTTGTTGCAGATAACGCTTTCCGCATTGGTTTGGGCACCTTATTCTTAAACCGTTATTGAAAGAATTGTGTTTTAAAGCGACATGTCCTGTATTATACATCTTTACATGTAATATGTAAGACGAAGAGCGAGATGGAGAGAGACAGGTTGGAGGGAGATGTGGAGAACCGGCCATAACGGGCAGCCGAACAGGTAGAACAAGTCCGACTTGCATAAGTCTGCGATTGAGGCCGCCGGCACCGCAGCGCTGCGGAGTGGCAACATTTGTAAACTTGTATCAATCAACGGTGGTCCGAAGTTTGACTTGAAACTAGGGCAAGTTTTTGTAAACTAGGAACATCTTACCCAATCTAAGATTTCAATAAAGTTGACGTGAAAAATCTATAAAATGAAATTTCCAACGATGTAATAAGATTAACCGGTGATACTCAGTTTAAAATATAAGAGGATATTTTCTTGGCGTCATTGTTCTACAGTACTTTATGTGTCAATAAGTGCGTATAGCGATAAAATACGATGATATCTTGAGGAAAGCAATGAAGACAACCACTCAAGAAGATTTTCATGTCTACTTCGGCCTGCTAACAACTTACGAGCACCGATGCTAAATCATTGTGTATGAACCCGCATTTTCATCCATTTGATTTTTAAATGTCCAAATGATTATTGTTCAACGTCAGCACTGGGATCCAATTTACCATAGTTGAAAGCTAAGAGGTTTGGAACGTCCCGCTACATCGTGTCGCTGGAGCTGCGCCGACAGCGTCTCAACCAGGTCAATGTCGTAGGGGTGAACGGCATGATGAAGCGCTTTGCGATTCTCAGCCTCAAATACGCTACTGAGTGACATTTAATGACACCGAATGAGACGGCTTGCAAACAGCCAATATTATGGCGAGGAAATAGTGGACGAATTTACGCTATAGTAATGAACTTGGGCTTAAAACATATAGTAGGGTTAAACCCATCATTTATAGTGATACAAGTTTCTACGTTCTGTTTATTTTCCCTAGTGCTCTGCAATTTATGTATCACTTGAGAGATATTTTTCTCTGACATTATTGTTTTGGTAACCTGGAAAGATTCATTCTCCAGTGACCTCTAATGCAGTTTAAAAGCCAATCTACGAGTCGTGAATAATCTCCTTTCAAAGTAAAGTGTACGATGAATATACATGTATTGAATGAATTAATGTATTGAAAATATATTACATTATGAAAAACATCTCTGATCTCATATTGTATCCAAGGTGTCATAAAAATTTACCTTTAGTCTTTTCCAATTAACAAACATATGTTTATATTTATTTATTATTAGTAAGTTGACATGTTACATCATCTGGTTTTGTTTGTTTGTAAACTCATTCATGTATCTTACGACGGTGTTTTAAGTTGAATAAAACCTAGTCAAAGGTGTTTAGATTTCATTTCAATTTATTCAACTTAAAAGTCAAACAGAACTAATGAAATGGAAAATCTTTTCAAGCCAAGTAGATTCAATGCAGACCCAAACACATCCACTAGCCAAGCAGAGTGGGAACACTGGTATCAGACATTTAGAAACTTTCTAGAATCTCTAGAAAAGACTCCAAAAGATGAAAAGAAACTGGGTCTTTTGGTGAATTATATCAGTCCTAATGTTTACTGTTACATATCCGAATGTGAGACATACAAAGAAGCCATTGACACGCTTAATGCTCTTTATGTGAAACCTAAAAATGAGATATACGCGCGCCATCGATTAGCTACACGTTCACAAGGGGCTGAAGAGTCATTAGATGAGTACATTCAAGCTTTGAAGATTGCTAGCAAGGATTGTAATTTCAAATCAGTAACAGCAGAACAAAACTGTAGGTAGTGAGTATGTAAGGGATGCTTTTATTACCGGACTGCGATCAAACTATATTCGGCAACGATTGTTGGAAAAGTCAACCCTTACTCTTCAAGAAGCATTAGATCAAGCAAGAAGTCTTGAAATGGCTCAAGTTCAAGCAGATTCTTATTTGAAAAATACAATAAATGTTAACACAAAAACATGTTATTCTTTAGTGGAAAAGGAAAATTCTGTAGATCCTAGTTCAACATCGACACGAAATAATTCCGAAGTGAATATTCCTCAATTATCAGCTGCAACAACACTGAAATGCTTTTTCTGTGGTGAAAATAAACACAAGCGCGAAATTTGCCCAGCTAAGGATGTGAAATGCTATAACTGCAATAAAACTGGTCACTTTAGTCGAGTGTGTAGATCGAGAAGACTTTTGGAAAAGAAAGTAAAAGACAGTAATACCGCTAGTGTTTGTGCATCATCTCCGCCTGTTCTATCTAAAGCGACACTGTCAGTGAAAATCAATTCAATTTCGGCAGATGCTCTGATTGATACCGGAAGTTCCGAAAGTTTTGTCAGCAAACAGTTTGTACGAATGCATCAACTGAAATGTCAGCCAGGAAGATTAAATGTTGCAATGGCTTCCACAACGCTTAGTTCTGAGATAAATGAGTGCTGCCATGTTAAGTTAGAGCTATTAAACCATGTCTACGAAAATGTCAATCTATATGTTATGGACAACTTATGCGCGGATATTATTATAGGACATGACATTTTAAGGAAACATTCGAGCCTTGAGATGACCTTTGGTGGAAATAAAGCGCCTCTAAAGGTATGCGGTCTAACTCAAGTAAGCATACCACCCGTCCATCTTTTTACAAATCTTACATCAGATTGCAGACCAATAGCTATAAAGTCAAGACGTCTTTCTCAAGAAGATATCGATTTTGTAAAATTAGAGGTCGACAGAATGCTAAAAGAAGAAATTATAGAGGACAGTCATTCACCTTGGAGGGCGCAAGTTCTTGTTGTCAAAGGAGAATCTAAGAAAAAGAGAATGGTTATAGATTATTCTCAAACAATTAACAGATTTACTGAATTAGACGCATATCCATTGCCAAAGATTGAGGATATTGTCAATGAAGTAGCAAAGTGTAAAGTATATAGTACAATCGACCTAAGTTCTGCTTACCATCAGATACCTATAGTTGAAGAAGATAAGTTGTACACCGCCTTTGAAGCCGATGGTCGCCTGTTTCAATTCCGAAGAATTCCTTTTGGGGTCACAAACGGAGTGCCAGCCTTCCAACGAGTTATGAATGAAATCATAAAAAGGGAGAATTTAGTTAAGACCAATGCTTACCTGGATGATATAACAATCGGTGGAGATAGTGAGGAAGAACATGACAAAAATCTCTCAACTTTCTTGGACATTGCAAGGAAGTACAACCTGACAATAAATCATGATAAGAGCAAGTTTCGTCAAACATCAATTAAATTGTTGGGTTACCAAATATCTTATAGATCAATTAAACCGGACCCAATAAGGCTGCAACCGCTGATGGACCTTCCTGTACCTAATGACACATCTTCCCTCCGAAGAGCGATGGGGATGTTTGCACACTATGCCAATCTCATCCCCAAGTTTTCTGAAAAGATCCAGACATTTAGTAACGACCAGAAGTTTCCGTTATCCAAAGAGTCTGTTGAAGCATTTCGCAAGCTTAAAAACGACATTGCTTCAGCCACGAAGTCACCTATCAATGACGAAGAGCCATTCACTGTGGAGACAGACGCTTCTAATCACGCTCTTAGTGCAACTCTCTCTCAAGGGGGGAGACCGGTTGCTTTTTTCTCCAAAAGCCTTACACCTACTGAACGCAAACACCCCATTGTAGAGAAAGAGGCCCAAGCTATCGTCGAGGCCTCGAAACACTGGAGACATTATCTTGTAGGACGGTCTTTCCGGCTCATTACAGACCAACAATCGGTCGCTTACATGTTCGATAACAAAGCTTCTGGTAAGATTAAAAACGAAAAAATCCAAAGGTGGCGTATGGAACTGTCTTGTTTTAAATATGACATTTCATATAGACCTGGAAAGGAAAACTCAACAGCGGATACCCTGTCTCGCGTGTGCTCTGTCACTGGACACCTTAGTCTTAAGGAAATTCATGAATCACTCTGTCACCCCGGAATAATGAGACTCTATCACTGGGTTAGAACAAAAAATCTCCCCTTTTCACTCAACGATATCAAGAAAATGACGGCTTCATGCACAGTTTGTGCAGAATTAAAGCCAAGATTTTGCAAATATCAAGGTCAACTGATTAAAGCCACGACTCCATTTGAACGTCTAAATGTCGATTTCAAGGGGCCTTTGCCGTCATCTGGGAGAAATAAGTATATACTAACAGTAATAGATGAATATTCCCGTTTTCCTTTTGCATTTCCGTGTGCAGACATGACTTCATCAACTGTGATAAAACAACTGCAAAAATTATTCCACATGTTTGGTATGCCCTCGTTCATCCATTCTGATAGAGGAACATCATTTTTATCCCAAGAAGTGACAGAGTTTCTAAATTCATGTGGGATTGCATCCAGCCGTACAACGCCTTACAACCCAAGAGGAAATGGGCAGGCCGAAAGATATAATGGTATAATATGGAAAACTGTCTCACTTGCGCTGAAGACAAAAAATCTACACATCAGTCGCTGGGAGGAGGTGCTGGATGAGTCTCTCCATGCGATCCGCAGTCTGCTCTGTACTGCCACTAATGCCACACCACATGAAAGAATGTTCTATCACATGAGGAAGTCATTCTATGGACAATCACTACCTGTGTGGCTCTCGTCTCCTAGGCCTGTTTTTATGAAGAAATTTAATCAAGGTAGTAAGTACTCTCCAGCTGTGGAAGTTGTAGACCTTATAGATGCTGGACCACAATAGTGCGTCTGAGTGATGGTCGGGAATCCACAGTCTCACTAAGACACCTTGCGCCTTGCTGAAACGATGCAGAAGTTGATCAAATTAATTATCAAAGTGAAGATCAAGCCAGTCACCAATGTGAAGAACATAATGATTACCAGACTCAAGACCCAGACGTGTCAAATCCTGAGGTGAACTGTGATTCACAGGATCTTACTCAACAGCCGGCGCAAAGACAAAGTGACCGTCAACGTCGGCCACCTGGATACTTGAAAGACTATGACACTTTTAAATGAGCGGGGAAGAATGTCATAAAAATTTACCTTTAGTCTTTTCCAATTAACAAACATATGTTTATATTTATTTATTATTAGTAAGTTGACATGTTACATCATCTGGTTTTGTTTGTTTGTAAACTCATTCATGTATCTTACGATGGTGTTTTAAGTTGAATAAAACCTAGTCAAAGGTGTTTAGATTTCATTTCACAAGGTAAAACCGGATTTTTAAATAAAGAGATTTCTGTGACAGGAAAACAAAATTAAATAGTTCTCTCAATTTTTTATGGGACGGTTATTAAATCCGTTTTTCCGCAGTTAAAACGTTTAATAAATAACTTATAATCAAACAAATTATAAAATAACGTTTCAAATGAATCTAAATTTTATAAATAATGTTATAATTTACCAACAGAATAGAAGATTTTCCGAATTTTACCTGAACCCCTTTATATTTGTAAAAAACTAAAGAACATAAAACCATTTGCATTTATAATATTTTTTTTTAATTCCTCCTCAAGCGATCTCAATACACAGTTGATTGCAACATAAGTTCAATCAGAGTTAATTACAAAGTTTAATTTATAATTTATAATAAGTTTATGACGGCAAGGGCGACTGAGGCACGTGGTTGGTTTTAGTTTCAGCTGCACGTGCTTCAGAGAAAACGATAATGCCTTCTCAAACACCGCTCAACTTCAACGAGACGAGTGCCTCTTGGTTTCTCTACTTTTCGTCTCTTGACATACAATTCCTATTTCTCTTTCCACGATAAGAGTGCATTATTTTATCTGTGATAAAAACAAATTATAGTCAGGGTCAATAGAACAGGCGTGTCAAGGTCAAGACTTTTACTAAGCCAGCTGTTTTTTTCCCATTTAGCTACATGTTAAATTAATTTATTTAGCTTGACCTTCACCCGCCTGTTCTATTGCCCCCGACTATAGTTTTTTTTATGAAAAACAGTAGTATAGGTTGATGTTTTTTTTTTTTTTTTTTTTTTTTTTTTTTTTTTTTTTTGGATGAGTAGAAAATTGGTATATTATATTCAAGAAAGGTTGTTCCGCATTATAATGATTGACAATTAATTCTTAATCTTGTTTAATGATTGTAATAAAGTGTTTTTTTTTTATACTTTGAGAGTTAATGCAGCTTAAGATGTATGTTGCATGAGAGTATTTGTGTAACTTTGATTAAATAATGGTCTTTTTACTTTACACAGGACTGCTTGATCAGAAGAAAAACTAAGACGGCACGTAGTTCAGGGACTGTAGTACTATTAAATCTAGCCGAAGTTATTCTTTTTAAGTAGATATGGCAAAAATCTCAATAAATTTTTAAGTGTTTATCCTTCACAGAAAAAGTCTTATAAACTTAGGAACGAGTTCATTCAAGTACATTTCTCCGGAAATTAACAAAGTTTTAAGATTCAATTTAAAGTCTATCAAGATTGAATGATTTGACGTCTGGGCATCTTTCTTTAGATTTAAAGGTATAAAAATATCACCGATTAACATTAAGTTGATTAATTTCAATATTTAAGTTTACTTCGTGGCCAATATTAATTCTATCAGTTTTCTCCGATAGTTAAACAAACTAAAAAATAATTGTTACAAAATATTTACCAAGAAGTACTAAATAAGTCGATAATCTAGTATAAAATGTTTGCCTTATGCAGCCAGAGCTGTTATTCAGCTTGCCAGAACAACTGAAAATATAATAATTCCGAATGATGTGAGGAGAACAATATGTATCGCATACATATTACCAAAAAACTAAAAACCATAGACATGACCATCATTGTATTTTTTTACATAAAATATGGGTGTGAGGAAAATATGGGGGCGTGTTTACACATCAGCAGAGAACAAATAAATATTATAAAAAATGTTTAACCTAATTTTCTGGAATGTAACTAGTTTTTAAACTAAAAAATAACTGTAGCTTTAAAAGTAGTAAACAGCTTTGTACTGTTCATAAATTCCTAAAATGGCTAGAAGCGTGGTGAAAACAATTACTTCCCAACAAAGTGAAGATGTTTATGAAAACAAGGTCAGAGATGAACGTTGTAGTTGACGGAACGGCCATGGCTCAGTGAGCGCGCCACTGCGGCCTGATGGGTCTGTTTACCATGTATCTGGTTTGGCAGACATGCCGGAAATATTTTGGATGTTATGCTTTTTGCACACCACCGACATTATACATATTAAGCTTTAAAAGTTTCATGTGTGTTTTTTATTACTTTAAATGGTTATATTTGCGTAACGTTTTCATTTATGACTAATTAAAATATGATGCTTTTTTTAAATTAAGGCCGGTTCCTACGTGGGCGACAGATGCGACGCGACGAGAGCGACAAATTTTCAAACAAATGTATAAGCATTGTAGCGTTCTTAGTGGGCGACAGGAGCGACAACAATTTACAATGTATAACGTTATGGCGATGCAAGCTTGTCGCTGGTGTCGCTCCAGTCGCTCTCGTCGCGTCGCATCTGTCGCCCACGTAGGAACCGGCCTAAGAATGGACAAAAATTGTTTAACTAAGAGTAGTAACTGATTTCAAATACTGTATGAAAAGATTTTGACGATTAAATTACCAAGTCTACAGTCATAGTGATCACATTATTAAAATGTATTAACATTGTAATTGATTTGAATTGAATTGACAGATATCAATCTAGCACGTATTCAATTTTTGAACCCTTTAAACTGTACAATTCAATCATGTCACAATGGGTTTTTGCCTTTTTTATATACGTCAAGTTGAACGTGAGATGTCTAAAAATTATAGTAACATAAAATACCCCCACCGCAGCATAATGTTAGTTGGTAGGAAATTTAATGTTTAGTTAAGATAAATATCAATTTCTATCAACTTTCGCCACTTTTTAACTATCCCCATAAACCCCATGGGCGTGAGTAGGTACGACCCATAAGTCTTGGAAACTTATAATGGAAACATAAGTCACAAACATAACTGCCAATCTGTTTAAGTTTGCCCCTATATGGGTGCTGTAAGTAAATATAAGTTAAACCCTACCTGGTGAATGTACATACCAAATTTCATCAAGTTATGTCCATAAATAATAGATATAGGGGTTTTTTAGTTCCCTATAAGATTAATATGAAAAAAGCTATTTTTGGACTTTCTCCGTAACCTGTTAAGCCATGTTAAAAATTCAAAATACTCAATTGTTTGTTTTTTATGCTCTCTTGAATGGTTTTAGGTCAAATTGTTGAATTTAGGAAACTTATGTCCAAAAATGATAAAAACACATTTTGATACTTTTTCTTATCAAACCGAACTTTTTCAGACATGACTCTTATCCACCTCATGTCATTGTCGTATTTACACATAGGCTATCAACGTTCGGGTTGTTGTCAAAACAAATTGTTGTCGCCAAAACAAAAGTTCTCTATTATGTATATTTTTCCTTATTAAATATTTACATGGGGTCAATTATTTCCAGCAATTATTTTTTTTAATTTATGTAACAACAAAGGCCTACGCACAGGCATCCGCCCTGGTAGTAAATGTGTAAAAATTCCAGTAATATTTTGCTAAGTTTAGATTAATACATTATTATTATTAAGGAAATTGGTTTTTTGTAGGCCTATTTTTTGTTTTTCATTCACCTAGTGTTTTTGTTATTTCTGTATTCAATAACTTGTTAAAATGGGACAAAATACATATATAAAGTAATTTTGAAAAACCTGAAGCAAGGAAAACACAGTGTAAACACGTATCTGCCATAGTTCCCAGATTGGCCGTTCAACGTGACAGCGCTAGTGTTCCGCGGATTGATTCGTTTGTTTACTCTTCTACCACTGACTTATCGCTTTTTCAACATACGAGTGCTTGGTCAAACTTAAAAACACACCGGAGGAATTTATTTTTTTAAGTATATTAGTTTAAAGTAATAACAATGGATTGGTTAAAAACATTAATATTTTATGGTAATGACATAGTACATGATTTTCTACCATTTCTTAAAAAAATTTGTAGGTAGCTTTGGGTTTTAATTAATGACAATATAGTTCGATACGGACCTGAAGGCCAGAGGAATGATTTAAGTGCTAAGCGGCACAGATTGACACACTGTTATTCAGAGTCAAATAGTAGGTCGAAGTAGTGGCAAATTGCGGGTGCTGGCTCAGTTCAAGGTCACCTGAGGGATGACGTCATCGAGGTCAATGACCTCACCGATGACGTCATCGATGACGCAATCGATGACGTCACCACCAATGACGTCACTTCCATGACGTCACACCCATGACGTCACAGAAATGACGTGCCGATGACGTCATCACCCCTTACGTCATCAAAATGACGTCACCGAAGCCACTAAGGTCAAGGCCACGCCGAAACTTAAAATTTTTTGGCACTTTTGCCGTTTCTCGCACTACGCTCCGAGTTTCAGTCACATTCCCCGTGACCTTGACGACTTGGAGCGAATTTACGATGAGAAACGGCAAAAGTGCCAAGTTAAACTCGATTTTGTGACATGACCTTGCCTATATGGTCAATCGGTGATCCCTCAGGTGACCTTGAACCAGCACAACACCCGCAATTTCATATTACTTTGAAAACTTAACAACGGATAGCCGACACCGACGCGCACCCCACGACAGTCACCGAGCGACTGACTGTCAGGCTCTGCGTACTCTAGGTATATTAGCTTTAGAGACTAAGATTCTAAACCGTCAGCAATTGGTGTAACTAACTGAACTTTGCAAGGAAAAGTCATTTCATCCAATATTTTAAACAAATCCTCATCAGTAAAACTTATATTAGTCTGTTTGGTATAAAACTTAGGGTGTCCGCGCAACAATTTACGCCACTTGGCTAAAGTCGAAACCCGCTTGACTTTGAGTGGTGGACACTGAGCAACTAATTAAGTCCTAACATGGCTAAGTTTCTTACCTAAAGCGTCCTGCGACATGGCTTCCCCTCACAAAAGTTTGCACAATACTGAGAGACTGTTGGTAGCGATTGAGCCAAGGCAAAAGTGGTGGGGGAAACAGCAGGAGTGGGGGAAGGTCACAGTGGTGGGGGAAGGTGAGGTTGTACGCTGGAGTATCGCATCACTCCACCATGAGCTGTCCTACAGTCAACACACTGTTCTCTCGGCCCGAGTTGGCACTAGAAGAAACCCTACTGTACAGCTTAGGCTGTGAGGGGCAAGGAAGAAAAGTTAAAGTGGAAGTTCTGTTAAACTCTAAGGTGAAGAGCCGTATAAATAAAGTAATTGTAATATTTCAATCCCCAATAACTCTAGAGAAATACCACTTTATAAAGCGACACCTCACTCTTAGGCAAAACGAATTGGAAATGGAAAAGATCACAGTAAAATTAATCTAACTTAAAATTTGGACGGGACACTCATGGCGATACTACGTGGCGTGCAAACGCCACCCTAAACATTACAAGTTAGGTTATTGAGCACCTCTGGTACGATAACCGACGTGCTAGAGTTAAAGTGTGATGACCTTGAGTCAAAACACAGAAATACTACAAGTCGATATCGTCCCAGAGTTAAAGTGTATTGACCTAGATTCAAAACTTGTAAAAATACTTACATGTATAGAGTTGGAGAACAGCGATGCTTACCGCATGCAAGCCTGAGACACACTGGTCGAGCACCGTCGTGTAGCATAGGGACTCGACTATGGTGGGGGTACTGCCAATACTTAGAGTATAAGTGTAGTTAGTGACTTTGAACCAGACTTAGAGTAGAAGTGTAGTCGGTGACCTTGAACCACCCTTGAGGGGCGAACCCCCCCCCCCGTCTCCATTTTTTAAGGGGCGAACCCCCCCCCGTCTCCATTTTTTAAGGGGCGGACCCCCCCCCCCCCCTGAGGGGCGAACCCCGCCCCCGCCCCATGCCGGCCGCCTCCGCCCCATGACGTAGTGACGTGGGGCGACCGGTGGGGATATAAGGCGGCCCGGCCACAGCCGCCTCGCAGTCCGCTCCCGAGCGTTGAACGTGAACGATCGGGACGGACCGCCATGGGCATCACTAAACACTGAAAGGCGCCTTCACTGTTTAGCGAAGTCTAATGTAACTTTAAGACTTGTATTATTTTTAAGACTTTAACTTTAAGACTTTAACTTTAAGACTTGTATTAGTTCTAAGATATTGGGTTTTGGCGTTGGGAATTTATTTAATATTTGAGTGTTTTTAATTGTACCCTATGTGTTTAATGTGTATGTTCCAGCATTTACCATGTTGAGCTCAACTTATTCCGTAAGTGTGTTATATTATAGAAAGTTATTACAGAATAAGTATTCCCCTTGAGCATTTTCACAGCTCAAAATAAAATTTTAAAGTCAGGGAACGGGAGTAGGCCCCCGTGTAAAATTATTTTTATTTCAACGTTAGCATGGGTCCTCTCAGGCATGCAAAATTGCGGCTGGGTTGGGAGCCGGTCCGTTTGTACGCTGGCAGGCAAAATTGCGGCGGCCTCTGCACTCGGGCCGAGGACGTAAGCCACTAGGGCTGTCCTCAACCTCTCTCAAAATTATGTAAATGAAACTTTGTTAGCTATTTGAGTTTTTGTCCCCAAACTTATTCTGTAATACTTCTTTATATGTGTTTATTTATTAATTTATTCTGTGTTATATTTATTTAATATGTACACGCTTGTTTTAGCACTCCCCCTTGAGCTTTTTTCACAGCTCAAATTAAATTTTAAATTTAGGGAACGGGAGTAGGCCCCCCGTGTAAAATCATTTTATACCAACGTTAGCATGGGTCCTCTCAGGCATGCAAAATTGCGGCTGGGTTGGGAACCGGTCCGTTTGTACGCTGGCAGGCAAAATTGCGGCGGCCTCTGCACTCGGACCGAGGACGTAAGCCACTAGGGCTGTCCTCAACCTCTGTTTCCCTTCTGGAAACTCAAAATTATGTAAATGAATTTTTGTTAGATATTTGTGTTTTTGTCCCCAAGGCCCCCGAACATTCGTGGTTCGCCATGGATGTACGGAGGCCGAAATTTTTTAATGTTAGTGTGGCCTTGACCTAGTAACGAGTTATAAAAATTTATTGCATTGCTAAACTTAAATATTAAAAAATAGGGAACGGGAGTAGGCCCCCGTGTAAAATCATTTTATACCAACGTTAGCATGGGTCCTCTCAGGCATGCAAAATTGCGGCTGGGTTGGGAACCGGTCCGTTTGTACGCTGGCAGGCAAAATTGCGGCGGCCTCTGCACTCGGACCGAGGACGTAAGCCACTAGGGCTGTCCTCAACCTCTCTCAAAATTAAGTAAATGACTTTTGTTAGCTATTGAAAAAGTTATTTGTTAGCAATGCAGTAAATGCTTAAAACTCTTGCGTGGTGAAGGTCAGACAACATTGGATGTTTGCTGTTGTCATAGTTGGGTCTCTTTGGAGGCTTCAGCGATGACAACCTGGATGCCCCAGGTGGGGGTTTATTTTTTTTAAAATTTTTGCGTGACCTTGACCTAAATTCTTAACGGTTAGGTATTACTAACATACAAGTCTGCTGTTGTCCATAGTTGGGTCTCTTCGGAGGCTACAGCGATGGCAACCTAAATGCCCCAGGTGGGGCTTTATTTTTTTAAAGTTTTTTAGTGACCTTGACCTAAATATAGTAAAGCCTCGTCTCCATTTTCTAGGGGGAGACACTCAGACTTAGAGTAGAAGTGTAGTCGGTAACCACCCCTGAGGGACGGCCCCCCCCGTCTCCATTTCTTGAGGGGCGAACCCCCCCCCCCCGTTTCCATTTCTTGAGGGGCGAACCCCCCCCCCCTCAGGGGCGAACCCCCCCCCCTCAGGGGCGAACCCCGCCCCCGCCCCTCTGGACTTAGAATATTTTCGTAGATGTAAATGAACACTTAGAAAACTTTACTTTTTACTTTTTCTAAGACACTCAGACTTAGAGCAGAAGTGTAGTTGGTGACCTTAAACCACCCCTGAGGGGCGAACCCCCCCCCCTCAGGGGCGAACCCCGCCCCCGCCCTCATCATCCTCCACTTCGATCCTGGAATACCTGATGACCGCAAACATCCTGAGCTGCTTGACGATGCCACCGCCGCCGCCGCCGCCGCCACAGCCCGCCTCAATGCCGAGCCTGTCACCATTGCCGCCACCATTGCCGCTGACAGTGCCACCAACATCGGAAGAGGCCGGCAAACTCCCAGCAACCTCAGGAAACCTTTGCGGTCGAGTCCCGATAGCCTCACCACCACTCTCGCTGCTATCGGACTCTGGATCGGAGTCAGCGGTGTTCGAGGAGACGACGTCAAGGTCGAGGATCACCCCCTACAGCAGAACCAAGAAAATTCTTTCCTATACCAAATCCCAATGTCCCTTACCAATATCCCCCATGGCATCCACACCAACCAAACAGCCCCGTAGATCCATCTTTTCCCCCGAACTTCCCACCATCGACCTAACACGTTCACCCACCCCACCCAAAATTGTTTGTAGCCTACCCTTTGACCGAATTAAGCCTTCACCTTCCATCCCCATTCCTTCTAGCCAGCCTAAACAGGAAAAGCTCCAAAACACTAAGGTAAAGTGTCCAACACAAAAACGTAAGTGCATTAAGCGTCCACCTGCTGGCAAGGGCGAAAAATGTGATTACGTTATTTTTTCAAGAGACTATGGGGTTCTTTGCTGTCAGAAGTTTGCTGTTTCGGATCAAGGTCGCTGCCAAGCGCACTTAAACAAGAACATGAAACCTCCGAGAGTAAACCCCTATAGTCTCAATAACGTTAGGCCTAAAAGGTCCAAACCCAGACATCCCGACAGTCCGCAACCGCTTGATATTAGAAGACTCAAAGTGGATGAAAAATACTATTTTATCATTCAAATTTATGGAGCATTTGATGCCGATGTGGAAATCATTGTAAAAGGTGATGGCGGCCTTCATACAATGAAAGTACCAGTGTCGATGGTACAAAGACAATTTTTCATCCACAAAAGGGGCTATCTAATACGAAGGAAAGGATGCCAATCTGTGTGGGAAATGGATTAGGATATGGGCCCACTAAAGAACCTAAATTGTTAAGAAGTGTTGGACATTATTTAAAATATTTCTTCCAAATTATTTTTCCAAATTATTTTTCCAAATTTAGTCTTGACCCTCTTAAAGTAAGGGAGAGGGGTATTATACAAGTCAACTAATAAAAAAAAAAAAAAAAAAATAGTTGACTTGTATAATACTTTAACCTGGCGGTGATGTAAAGTCACTGGGACAATCTCAAACCGTGTCCTTGAGGGTAAAGACTAAGTTTTAATCTTTAACAAAAACCTCCAAACACTTGTGGTAAGCCACAAGTGTTTGGAGGTAAAAATTTTTCAAAGTTTAAATGACCTTGACCTATATTAACTATTCTGAAAAGTAAAGAGCTAACCTTGCAACCAAGGTTGTGTATCATGTGATACCCCCACTCCAACGTTTTGCTTAGCTTGTATGAGCTGTTCATTTTGCTTCAGTCTATTTCTGCGCTTGATACTAAACATGGCACCGTTCTCCTACAAAGGTGGTAAATACAATTTAGATGAACACACTGCATGGGAACTTTTAAGCGGTTTGAGAAGGGATGTTGAGTTTTGGATAAGACATGATAGAGCTATGTTTTCTTTATGTGTTATAAACAGACAAACCTTAAACATTACACACTACACTAAAATTGAATATAAAAATATAGACGAACTGTTCTCCTGGGTGTTTGAAGTAAGCAAGTTTATTGAAGAGAATAAGATTCAGGCCAAACTTATAATAACCAGGTTTGATACCAGGGAAGGTTGACCTTGAGGTACCCCCACCACAAAAATGGGTATATATAGGAGTGGTGATCAACTGTCCTCTCATTCTGCTTTACACTGTTAAGCCGAACACCACTATGTCTGCCATGAACGTTCCAGCCTCTACCTCTGGCCCGGCCGTCTCCAACTCTGGCCCGACCGCCTCCAACTCTAGCTCGAGCTGTGGACCAATCCGGCGAGACCGCCTGTCAAGGAGTCGCGTCCGGTTCTTCGGATTCACCCCGAGCAAGACCCCGGAGTTGTGCAGCAGCGGAGCCCGCAGATTGGAGTCTCCTAACTTGTATGAAGAGCTCCAGCAGGTAGTGCCAGGTGTAGTGGTTGGTGCATCGTCAGAGGAAGACACTCTTAGAGCTGCTACAAGATACATTAAAAGTTTTAATGAAATGATAGAGGAAAAGAACAGGTTGTTAGAGTGTGCACGCAGTGAGGTACTTTATATCCGGAGTAAATGGGAGAAACTAATTAGTAAGTGTGAAAGCCTGTTAGAGGACAGTGATGATAGTGAGGATGAGAGTGGATAGGTGTGTGGGTAAAGACTTGGACTGGGACTTGTGTGTTTGTATGAATGTGTGTGTGAATGCGGAATACAGAGCGGGGGATAGATCACTCTGTGGCAATGGACTAACATGCCACTTAGTGATCTATCCCCCGTTCTGGTAATGTTTTTGGATGACCTTGACCCACTTTACCAAGGTTAGCTAGTACCCCCACCACTGATAAGGGTATATATACGGGTATTGATGTGCAGTTTGGTTATTCTGCTTTGTACCGTTTAGCTGAATACCACACCTTAAGATGGCTTCAAACTCCAAGCATTCTCAGGCTTCCTCGTCTTCAAGAAGGCGTGCTGCCAACGTCCTGCCTGCTACTCGTGGACCTGCTCGACCATTCCATAGCATAACTGTTGCTCGAGCAAACGCCTGCAAAGCTCCGATGCTACGGACCTTGCTGGAGGTGAGTCAAGACGGGCAAGGCTTGCTCAGTCCTGGCCAACGGCAGGAGCAAGAGAGGCGTATGGCGTACTTCAGGCTGCAGGGTGTAGTTCCCAGCTTGAAGTTAGGCGATCCTAGAGTGGCAAGCATCACCGAGGCTGCGGAGTATATATCACATCTTAATAGTGTTTTGGAAGTAAAGGACCAACAAATTGAAAACCTAAAAGAACAGTTGAAACAATTTAACTTTAACCCTATGGAGTTTGTAGAAACGGAGATGAGTGATAGTGATGATGAAGGTAGTGAATATATATTAGGTATGTAATGAAAAGACGTGGACAGGGACATGTGTGTGTGTGTGTGTGTGTGTGTGTGTGTGTGTGTAAAATACAGAGCGGGGGATAGACTACTTTGCGGCAATGGACTAGCATGCTGCTTAGTGGTCTATCCCCCGCTCAAAGGGTAGCATTGGATGACCTTGACCCACTTTAAAGCAAGGACAACCGGTTAACTGGTATAAAAGAGGGGGTCTGTACATCTCGACTTCATTCTGCTTTGAGCCTTCTAGGTAACAAGTAGAGTTTGTAAACATGAGTGGTGCGCTTATTATTGGTAAGGAGTGGGAGTATGTGAGCATTAACTATTTAAACTGTAAAGGGATGTTGGAACAGGTGTATAATAGTGTTAAAAGAATGGTTGTGGAAGAAAATAGAGTAGTAATCTTAGCATGGAAGAAGAAGACTTATACAGGACAAAGAGTGGAAGCAAGTGACTTTGGGGGGAACAGTGTGTTTGAAATTGGACGGTGGAACTTGGTGAACTTGGACATTGTGTTTTGGGACTTGGAAAGGTTGATTGGAAATAGTGGTAAACATGGTGTACTTATAATTGGCAGAGAGGGCAGGGTATATAACTAGAGTGTTGAAGACTGGGACTTGTGTGTAAAGAATAGGACTTGTGTGGAATACAGAGCGGGGGATAGATCACTTTGCGGCAATGGACTAGCATGCTGCTTAGTGGTCTATCCCCCGCTCAAAGGGTATTATTGGATGACCTTGACCCATATAAAGGTAGAGGGGAATGGGGTAATAGGGAGGGGGAAATTGGTATATATGTAGGACCAATGAAGAGCATGTTTAGTCAAGCATTTGTCTAGACACCTGCTGCAACCTACCACTAGCAATGGAAAGCTACAGCGTGGAGTTCATTCTTTTGGAAGAAGACATCAATGAAGTTGTGGAGCTGATAGAAGAGAAGACCAGCTTGGGCACACTGGAACTTGTAAACTGTGAGCCTTTGGACAATGCGGCAATCGATAAGATTGCACATTTTATGATGCATTTACATACTCAAAATACAACTAATATGGAGTTTGTTCAGTACCTCTTTGCAAACCAAGTGAATGTGCGAATAACTATTACCTGGTGGCAATAAAGTGTGTAACATTTTTGGCTTGGGCTTGGACTTGGACTTGGACTTGAGTGTGGTCTGCGGAATAGAGCGGGGGATAGATCACTTTGCGACAATGGACTAACATGTCGCTTAGTGGTCTATCCCCCGCTCAAATGGTATCTTGACGTGACCTTGACCCACATAAATGCATAGTTGGTGGGGGTATAAAAAGGGCAAACCAATTGGATGGATACACCACTTCCATACCATGGCTCCACTTGACAACACCGTGTTCTATCGCAACAGAATTGTCTCTATTCTGGAGGTGATACCTCTAGAAATTATAGAAGTAGAGGAGCAACTTCCTGCGGTTAATCAAGAAGAGGAGGAGGAAGAAATAATGGATATTGAAACGGACTCTGACGAAGCTGGTCTAATAAATGATGAAACGGACTCTGACGAAGCTGGTCTAATGGATAATGAAATAGACTTGCATGCCTACGAAACATTAGAGTCATCATCATCATCGGAGTCTGAAATGGAATTCCAACTTGAAGAAGAAGAACAAGACACTCCTCATCGTCCTACGGATAGGATGTTAGTTGCCAGAAGAATTATGTATTGTCATCGCTGCCTATTCCGTGATGAGGATGATTCCAACTCTGATGGTGATGTTTCACCTTTGTAAAAAGTTTTAAACAAAAAGTAAATAAAAAATTAAAAAAAAATAAAAAAAATAAAAAAAATGTGAGCGGGGGATAGATCACTTTGCGGCAATGGACTAGCAGGCTGCTTAGTGGTCTATCCCCCGCTCAAAATAATAATTCCAAATGACCTTGACCTATATAAACTGGCACAAACAGACTTGTTTGAAAAACTCGTACAAATTAGTGGATCTAGAGCAAATATCATTGATTTATCAAGCTTGCTGATGAATGTTTTGAAAATGGTTGTATAAAAGCCAAATTTACCATTTGATTGAAAACCCGGATGTAATTGACGTCACTTTCCCTCACCCTTATACCTCGGATATAAAAGGACCCTGTTGAGTGCGCTGTTCATTATTGTGTGGACATTCACTGAGTGTACATTCAAAGCCAAACTGTTTAAAATGGCTCTTTGCGATATTTGTGGGGAAATCTTTCAAGACGAAGATCTTTTTACCCTACAAAGAGAATTACATGAAGACGAAGATAGAAAAGAAGATATTACCATGGATGAAATAGACTTAGACTCAATTGACCGGTTTTTGGAAGAGCACCAGAAGCAGACGGACTACTGGGACAGCTATCTACAGCAAATGCAAAGAAAAAGACCTAGTGTGATCCAATTTGCTGGTGCTGGACCATCTACTGCTAGAAGACCTTTTGAAGAAGAAAATTATATGCAAGAAGAAGAAGACACTGAAGAAGAGGACACTGAAGAAGAACTGGAAGATGTGAAACAACTGCGCGCCACGGCCTTCCCAGGACGAGTTGTAACACATTTCAAAATTAATAATGTTCAATTGGAATTGGAAACATTCATAACCCAGGCTAAGGAACTTGTCGGTCGAACTTTGAGGGAAGAACTACAAAGATTAAATTTTATTAAATTTGGAATGGTGTTAGAGGCTATGTTTAACAATACTGATGGTGAAACAGCATTGAGAGCGTTCATTACTAAAAACAGAACCCTTACCTTCACCTCCAACATCGATGATATTATTGAAGAATGCTTGGAGGAACTTATAACAAAACTTCAAGAACATGAAGGAAGAGGATCTGGATGGACTTTGTCATCAATCGAAGGTATGGATGTTAGGGTTCATAAGCATGGATATGGTTTAAGGGGTAGTAGTTTTATCCCTTTACCAAAGAAAATCCAAAACACTAAATCGTGTAGGAATGTGCAAAATGAAGGTAATGAATGTTTCAAGTATGCAATGTTAACCAAGTATGTTAAAGATAATCCTTGTAGAGTTGGTAGAGAATATTACGAGAATGAACACCGCTACAACTTTCAAGGCCTCACCTACCCAGTTACTTTGAAAGACATTGACAAATTTGAAAAGAGAAACCCTGGTGTTTCAGTCAATGTTTTTGGTTTGGATGATTCAA
Source organism: Neoaliturus tenellus (assembly GCA_030545055.2). NCBI lineage: Eukaryota > Metazoa > Arthropoda > Insecta > Hemiptera > Cicadellidae > Neoaliturus > Neoaliturus tenellus. The sequence goes on from CM061531.1 coordinate 142,096,074, forward strand.
ACAACGTTTATCCTTTGCGGGTAGTAAAAGTGGAGCAGAGAAACCACACGGATTTGCTATTGATAAATAAGGGTGAAACTTCTCATTATGTATGGATAAAGGACTTTGCAGCCTTGGTTCAAACACAATTATCAAAACAGAAACGTAGGTTAACAGTGTGTAAAAGATGTTTCTGTTTCACATATAAAGAACTAAGACGTGGAGGATCAGAATGGTTGACGGAACACAAAAGACTTTGTAACGAGAATTATGAAGTGAAGGTTAGTCTGCCGCCACCATCTCGTGCGTTTATCCGATTCAACAAAACAGTCCACCAATATCGTATTCCACTGGTCATCTACGCAGATTTTGAATCTACGTTAGTACCACAGGAGCTGCCAAACGGTGAGGTGACTAGAAGAACAAAATACCAGCTGCACCAGCCCAATAGTTTTTGCCTATTGGTGAAGTCGACCTTGTCTGAAACCCAATTGCAAGACTATGGTTTAACATCCACTCCAATACTCTACCGTGGGGAAGAAGCCGCTAAGTATTTTGTAGACCTGTTGTATGACATTGCTGAAAAGGCGCAACGCTTATACGGTAATGTGGTACCTATGGAACCTTTAAACCAAAATCAACAAGAAGAATACAACGTAGCGACGAGATGTTATTTATGCAAGAAGACCTTTAGTGAAGAAAACCAAAAAGTAAGAGACCATGATCATCTGACAGGGTTATACAGAGGAGCTGCTTGTAATTCATGCAATATAAATTACAAACTGCCAAACTTTATTCCTGTTGTTTTACACAATCTTAGCGGCTACGACTCCCACTTTATTATCCCAGAGTTAGGAAGAGATGATGGTAAAATTGATGTTCTTGCTACAACATTGGAAAAGTACATCAGTTTTTCAAAAACAGTAGGTAAAATTAAACTTCGCTTCGTAGACTCTTACAGATTTATGCCATCTAGTTTAGCCAAATTGTCAGAGAACCTAAGTAGAGAAGAATTAAAAGAAACAAGCAAAATTGTACCTGAAGATAAATTGGACCTAGTATTGAGGAAAGGAGTTTTCCCCTATGATTATATAACCTCTACAGAAAAGTTTGAAGAAACCAGTCTGCCACCGATTGAAGCCTTCAACAGCAAACTAAACGAAAGTGAAATCTCCATTGAAGACTACAATCATGCTTGTAATGTTTGGAACCAACTAAACATTCAAACCTTAGGGGAATATTCTGACTTTTATATAAAATTGGATGTAACTCTGCTGTGCGATGTGATGGAAGAATTTCGAAACACCTGCTTCTCCGCCTATGGACTGGACCCTCTACACTCGTACACATCTCCAGGATTAGCATGGCAAGCTATGCTAAAGTCAACCAACTGTCGATTGGAACTTCTAACAGATATAGATATGGTGCTCATGATGGAATCTGGTGTACGGGGCGGTTTGACACAAGCTGTAACACGTCATGTCAAAGCCAACAACAAGTATATCCCCGGCTACGACGAGCAACAACCATCGGTCTACCTTGGCTACTTTGACGCAAACAACCTTTATGGTTGGGCAATGTCAAATCCGCTTCCCTACGCTGACTTCAAATGGATCGACCCGGCCACCATCGGTGACATCTCACAGATTCCAAAGGATGGTCCAAAAGGCTATATCTTGGACTGTGATTTCGAATATCCTGAGCACCTTCATGACCATCACTACGACTTGCCTCTCCTAGCGAAGACTGAAGTTTCACCGACAGGAAGATGGCCAAAATTGATGATGACCTTGAAGAATAAAGATCGGTATGTGGCTCACTACTGGGTAGTTCAACAAGCTCTTGAATTAGGTCTACGTATAGTGAGAATTCTCAGAGCGATTGAATTCACCCAGTCTTGTTGGTTGAAACCATACATCGATTCCAACACTACAAGAAGAGCTGCAGCGACAACAGCGTTTGAAAAGGACTTCTACAAATTAATGAATAACGCCATCTTTGGGAAGACTTTGGAAAACAAGAGAAAACACAAAAATGTAAAATTAGTAAGTGACCCTAGAAAATTGGAAAAATTGGTTCAAAAACCAAATTTCGGAACATCAATGATTATAAACGAAAATCTAGTTGCTGTCAGTATGAAGAAAACAACAATAGTGATGGATCGTCCGTTGTACATCGGTATGTCGATTTTGGATATAAGTAAAACCCTGATGTATGATTTCCATTATAACAAAATGGTTAAACACTACGGAAGGGACAACATCGGAGTCGCATATATGGATACTGACGCATTTATCTACTGGATAAAGACCTTAGACATGTATGAAGACCTAAGGACTTTTCCATACAAAGAAGATTTCGACTTTTCTGACTATCCGAAGAATCACCCAAATTATAATGAAAAGAATAAAAAAGTAATTGGAAAATTTAAAGATGAAGCAAATGGAATGCTTTTAGAAGAACTAGTGGCACTGATGGCGAAATTGTATTCATTTAAGATGTACAACGAAAACAACACACCAATAGTTAAGAAAGCAAAAGGAGTGAAGACATCTTATTTGAAAAAACATGTAACATTCGACCACTACAAGACCTGTTTGTTTGAAGATACTACCATCTCGGCCACATTCAACAATATCCGAAGCTTTAAACATCAAGTCTACAGTGTGACTGAAATTAAAAAAGCACTGTCAGCTCGGGATGATAAAAGACACATTATGCCTGACAAAATTCACACTCTTCCTTTTGGCCACTACTCTCTAAATCCTATCGACTAGTAACCTATTCTTCGTCCTTCTACAACTTCGACCTTATTCCTTTTTCCTTCCGTAAAAAAATGGGGAACACGGCAAGTCCAACGCCGTGTTCCCCATTTTTTTACACAAGTTTGGATGACCTTGACCTATATAAATGATGTGAATATTTAAGACAACATTCATTGTCATTATACATGTGACACAAGAAACATACAAACCTGCAATATGAAGGACTTGAAGCAGCAAATTGTCAACGAACTTCATAAACCTGCAAGAAGAATGTTTCCGCGAAGAAATACGGTGATAAAAGGAATTAATGACTTATATCAAGCGGATTTAATAGAAATGATTCCTTATAGCAAACAAAATAAAGGATATAAATACATATTGACTGTTATTAACTGTTTTTCAAAAATGGCAGATGCTTTACCGCTAAAAGATAAAAGCGGCAAAAGTGTTACGAAAGCAATGGAAATAGCTATACAAAGAGACAAACATAATATTAAACATTTACAAACCGATGATGGAAAAGAATACTTTAATAAGGAATTTGCAAATTTAATGAAAAAACACAATATAAACCATTATTCAACAAATTCAGAGGTAAAAGCCTCAATAATTGAAAGATTCAACAGAACTTTAAAAAGTGCGATGTATAAAATGTTTTCCAACAGAGGATCGCACATATGGATTGATATGTTACCGAAACTTATAAACGAGTACAATAACAAATTTCATAGAACTATTGGGATGAAACCAAACCAGGTGACTAGCAAAAATGAAAAAGTGGTATTAAAACGTATAAAAATGAATACTAAACCAAAAGTTGAAAAACTAAAGCCTAAAAAATTTAATGTTGGTGATAAAGTGCGGATAAGTAAATATAAAGGTGTTTTTAGTAAGAGATATCTGCCAAATTGGACCAATGAGGTCTTCACTGTATTCAAAGTACAACCTACAGTACCTGAGACATATATTTTAAAAGATAATAAAGGACAATTGCTTGCAGGAGGATTCTATGGGCATGAAATGTTAAAGTCAACAGTAGGTGATGTATATCTAGTTGAAAAAGTGTTGCAACGGAAAAAAGATAAGGTTAAAGTACGATGGTTAGGATTTAATAAGACGGAAGATTCTTGGATACCTAAAAAGGATTTGATATAACGATAGAGAATCATTTTAGGTTGAACCATTACAAAGGATGGAGATAGTACCACAGAAAGAGAGTTTTACTATTAATAATATAGATGAACTCACAGTGGATAATTCAGAATTCAATAGTGGGAAACATGGCAATTTGTTACCAAACACCGTGCGCTGTCTGGTTACCGGACCTTCCAACTGTGGAAAAACTAATGTAGTATTCAATTTGATTACAAACCCTAAAGGATTACGTTTTAATAATCTATATGTATTTTCAAAATCACTACAACAACCAAAATATCAATTATTGGAAAAGATACTGAATAATGTGCCTGAAGTTAAATACTTAAAATTTAATGCAAGTGAGAGTGTCATGCAACCTCAAGAAGCTAAACCATTCTCCGTGTTCATATTTGACGATGTATCTTGTGAAAACCAAAACACAATAAGAAATTACTTCGCTATGGGTCGACATAACAACATAGATAGTATTTATATTGGCCAAACTTACAGCAAAATACCGAAACAACTCATTAGAGACAATGCAAACATGTTAATTGCATTTAAACAGGACGAAACCAACCTAAAACATATATATTTTGATCATGTAAATGCAGATATGACATTTGAACGATTTAAAGAGTTATGTGGAAAGGCTTGGGCTGAAAAGTATGGGTTCCTAACAATTATGAAGGAACAACCGCTAAACAATGGTCGATACAGGATAGGATATGATAAATTTATATTAATACATTGAACGTGGTATAAAACATTCATTGTTGTACAACACGTCTTGCTACAAACATGGTTAACCAAGAAAAATTAGTAAAAGAAATAAAATCACTTAGTGATTCTATTCGGGCTAAAAACAGAGCATTAAAACTAGGTATTAGCGAGAGGGAGAAATTCCTTGAATCTACTTTTAAACCTATTACTGAACCCTTGAAACAATTAAACAAAAAATTCGCTAAACCTGTATTGGAAGGAGATGCGATTGCACCTATCACAAAGTTTGAAAGAGAAAGTGTAAAATATGAAGGTTTTAGTGATGAAGACCCGGAATCCTCTACATATAGTGGCTTTACCGGAGCAGAATCTGAAAGAGAGCTAGAATCACCAGGATATAGTGAAAGGGGACCTGAAGAAGCACCAACTGCTAGTGAAGAGGAAAAAAGAGAAGAGGCAAGAGAAGGACCGTCAAACATAAGCTTGTTGGGTGAAAACATTCATAACAAAGGACCTTTAGGAAGGAAATACATGGTAAAAATGTTACTCGGAACAATTCCTAATAAAAATTACCATAGTTATGGAGCGAGATTAACAGAAGATGGTTTAATGATAGGTAATAGCCCGTTAAACGTTGACGAACATGATAATATTGTTGTCGGTGATCAAAGATATAAGGGCACAAAAGGATTATTTGAATTATTATTTGAAAATAAGCCTCCAGTATCGTTAGTGAAAGAAAAAGACATGGAAGCATATAAAAAGATTTTGGAACAGACAAATGCATATAGGAGAATGTATTTACCTGACCAGCTTCCTTTTAGATCTAAGTCTTTAAAATATAGAGAATTTGTATCCAAGTTAATACCAACTAGAAGACAAACAATGCCGTTAACACAAAGAAAACCTGTAAAACGAAGATTTATGGCATCCACTTTGGATGTAAGTGCTCAGGAACGAAGGAAAAGAAGTAAGTCTGTTACAGGTACAGGCTTAATGAAGAAACTATATAACACAAATGTGATTTATTACAATAATATCAATAAATTGGTGGATAGAATGAAACTAATACATGAAGCTAAAGAAGCGGGTCATACTGGATTGGAAAACGAATGGGTGGCTTTAGTGGATGAACTCCGAAACCGTGGGGTAATCTCATAAAAATGCGTTACTCCCTAGATTACTATTCAGTTGCACCATGAGTGTCGACAAGTTCGGACGGTATTCCGCAGATGGATTATATTATGCGAATAGTTTAAAAAGAAGTGCTGGTTTACCACAAACACCTGAAGGAGATTATGATATTAGTAATAAAAGGTTAAAAAACATAAAAGATCCCACGGACGAAAACGATGCAGTAAATTTAAAAATAGTAAAGGAAAAGATATCACCAACATTAAGACTACACAATAACACATATGATGCAGAAAATCATAGACTTATCAACGTTGGTAAACCAAATGAAAACGGTGATGCGATAAACAAAGGTTATTTGTCATCTGAATTAAAAAATACGTTAAAATTCAATGGAAAAACGTATAGTGCTAACAATAAACGTATATCCAACGTAGATGACCCTAAAGATGCAAAAGACAGCGTGAATAGACGCTATTTACATTCTTTAATACCTGAAAAGACAAAAGATGGATTTTCTTTTTATAAATTTGTTATTAACGATATAGGTTATCCAAAAACTGAAAACGATGCTGTAAATCTAAAATATATTAAAGATCATTGTATCATACGTGATGTAGGGGTTATAGATTGTTTTGGTAATTGTTTAGCAAATGTTAAAGATGGTTCGGCGCCATCAGATGGTGCAACAGTGGGTCAAATGATGGAAACCTTAAAACAAGAAACAACCTCTTTTGTGAAACAAAATCAAGTAGTATCGAAGCAAGGGGATGAATTCGTTCAAGGTAATGAAAAATTTAATTTATTAACATACAAAAATAATGCTTGGGATTGCATGGATAAAAAGTTATCAAATGTGTCATGGGGTAATGAGGATCATGATGCAGCTGCTTTATCACAAACCGTACATTTAGATCCAAATAATCACTTTGTATATTTTACATGTAATAATAGAGTGATAAAACACTTGAAACAAGGAAGAGAAGCAAATGATGCTGCAACTGTAGGACAGACCATTACAACATCATTAAAGGATAGTAAAGTGTATAATTGTAATAATAAACGTATAACAAACCTTAAAGACCCTGAACATGTAGATGATGCTGTCACTGTTAATTTTCTTGTAAAAGTTTTAGGTAATGCGATATTTGATTTACACAATCATTTTACACCAGATATTCTTCAAGGAAAATCGGGACATAATACTTATGCTGAATCCATGAGAGGTGATTATATTAAACGAGAAATTTATAATAAATACTTTATTAACCCTAATACGCAAAAGTTTAGATCATCAGATTGGGGTGATATTGATATATAATATAAGAACGCAATAAACGACCTTATTTATGTCCAACTCGTCATAGAGTTAACACATAAGTTGTACATTTCGATTATAAAAGGGCAATAATGACATTCCAGTACATCAGTCCATATCGAGACACTGTAAGGACAGGAGGTGGGATCACGTCCACAGCGGTTTCTCTATTAAGTAAAGCTTTAAATCGAATTCCGGTAGGATCCATAGTAAATAGAGCAATAGACGCATTACCATACGAATTTCATATACCGGGAGGTTATCAGTATTGCGGACCAGGAACTAAATTGAAAAAACGACTGGAAAGAGGCGATCCTGGCATAAATAAATTAGATCAGGCTTGTAAAGAACACGATATCGCATATTCTAAATTTGCCGATTCAAAAAATAGATCGATAGCAGACAGAAAGCTTGCGGACATAGCTTGGCAACGAGTAAAATCAAGTGACGCTAGCATAGCAGAAAAAGCAGCAGCTTTAGCAGTAACAGCAGGTATGAAGGCTAAAACAGCAGTAGGAGGTGGAAGAAGGAGGAGAAGAAGGGTAAAAAGGAGGTCAACCGCAAGAAAACATGGAGGAAATATAAGAAGAACACGACGATCTAGCAGAAAAGGCAGGAAGAAGCCCACCGTGTGGTCAATGGTAAAAAACGGGGCAGGTCTTTACCTAAGACCTTATCGTGCGTATTAAATGAAAGAAATCAATTGGTTATACCACATAAAGCGTTAACCAATGTTGAATTATTTAAATATATTTCCTGTTTAAAAATACCATTTTTCCGCGGTGTATTCATGAAAGACAGTTTACCAAAGAAAATGTGGCAAAATGAGACTGGAATTGTAAATTTGGATAATACTGAAGGGCGTGGCACCCATTGGGTTTGTTATAAGAAACTAAATAACAATGTATATTATTTTGATAGTTTCGGTAATTTGCCACCACCAAAAGAACTTCAAAATTACTTTAAATCTGCTAAAAACATATATTATAACTATAAAAGAGAACAACCTGATAATACTTCAATATGTGGCCATTTATGTTTAGAATTCCTAGCTAAAAGTATCAGTCACTATTGAGATGTCTTCCTATACGGTATCATTAACAGGAAAATCGTCCACTTTACGAAGTATCCTTTTTCCAGCTTTACGCTTGCAAAAAGGAAGATTTTGGGAGGCGGCACTATTGGATTTTACAACTTACAACTCTATTCCCAATGTTACGGAAGGTAAAAATAACGTATTGCATTATTATAAGGGAAAAGATGCCAGTGGGAAGTTTACAGACTTACAAGAGTGCAGTTTACCCACAGGTTCTTATGAAATTGATCATATAAATGAATTTTTGCAAACTAAAATGGGAAAAGACAATATAACATTAAAAGGTAATAATAATACTATGAAAGCCGAAATTATATACTATAGATATTCCAAATATTATATAGATTTTACTCAATCAAACTCAATTGGTGATTTATTAGGATTTTCCAAAGATGAGCCAATTTTAAAACCAGATATAACACATTCCGGTAAGAAAACAGTAACAATATTAAAAGTCAATAGTATAGACATAACTTGTAACATTATACAAGGAGCTTACAGGGATGGGGCTAACACCCATATCATACATACTTTTTACCCAAGTGTACCACCTGGATTTAAAATTGTTGAAAAGCCACAAAACCTGGTATATCTACCGTTGAACACCACTTTCATTTCAGACATCGTGTTGAACGTATTGGATCAAGACGGTAACTTGGTAGACTTCAGAGAAGAGCCTATTACGATTAGATTACATTTAAAATCGACACTTTAATACAAAACCATGGGTTTAACATTTAAAAGCGAACAACCTACGGGAAACCGCATTAGTAGCTCTTCAGCTGTGGAGGAGTTAACACGCGAGAACATTCGTTTCTTAGAGAGAGTTGGATTAAAATTAACCGATTATGGATATACTGGATATAGCGCAGGGTCCAACATTCGACGAAACCCTATGGGAAAAAGAATATCACACCCACAACCCTTACACTTCATCGAAATTAAACAATAACGATGAAATTCGTATTCCCATACAACATCAAGACATTTACACACTACCATGTGAAAGTTACTTGTATATTGAAGGGAAAGTTACTAAAAAGGACGGTACTACTCCTGGTACAACAATTCCATTTATAAATAATCCTATGGCTTTCCTGTTTGATGAAATTAGATATGAAATATCAGGTGTAACAGTTGATTCTACTAAAAAAGTAGGTATTACAACAACTTTAAAAGGGATAACATCTATATCGCCTAATGAAACCAATTTACTTCAACCTGCAGGATGGGTTTTACCTGAACATGACACAATCACTCCAAATACAAATGGATATTTTGATTTTCATATCCCATTACGTTTGTTGCTTGGATTTGCTGAAGATTATAGAAAAATAATATTAAATGTTAAACAAGAATTAGTTTTGTTGAGATCTTCTAACGATAAAGACATTATTAAAGCTCCAGATGGTACAACAGATGCAACTTTAGAATGGAAATTAATATTAGACAAAATTGTATGGAGAGTTCCACATGTTAAATTAGCTGACGAGCATAGAATGCTACTATTAAGGAAGTTAAAGGCTGACCGTGATATTGTAATTCCTTTTAGAAGTTGGGAATTCCATGAACATCCAAGCTTGCCAGCTACGGATCGTCACACTTGGACTGTTAAAACATCTAATTACGTAGAACGAGCCAGGTATATTATATTTGGTTTACAAACAGGTAGGAGAGACAGCATCACCAAACATGCAGGCAAATTTGATCATTGCAACTTAAAAAATATTAAAGTTTATTTGAATTCACAATTTTTCCCCTACGACAATTTGAATGTGTCATTCGCTAATAAAAAGTACAGTATATTATACGATATGTATGCAAGATTCCAAAATTCATATTACGGTAAAACGAATACACCTTTACTATCACCAGAAGAATACTTAGATGGTTACACAATAGTTGTAATTGATTGTTCTAAACAAAATGAATCAGTAAAGTCATCAAGTGTTGACATAAAGATTGAAATGGAGTTTAATGCACCTATACCTGCAAATACAACTGCATACTGTTTAATTCTACATGATAAAATTGTAACATACACACCTCTAACTGGAATTGTTAAAAATGTACTGTAAAAACCGGTTTTGTTCCATTCCGCGAGTATAAAAGCAGAGCGTACAGGCCGCTCCTCATCAGTTTGTTGCCGACTGTTGTATGGGTAGCATCATATTGAATATGGCTTCTCCTAGTGGTACACCTGAAAATGTGGTAGATATTGAGAAGGAGATATCTGAGTTTTTAGATCTTCAAGGTCACCAGGAAGGAGGTGAACAAAACGTTTGTGGACAACTTCATGCCAGTAATGATGTTGAGGAAAAAGGTAAAAGAAGAAAGACTATACAAAAGAGGAAAAGGGATATTGAAAATAATATTTCTCCAAACATATTGAGTGAGGTATTCTTGCGAATATTTTACCCAATCTCTTCCAGTTTGGACAAAAGTGTTTTAATCGGTGTTATGAAATCAACAGGTTATTCCCCTACTGTAATTTTAACTCATGGACCCAAAATGATTTTGTTTACGGACAGTGCTTGGGAATCGTTTATGAAACACTTGCATCTTCTAGAATGCTATTTAAGTAGTAACATGTTTGGAAGAAAGACAAGAGTAGGACTTTTGGATTCAAATGTGGAAATCGATATAATTAAACATCGTGGTGATCATCAGCTGCGGTTTAGAGACACAACAAGACATGATAACAAGATTCAACTTAGTCGAGAGGAGTTTTTCATTTTAACTTGTGCAACCGAACCTATAACAAGATACTTGAGACAACTGGTATTTTCAAGTTCGATTATTAAAGACTATCTGGAAGACACTTTGGACAAACAACCGGACGCACCTATATTATACGGACCTGTGGATACTTCTATATTCAATAGGGTTCCTCATGAAGTACAAATGTGGAGACAATTGGAAAAATACGCTCAACTACATAAAACATCAGTAATACAAGAAGAAGAGGAAGAAGGAGGAGAAGAATCAAGTGTTAGTGATGAAAACGAAAACAAGGAAAATATAAAGATGGAAACATAGATAACAATGGTTAGTTTCTAAAACAATATCCAAAACTTTGTGGGGTTAGGCCTATTGGGGACGGTGCCCACGTTAAATATACACCAACGCGCTAACAACTGTACGGCCTGGTATAAAAGTGGTACCTACCGTGGTGTGGAAACCAGTTGACCTCCTGACTTCATAATGAGCAGACGTGTGACCTTCAAGATGGACAAGGGAGAAGAAGAACAAGTAAAGTCCAACCCTGGTATTATTGAGTTTCAAGCGTTTCGTGGTAATGATGATAGATTTATTATAAAAGAACTTGTGTTTTTGGACATGAATACAAGTGTTCCGTATTCGTTTTTATTTAAACCACCATGTTCTTATTCGTCTTTAACTAGCAAAGCCGCTTCTACCAACAGATGGATTTCAAAATACTTTCATCATATCGATTGGTATGATGGTTTTACAAGTTACACGGACTTGCATCACATTATGCATCACTTTTCAAACAAGTTTACCAATATTTACACGAAGGGGCTTGAAAAGAAAAGATGGATCGAAGAATTTACCTATGTTCCGGTTAATGACGTGGAATTAGATAAGGATTACCAATATATGCTAGAAAACTTATGTATTTGTACAAAAAGCCCAGAACATTACAAAGATAGGCATTGCGCTTTGAAAAACGCCTATAAACTCGCCTCTTACCTTCAAAATGGGGAAGTGGAAAGTGGTGGGGGTAACGGGGGCTATATAAGTGAGGAGCAGACCGGGACCTGGCATGAGTATTACTCGAGATTCCGAGACGACAACATCTCCCAGCAAGAAGACGAAGAAGACGAAGAAGACAATCTTTAACTCAACCATGGCATCTAACCAGTTCCTTCAAACCTTGGTTGAGCAGTTCAATGCTCACTCAAAGTCTACTATACTACCGGTTAAGAAGTGCTCTGAACTAAAAGACGAGAAGCACTATATCATCCATGAGATGAAGAAGATGGAGACTACAGTTGGAGAGGCTATCTGCTGCAGTCTCAGCGAGGCACCGTTCACTCCGGGGGATGAGCAAAAGTTCCAGGTGTACCTGCCGAAACGGTTCGTCCATCTCCTACAGAACGAGGATCTACGCTCCATCCAACCCGGCTCTCTCTACTTGGTTTCCCACGGTTCCACGGGTAGCAATTCCACCGAGTTGACCATCCACATCGCCGACAAGCAGCAGTGTTAGATTTAAGTTTTACTGTTGTACATATTGTATTGTAATGTTTTATAAATAAATCATAAAAGACAAAAAAATTAAAAAATAAAAAAAAGAAAAAAATGCAACATATCAATATGTGAAGTTTGTCACATATTGGTATGTTGCATTTTTTTTAAACTTCACGAATGACCTTGACCTTTGACCTTTGCATTTAAAGATTACCCCCACTACCACACTAGAATTCAAACCTGCTTGGATACGGAAAACGGTCAGTCTGTTGCCAACTAGCAAACGATGAGCACTTTGTACGAGCTTTGCTTACAACGAGTTATAACTCACAAAGATTTGTTCACAAGAAAATATCCCACTGACAATAAAAGAAGATATCAAAGACTACAAGAGGGAAAATAGAGGCTACTCGGAGTACTCTTGGTATAAGTTCAACGATGGGGAAAAGTTTTGTAAACCTTGTGGTGACGCAGCTGTTGGTGACCTTCGCCAATTTGTACTGGATGGAGGTATAAGGCAGTTTGGTTTTCTAGCACCGGTGTTTAAGTTTGAGAACATCAAAGACACCTGTGCTGTTTGTTCAATTCCATTGTACCAATAAAAAAAGTTTAGAACGATTTAATTAGACCTTCCATACCCCCACCACTTTTACCCCCACCACTTTTTCATATACCTCCAAGCGCTGTGCCTCGGCTTCATTTCAACTCCAACGATCGACCAGTCAACATCAAGATGTCTCTCAATGTAAGCTGCGCCAGTTATGAGGAATTAACAATCAAGACTCAGCAGGAGCTCAACGACCTGTACAAAGAGCTGCAGCTGATGGTGGCACGAGGCTACCGTATAAACGTGCAAGTATACGCTTGCAATATAAAGAATCTTCGGCAGCATAAAGAAGAGCCTGGACACTCCTCACCAACATCGATGAAGACCGAGCCGGACAACTTGGATTACTTCAGCTGACTAGCAGTTGTATTTCTTGTTCTAACCGTTGTACAATATGTTTATTTTTTCATTATATTAAAGAAGTAAAAGAGAAAACAAAATAGAAAAACACCTATCTTGTTACTGACATATGAGCTCAGTAACAAGATAGGATTTTTTTAAAACACAATTTGGATGACCTTGAAACTTCCCCCTCCACTACTTTACTACCCCCACCACTTGACTATTGGTATACATGAGACACCTCAATTGGATACCTCATTCCATCTTTAACAGTCAAACTTACAACAATGGCAAACCTACCAAAGGATGAAAGATGTCCTCACGCATGCTGTGACTTCATACACGAGTTAGAAAAGAGAATGCAAGAGAGGGCGATAAGAAGAAAGCAGATCCAGTCAGAAAATATCATAATACTTAACGGCTATCTTTTATTGTTTGGTCTTACTATGGTTGTGTTTTTCATACTGTACGGCATAGTTACATCTGTCGGCAAGGTTGTGGAAGAAAACGCTCACCACCATCAGTTGGAAAATTTTAATGTTACTTTGTAAGTTTTCTTTTTTAAAACTCCGTTTGGATGACCTTGAAATTTCCCCCACTACTCCACCACGCCCCCACTACTCCACCATGCCCCCACTACTTCACTAGGTTCCTGTATGGGTCTCACATCAAGCATCATTCCTTATTCCACTGGCAACCATGGCGGACAACACCATCACCCAAGCCGATTCCACTACTGATGTTGGAACAAGTACTGGTTGGACACTGTCGGGTGACAGTGTGCACTATTTAGAAGCAGTTTGTGAAAGGATGAAGGAGATACTCCGGGACAACCCTGGGATTATAATTCAAATGAATTTAAACTATGATTGGTCACAAGTTCAATTGCGACAGGACTACAACAGCCAGCACTCGCCGGAATATTCACCAATGTCACCTATTTACTCGTATGAATCTGATGTGGATGAAGGTTTGGGGGAGAACGTAGATGACGAAGCTAATGGGGAATAACCTTTTTTAAAACACAAATTAGATGACCTTGAAATTTCCCCCTCCACTCCTTCCTTTTTTAAAACCCAATTTGAATGACCTTGAGATTTCCCCCTCTCCTTTTCAATACTATTACAACGGTCTGCAGCTCATCTCATTCCTTGCTTAGCTACCATGGCGGACAGCACTCATTCTGAAGTTGACTCCACTACTGATGAAGAATGGCCATTTTCGTGGACTGTTCATTTGCAAGATTCAACAGAAGTGGATGTGTTGTATGACAAATTGGTATACGTATTTAACGAAAACCCTAACATTGAATGTAGGCTGAATATGGATTTCGATGCAACCGGTGTCCACACTGAACCTTCCACTTCCAGCCAGCCTCAGCCTCAGCTTCAGCCAAGACACTTTACACATCTCTACACTCCAATACAGCCTGAGAATATAACAATCAGCGAGGCTGACTCCACTGCAGGTTTCGTTCAGCCAACGAATTGGATGCTGACTATCGAAACGTTGCACCAGGTGGACTTGGTTTGTAGTAAGTTGAAGGCGTTAATGGTGCAAGAACCAGGCCTTCGCTTCAAGATGGAAATGTGTTTCATCTGGGGAGCACCTCCGCGGGACTTTTGGTCTGACAGCTCTCCAAGTACCACGGACGAGGAGGGGGGCGACTAGTCATCTTTTTTAAAACTTGATTTGAATGGCCTTGACCTTTGCCCTCTACTGGGTTTATATAAGCTCCATCCCCACTGACCACAGCATCACTTCATCGTGTTCCCTCATCAAAGCAGCATCAACTATGGCAAGTAAGAGCGTCTCATGTTGCGAGCATAAGTGTTTGGAGGAGCCGGGCGTCGTCTATTGTGCAAAGAAGCGTTGGGAGGAAGAGACGGGGACAACCTATTGCTGTGAGGAAAAGTGTTTCCTCTTACCAAAGTGGCAAGTGGATGGGTTGGCCTGTCGGCAATGTGAATGCTTCGGATGTTGCAGATGTAGATGCAAGAACCAACAACTGCCACCACCAGTACTACAGACTTTCAAAATTTACAAGTCCAAGTACTTCTACACTTGTTGTCCGCAGCGGTGTGTTAAGTTTCACTTCTCTAATCTCACCAATTGTCGGAAGTGCTACGGACAACCTGATGGATGGTGCACACGTTTTCTGGACTCCTGCCGCTACAGATCGGATTGGTTTACAGATCCGTTGGAAATTGATGAAGTCGCCCAGGAAGCACAAGAGTAGTCTTTCTACTCTTTAACTTTTTTAAAACTCCGTTTGAATGACCTTGAGATTTCCCCCTCCACTTCCCCATATACCTAGAGTACGCAGAGCCTGACAGTCAGTCGCTCGGTGACTGTCGTGGGGTGCGCGTCGGTGTCGGCTATCCGTTGTTAAGTTTTCAAAGTAATATGAAATTGCGGGTGTTGTGCTGGTTCAAGGTCACCTGAGGGATCACCGATTGACCATATAGGCAAGGTCATGTCACAAAATCGAGTTTAACTTGGCACTTTTGCCGTTTCTCGTCGTAAATTCGCTCCAAGTCGTCAAGGTCACGGGGAATGTGACTGAAACTCGGAGCGTAGTGCGAGAAACGGCAAAAGTGCCAAAAAATTTTAAGTTTCGGCGTGGCCTTGACCTTAGTGGCTTCGGTGACGTCATTTTGATGACGTAAGGGGTGATGACGTCATCGGCACGTCATTTCTGTGACGTCATGGGTGTGACGTCATGGAAGTGACGTCATTGGTGGTGACGTCATCGATTGCGTCATCGATGACGTCATCGGTGAGGTCATTGACCTCGATGACGTCATCCCTCAGGTGACCTTGAACTGAGCCAGCACCCGCAATTTGCCACTACTGGTCGATTGTGATTGATAATAAAACAACGAGAAAGATAGTGTTTAAAACCTCAAATACGAATGATAATCAGATTTGAACTATGAGAAGTACTTTATCGTAACGTAAGCTAATAATAGATAAGCAAAAATTGTAAAAACATCAAAATGGATTCATCATTGGTTTCCACATTTTCCCCAATTTCCTAAACACAGTTGTAAAATGGGGCAGTTCAAGGATATCTCCCAATAGGGTATATTAACTTGAACGAATGAATCAGTTTTCCGACGATCTGAGTGTAATCAAGAAGTTTCAAAATTCAATATCACACAAAAGATTTTCCGCTAAGTCTTAAGACAAGAACCTGTTCTTTATGAGAAACTTAATGACTAGACTTGCTTAAGAAGCTTTTAAAACCCAAAAGAGAACATCGGAAAATTTAAAGTTTAATCTTAATCAAACGAATATTTTTTAAAAACAAAATATGGTATGCTTCATATTTAATTCTGTGGTAAATTTGGACACTGATCTTTTTTCTCAGCTACATTATTACTTGAAAGTACATTTCCATATTTAGTGTAACTTTGTTTTATTACATTTTATTAAATGCACAGGGTGTCCCGAAACTCTCTGGTACTCTTTTGCATCGAGTCAATTAAAAAAAAACATCACACAAATAGGAATCTAAATGCCTCTTTAAACCTCCATTTTGTTTTTTACACATACCAATTTTTATTCCGATAACGAATTGTTGTTTTGAGTTCATATTTGGTATGAAACTTTATCACACCAATGCCAATTTTTAGGAAAAGATTAATCTTTCCTATGTGTACTTTCAAAACGGCGGCCATTTTAAACTTAAATCCCAAACGCCTTAAATTATTGGCCATCGCGGGTTTTGGCCATTTTTGACAATAAAAAAGTTATTGTTCTTTTATGGCAAATAAACAATTTATTTATTTGACTTAAAATTTTAAACCTTATCGATGAATAACCGTTAAACACAAAACCGTTGCGTATTATAAGCGTGTGTATTAGTTAGAATTGTTTTAACGTCAATAATGTTGCTCGTAGGTATTAAATAGCCAAACAAATCTTGCTAGAGTTTCTGAGTGTCAGAGAGTTGGAGTCTGGATCCAACTAACAGTTAGGCAATTAAGCTGTAAATTCCAAGACGACGTTGAACTTACGTAGTAACCTGACTAGAGGATGTACTCTACTACAGTGTCGGAAATACTGGTATATGCAACAATTTACATTTGAAAAATAATTAATATTACAATGAGATTAGATAGAACGATTATCTTCCAGAAAATAGATCATAACTATCAGCCTCAAAGGCTTTCCCCATAAAGGTTTAGCTCAATAAAAAAAAATACAGTGGCGTTAATATTGAAAAAAAAACCTATAGTAGCTTTAATCAATGCAACTGCGTTAAAATATTGATTGTATTAGTAAAGTATTTAATCTATCAAATTTTTTATGTGAAAAGTGATTCAAAATTTTATTATTTATCATTTATCATAGAGTGGTAATAAAAGTCTGTAAATTATTTGTACTTTTATGTATCGATCAAATTTTACTTACTGTATTACTATTTAATTTGGACTAAATAAATGGTGACCCCTAAAAATTAGGGAATCACTTAAGGTGTGTTGAAATAGAATTATGTAGTTCCTTCAACTATGTCATTCACGATTTTTGGCCATTTTTAACGAAAAGAAAAGAAAGATATAAAAACGAAACCCTCCTGGAACGTCAAATATCGCAATAAATACTAACACAATTTAGATTCGCCATTTCCTCGATATTCACAAATTATAAACTGTCCAAGAAGAGGTATTGAATTTAATTTCTTAAATTCTGTTTAAATTAAGAACTATAATTATGTGTAATGTTTGCTATCTTAACTAATCTTAATTTTCTTTATGCAAAACGAATTTGTAAAGATTCTTCTTAATTATGCAAACATATTTGTACGTTACAGTTATGAAAGAAGTTAAGAAAACAAATAATATTAACGGGTTTCCTCATTTCTCAAACAGGTGTTTTATTTCATAAATAATTATTGATAAAAATAATCCTTTTTTTCAAAATTAAACAATAATATTGGAAAGTAAATTGCAGTTCCACAATATTTATGAGCTACAGAACAAGAATTTATTTCTAAAAGTCGCAGTGTAATGATACAGAAATATTTTTTTACTTTCATTTAATTTTTTACCAAACTTGTTCTTGTATACAAACACCCTCTCGCATTATGATTCTCGACTCCTCGACATTGTTTTCAACTGCCCCCTCCAGGCAGGCAGGTTTACGGGTGGTCAAGTTTCTCTCTCCAGAGCAGAACTGTACCAAACTATACCGTCCCTCGGGAGGTCGCCGTCGGCACCTCTTTCAACTGCACTAAAGTAAATGACACTTTCTTTGTGATTTCCCCTGTTTCGACTTAGTTCTAGCTCTCCACTAGACGCGTTATTGGTTAAGTTTACTTTTTAGGAAAGTCTGTCTTTTCTTTGGGTCGCAGTTTATTGAAATCTTAAGGTACTCGTGATGAGTGAAGGCGTATACCGAATTTTATTGAGACATGTAAAAAAATATTCAAAGTCATACTTTATTAATTTCCCATAAGAATAACACGGGAAACTTGTTTTTCTCCATAATCAGTTAAGCTATTTTAAAGATTAAAATTATCTTATTTTTTATTATTACAGTTATTTTTTATGGAGTCTTAAACTTGATGAATACACAAAATAATACAACGCTACCCTACACCTTCATACCAAAATCCATCGAAATAGGAGGTTTCCCTCAAAGTTATCGTGTATAAGGTCACATATAAGGACTTATTATAGATATTTAATAGAAGTTTTACAAATTTAACAACTAACTGGAGTCCTTTGAATGTGATTTTGATACGATATAAATATCCAACTAAAAACACTCGTTGATATCAAACGATTATGAAAAATTTATGTTTTACGTTTACTTGTGTACTTAAATGAGTTTAATTGTACGTTTAATACGTTTTAATTGCATTTAGCTTTGAACTATTAACTATGAGCTTTAAATCATTAAATGTTCGATACCTCCCAATCGAATACAGTGTCGAGTGATATCCCTCCGGCGCGGTAGTAACCCCAGCGCTTGGAACAGCAGCCTAGGTGTTATAACGGAGCAAGCACATGTTAATTATACGGGGCCCGTGGCGGGCCTGTGACTCATTAGCAGACATACCGGGCACCCGGGAACCTTGGCGCTCTGGGTCAAGACCGTCCATACACCGGTGAACAGGCTGCAGGAGGATAGTTGGGAGGCTTAGAATGTTTTAACTGTTGTGATTCAAGATCAAAATCCACGTTATCCGTAGCTCAGGTACATGAACGAAAAGGAGAAATTTTAATTTACGAGACAATCCACTCTAATAAAGTAATAAATAGTCATAGCAATCTGTACAGAACAAAAACGAATAATCTGTTTATCAAACTCTAAAAATTAGAAATCTATATAGAATTCATAAAAATAAATATCGTAAGCATTTAAACAATGAGAGCAAAAGGTGTTGATGCTTTCGTCTAGCATGTGACATAATGATATAGGTTGTCATCAATTGATACGGAAAAATAGAATCGAGGATAAAAACATTGATTTATTAGTTGTCAACGTAATTCACCGATTTACTGAAAATCGTTGCACACTCACAGTCTTGAATTGATGAAGAACAATCCACTGATAACGACAGACAGTTCCAAGAGCTGTTTCAGTAATGGAAATGAACTTAAAATGAGCTAAGCCAATAACAGTGCTAATAAATTGGTGTTTCATACATTTCTTGAGTTTTTGTTGTTGTTCAATAGTTCAATTGTGCTAATACAACAAGAAACAATGTTAGGAGCAAGAAAATCCCACTCCGAGAGGAATATACACTGTTCGGAAAATAGTAACTTGATGTACTAAGTACTCTTTAAACATATAAGATTTTTTAAATGTAAATTTTAACGTGTACACTGCGACCCATCATTGCATCTGTACAACATTGAAATAGGAAGTTAATTAATAATCAACCTAATACCCCCCCCCCCCCTTCCTATTCCTCATAGACCTTTACGGAAGGTAAGCAGTTGCTTTACCAAACTACCCAGCTATTACAGGATATCTGATGGGTTTTAACTCGGTTAGTTTAATTTGCCTTTACACAACCGCGCCGCGGCGGTACCACGACGCGACGTCCTGGTACCGCAGAACCACGTAGACGCGGTTCACGGTACACGAAGGCTCTTCCTCATTATGTAATAGTTCATCACGGAACGGCGCAAGATTATGATGCGATTGGTTAACAACAATGCACCGGCTGCGGCTGCCAGATGAACCTCTCCTCTAGCTGTCCTCACTGAGAGCTTCTGTGAATTCATTTATATCTATTTATATAAAAGTGAAATACCCCTCACTGAGAGATTCATCACGAAATCTCAGTAACAACCAAACAGATTTACTTGAAACTTTGAACACAGGTTTGTCTGGCCTCTTAGGTGCTCGCTAACACGACATCTACGTGTTGAAGTTTGACATGAACGATTCCCTTTGCTCACGGGTACTCACTAATAAACTGTTTTGCAAATTTCCTTTTGGGCTCCGACCCACAGAACATCAAAATTACCATAGATCCTGAGGGGGTAAAAACAAAAATAATTTTATAGTAGATGATCCATTTTGTTATTAGGTGCTCAGTAAGAAATGGTTTTATAAATATAGTTTTTGAAGTTTTTTAGGACGCCACCCGGCATGACTTCAAAATTAATCCAGATCCTACGGGGTTGAAATTTGACATAGAGGCTAATTTTTATTCATAGGTGTTCAATAAGAAACGATTTTGAAAATTTCCTATAGGACTTCTCCCCACAAATCCTCAAAATTACTATAGACCCAATGGGGTTGCAATTTAACGTTTACGATCCATTTTGCTAATAGGTGTTCACTAGGAAACAGTTTTGCAAATATAGTTTTTTTTATGTTCTTCAGAGCTCCGCCCCACATGACAAAAATTACTGTAGGGCCTACGAGGTTGAAATTTGACATGTCGTTCCTATTTGCTCATAGGTTCTCATTAAGAAAAGGGTTTGCAAAATTCTCTCAGACCCACACTCACACTGCTTAATTGTTTAAATGTCATTCTTAACTAAGAAGATTCCGTTGCTCTTTAAAATTTTTTTATAACCTATAAAATTAATTCAATCACGGGTGAAGCCGTGACGGGCAACAGCTAGTTCTTTATAATTGCATGGTGTCACATAATGGTAAATATACTACTGAATTGATAAAAAGTGTATAATTAGTTAGTTGTTTTTGTTACTCATTTATTGTTGGTATATTTTTAATTTGTTTGTATATTAATGACGAGAGTTGTTCTGAAAAGCAGTTGTACTGAGAAACGCTTGATCAATAAAGGCATTTTTATTTATTATTTATTATTTGATCTGAAACCTGAAAAGCTGTCCTAAAAAGAACGTAGTTTTAGTCACCCTGAAAGACGAACCAGTCCAAAACGTCAACTGCCCAGCAGTCTCGAGCGTAGTAAGCTACTCAAAGTTGTTTGATTAAGAAATGGTTTAGTTCCAAAACTTTAAAAAGATAAATAAAACAAATCAAAAAACGTAATTAAAATTTATTCTAGCAATGTTTTAATACTTAATACTGAATAATCGGTAAAGATCTTTTATAAGCTGAACAATTATCCGTTCCAACTCGATTTAAGCCTTTCTCCGTCCAAAAGTTGGGAACTACCCAAGGTAATTTAATTAACTATGATCTGTTGGCGCCATAGTTTCATCTTTCCAGAACTCTTAATACTCTATCTGCAGTTTTTAATAAGTTTGAGTTTGT
The DNA here is from genome assembly GCA_030545055.2 of Neoaliturus tenellus. NCBI lineage: Eukaryota > Metazoa > Arthropoda > Insecta > Hemiptera > Cicadellidae > Neoaliturus > Neoaliturus tenellus. The sequence goes on from CM061531.1 coordinate 142,118,102, forward strand.
CTTCCTTCATCCTTTCATTGAGTGATTGAAGCCAGTCTCCCTGAACTTTTATAACATGAAAATGTTACCTCACATATAAAGAAAATATTTACAATTGAAAAATATTTTTTCATCACACTACATCGATATCATCTGTTTTCGACCCTCACTTCTACCAACGAAACACCTGTTTTGCAGGCCTAGGCCGGCAAAATTTTCCGGCCTAGGGCGGTAATGGAAACGGTAGCAGAGAAATCTAGAATATAAGAAGGTAAACTCAAACTCAATTTATTGTCGCAGCACATGTTACAAGTATGACAACGTCAATATTTTTACAGTAGTGATACATTACACTGTCTTATACAAAATGTTCAATAAATTCATCTATTGTATATAAACTTAAATCCAGTAACACATTTTTTAGTTGTTTCTTAAATTGTAGTTCATTTTGATTTTTTATAGTAGGTGGCAGTAAATTATACAATTTTAAACCTAATTCAAATGAACTATGAATGGTTGTAAAGTAGTTACATTGACTGATTCTAAGATTCTGATTTATTTAACACTGACTGATTCTATTTAACATCAACAACAGAAAATAACAAATCAGTGACGCAGTTAGTAGTTCAGCTGATAGCAACTGTTAAATATGTATGACGTAGATGGGAAAATAGTGCTTTTCTTTTGGAATCAGCTGTAGTCACCTACCGTTAGAGTATTAGTTTTGGTGGCCTTAGCTGATGTGAAGTGGTTGCCTAGCAACCAGAAACTCAAGCAGTACATCTCGCTAGGTTAGTTTGTTGAGGTTATGTTTTGTTCGTCATGAACGAAAAAGTATTTTTTTCACTTTTTTTTTATTTATTGAATTGTGTAGTGTGATGAAAAATATCGTTCGCAACTCGGGCCGAAAGAGTTTTGCCAACCCTCGATCGTTTCAAGTTCTCGACTTCGTCTCGAACTTGAATTATTAATCTCGGGGCCGCCAAAACGCCACTTTCTGCCCTTGTGACGAAATATACTATAAGGATTCAAATTTTTTTCTTTGTACATTATAAATACTAAAAATGGCGAATTTTCCAGATTTCAAATAAAGTTTCAATTTTTTGAAGTGCAAAACATAAGTTAAAAATGCAAAATATAAAAAAGTAAACCATACTTACTGTTTATTATAAAGAAACGAATAAAGTTTTTATAAAATCAATCTTCTTAATGTAATAACCTTCTTAACCGATTTTTAAGATTGAGGTGTCATTTTAAAGGTTATGATTTAGCGCACGTGCACAATGGTGGATAAACAGGGATGGATTATCTTGTAATTGAAATGCTTAGCGTAGTTTATAATAATGGACGAAACGGCTTTCCAACGACAAACGATGAAAACGACCAACGAAGGCTATTGTTGAGGAAACGCAAAACAGTTGCTCGTTAGAGCGTTCCGGTTGGCTATGCGTGGACCAATTTTCCATCCCGACTCCGGACAGTTTATGTGAAAAGGAAATCAATAGAACTCTAAGCAAATAAGCTGGCATAGAACGTAGGCCTAAAGCATGGTGAGTATGCTTTGAGAAGATTCTTAAAGTTGATTAGAAACACGAAACAATTGTAATGAGTTTCAACTACTAGCACCACAGTTATTTTGAATAAAATCGACTAAACATATAAACTTAGGATTAATTTATTTGATAACCATGAAGTGTAATCAATGTATGCCATAACAAAACAACATTCATTTGTAAAAATGAGGCATTGCGGTGGGTTATTATTAGAATTTTAATGTTTAATTTTTCGTATGAACAAATATCTAAATTACTTAGGGAATTTTTAATGTAGTACTTTTCAAAAGTTACAGACACTATGAATAAAATAATAGTAAAAAACATATGAAAATACTTTTTGGTTAAATAAATGTAATTTATCAATAAAATCAAATAATAATTTTTTTTGATAAAATATTGATAAATTAAATTATGGCACATTTGATTTTTAATAGATTTTGACTGGTAATGATGTTACATATAGGAGGCATTTAGAATGTTGTAAATATTTCCAGGAGCACTGCTAACAATGCATACTTACATACTGGGGGTGAATACATGCAACGCAATGTAACGATGCAATGTAGACGCTGGTAGAGATTCCTGGTTAAGACTTTAACGTTGGGTTTGTACAATATAAACGTATTTATAATTACAAAGCTATGAGAAGTAATTCAACAAATCGGATTGATAAATGACTCTCAAACTCTATCTATTAAAGGCGTAGATTTGAGAATATTTTGAATCATACCAATCAACAATAGTTTCAACCAAGAAATATGGTTCACCACTAGGCGATACGTTCCAAACAATGTCTATAAATTACTATCAAAAAATATTTTTAATTTGTAATTCGAAATTGCAATTCGTATGAGATTTTAAACTAAATATATATCTAACGTTTTTAAAGAAAATGATTTAAAAACAAGTAAGTTAATTGATTTTTTAACAGTATGCCATAAAACTTAAAAGTAAAACGGTTTTTACTAATTTTTATGTTCTTGCCATTTTTCCACCTGAAGAAGGGATCAGATTCCAGATCCCGAATCGTCATGAATTTTATTTTTACTAATCAGTGATGGAAAATGTCCGCAATAATTTAATTAACAATAACATATACTCACCATCACCAACAATAAACTTTAAACAACGAAGTAAAACTAATTATGAAAAATATGTATTCACAATGACAATTCAACAATGCCATTCACTTCCACTTGCACAACAATGGAATTTCAATGTCACAATACCCAAGCAATACAACAAACAAATCAACCACGAACAGCAAAACAAACCAGTCGGGCAACCGGTTTTACTCGCAATCACTATTTAAACAATGTAAAATCCAATCATAAGGTAAATAAAACATAAAATCATTCCATTTGTTCAAAAAAGACAAATATAAAATAATAAAAAAAAAAACTATCAGTGACAACTTACATGATAACAGTAATGGTAATCCACAGAGCACAAGACACAATCACTGTAAGACACAGGCACCGACTGACGGACAGACGGACGGACGGACGGAGGTACCGGCGGCGCTCGGCAGGTGGCTCCACCGTCGCTCAGTCCCTCGGCCTTGGAGTTCGGCCCGGGGCGCAAAAAACAGTCTGGGGCCAGGGAAGATCAAGGAGTTGACAGATGGCTCGGAAAAGACAGAGAAATGGCTGTTTTTATTTACGGCGTATTCACCAGGAATCTTCCACAAAGGTGATTCTTGAGGTGTACGTAGCCTAATAATAGTTTAATTTATATTTGTGATCCTTTCTAATGCATTCGGGAAGAAATGCAAATTTGCGGAAGATGATGATGATGAAGTTGTTAAAATGTGGTGAAATGTAAATTGTATTGTGTCTCGAAACAATCTGTCCGTCGCCGTCGTCTTACGATTACTTAAGTGTCGTCCCAAGGGGAAGTCTTGGGAAAACTTCATTGGCCTACGTCACATGATACATCATTTTAAAGGGCTTTGCATATCTGAGCCACAAACCCGACCTCAAAAAGTCGAGTGGATAGGGAGTTATTGCATTTTTTTGTTTTCAGCAATATGATTTGAATACAAAGTTTGATCACCTGCTGTTTTAGACTCGGTCATCCTTTTGAGGCCGAGTTTGCGGCATTGTCCTCTATTCTTACAGACCTTTAATTGGATGTACATATTGACCTATGCTTACATTTAAGATTTTCTTCAGACTCCTAGTGGAACGCCCCCTTGGAGGTCCAAGGACAATTAGTACTTTAGGAAGTAGTCTTAGTCATTAAAAATCAATGTGCAAAGTTTTATTTTTGTTACTTAAATACTTAAAAAATATTAAATCGTTTCCTGACTTTTATCCACCCTGTATTATAACAGATAGCCGGGAAGGCAAGAATATATAATTCCTTATAGATTGGTTTCAACATTTCAATACAAATTGGTCTTCACAAGTCCTCTAGTTATGAAGTAAGCATAACTTTATTAATCAATATTCATCTTCTAAGAAATACGTCACGAATTTATTACAGGTTATCCCAAATATTCCGTTCTTGCAAAAACAAAATGAGGAGTGTACATCTATTATGGACAATAGGTGCCACGCAGTAGTGTAATTTTCATAGATGTTATTCTCCTGAAATGCACCTTTACTAAGTAGGTATCTTCGTCCGATAATTCAAGATAAACTGTATTGTATACACATTATTAGCATCGAGCCATAATTTTAAAAGTCATTAAAACATTAAAAGTTTTTACAATAAAATTTGCGGTTGGTTAACAACTTTACCAAATAAATTACATATTGAACAAAATTGTAAACAATAAAACTTTTCCCAACTGTAACTATTACCATATAATTAACACAAGAATAAAGCTACGAACTTATCCCAATGCTCTTTCACTCGTCTCTATTAAATGGCCAAACGACCTAAAAGCTGGACCGTTAAGCCGTAAAATGCCTTTAGTAATAACCGTAGGCTCTGTCACAACTAAAGGTCACATAACGAAGTTTTTTACATCAAACATGCAATACGATAGTACCGTGTTTGTCAACCGTATTAATCAAACTGTTTATTCCATTAATTGAAGGTAGAGAGAGAGAGTGTGAGAGGGAGGGAGATTACAAATAGTTGTGCAATCACAGTACACTCGTTTATTCTGCATGTGTACCGTAATGCATCAAGGTAGTGTTTGAATTGCCAATTTCACAATGTTAGTTAACTTCAAGATTATTCCAGTTTAAAGTTTTCATCTTTTCAAGACTACATATTATACATACGACTGCATGGTTTTATGTATTAAGGGTGCGCTCTACCCATCTGCTGCGCGCGGATGCAAGGGTTTCGAATCTCCGTGTTTGTCGCCCCAGTTGTAAACCGATTTAAAATATTTTGGTGTCATTCTTTTCGTAATATAATTTTGTACTCCGCTATCGTTTTAAAATTTCGATATTAATTTAAATTACTAAGCAGGGTGCTTGCTAATAATGTTGAAATAAACGTTTTTGTATCAAGTTTTAACGTATTAAAAACATTTTTTTGAGAAAAAATAAGACGATACGTGAGTATTATATAATCTTAAGAACAAGAATCTGCAATAAGATTGGTAAAAATTTTATAGATAACGATGCAAAAAGGGAGATGCGAAAGGTCTGCAATTTCAAAAACATCGTTATTAGACCACCGATTGATTTCGCACTGAAACAAAAAAAAGCATTAAAGTAACAAAATTTAAAATCACCCGTCATATATTTTCCAACATGTGACATTCCGCGTATGGCGGCAGTTAACAGTCTCGCTCGACGATTTTGACGCCGAGGTAGAGCGCACCCTTAAGTGTAATGTAAAAAATCCTATCTAGTATAACTTTTCAAATGAAAATGTTTAGAGTATTTAGGCTAATAGATCTAATAAATATACATATATATGTGGTGTTCGCTGTAGCATTCCGTGGTGGTGTGCGGCAAAATAAACCTTGGTTTGTATACAGTGTGATTGAAAAGTACCGGAATAGTGAAATATATTTTTACCGTTATATATAAAGTAATGAGACTTGGTATATCAACGATAGCCATAAATGTCTACTCTTTTAAGCTATTATCACTTTTTTATCTTTAAGGGGGACGGCCCACGAGGAGTCAGATAAAATTCTTAAATAGCAGCATAGGTCGAGTTTGGTATTAAATTAAAGGTCTCACTTAGCAGAATACAATGCCGCAAACTAGACTTCAAACGGATGACCGAGACGGAAATATAGGCAAACAAAGTTTCCATTGAAATCATACGGGTGAAAGTTATTTTAAATTGATTACGTTAAAATTATCAAATATTAAAAATTAAAAGAAAAATGCCAAAAACCCACTTTTGACCCCTTTGGAACCCAGTAAAACCTCGTTCCCATGGTCTGATCATGCTGATTTTCAAACTTAACCTGATGAATGGTACCCTACACCTCGGTACCAAATTTCATAAAAATCAGAGGTTTTCTTAACAAATTATCGCATTGACGGACACACACATATACACATATACTTATACACACACTCACACATATATATATATATATATATATATATATATACATATATATCATGTAAATGTACATGAATTTGAACGAACGGTGTTTTTGGCCTCTGGGGACCTCAAAACGAAAGATTTACATGGTCCCGGGCCTTCTACCGTGACTTCTACCGAGGGAAATTCGCTAAAATTGGATTTTAAAATATTGTATATTAACCTTTGTTATAGAAACATCAATAATAAGTTTACAATCTAAGTATGAGTATCTTTCGCGACTGTGACGAATTTAAGTATCGGGTATTTACCAAAACAACACGGTTGAACAGTGAGGCGATCGAGTGAACCTGTTATACAGTGCTTGAGGATAAGTTGGTATAATTGTAGCAGCAGTGGCGAATGACCTTGATCTGGATACGAGGCAAGGATAACCTCGCTAACGCTCCCAACACCAAACAGCAAACGCTGCCTGCAAACAGACGATGGAATTACACAAACAACCTGCCAGCATTGCTAATTTCATTATGAACTGAATGCATGTAAACATTTGCTATAAATTTAATTACATAAGTTAAAATGATTTTGAGTGCACAAGTTGCTGAAAAAAGTCAATTTAAAGAGATGTGAATATTTTTTCACAGTTCCTCGTCTTTCATTGCCATCTCTAAAAATTATAGGGTATTAATATTATGCATTTGTAAAGTATATTCAAATTGAATACCTTAAAATCTTTCCCTAATCGAGGGAAAGTATCATTTTTTTTCTTACCTTTCCAATTTACAATATTGATCTCACGAAATGGATTTTTGGTATATTCGAGATCCTGTTTAGACAAAGAATTTAATGCGTTTGTGTAGATTAAATTATATGTATGAATTTCAAAACCAAGTTAAGAAAGATTTTGGAGCGTGCATTTTTAAATACCTAATAAGGTCCAAGAAAAAGTCAAAAAGGGAGACATTTTAATAATTTTAGTCCTTCCTTTCGAAATAAGACCACTGCAGATGTCGACTTGGTTCATTGGCGAAAGTAATAGAAGTGATTTGGTGGAGAATGGAATTTTTCTGTACTTGGCTAAATACCATGTTCTAGTAATGTACTTTTAATACATTCACTTTGTAGTAAAAATTTAATTAATAGGTAATCTTCCACCGTTGCCTATACATTTGTAAGAGTGTGTAACCAATGCATTCACCAAACTGTACTGGGACTTTATAACTTTATTGTAACTTATAAATTTCAAAATGGGGAAGCGTCGGCTGTTTCACTCACAATCACACCAGGTTCATTAACCTGAGACTATATTGTAGCTTTCATGAAATTATTAGATTGCTAGTGTTTATTTACAGGAATAAAGAGTGATTGTAGAGCGAGTGTTAAATTGAGTGCATTTTTGTCCTAGCGAATCATAATGGTAATTCTTCGTGTAATGAATATGACGAAATTAAACGCATCAACGCACCAGTGTCCCAAATAGTACATTCACTGAAAGGTAAGCCTGTCACATCGTACAAGTGCTGTAAAAACTCGAGAGACAAGACAAGACAGTCACTCCGTAAAAGTCTATAGCTGCGTTTTGAGACCGAAGAGTCCGGAAACTGCGTCCGGCGGAGCGGAAACAGTCGATGAAAGTGGCTAACGAAGCTAAACACCAAAACAGACGAGCGGCGATACTGGGCATGCGCATAGCGGAACTCGGGAAAGTGAGGGAAGCGACGACGGCGACGGTGACATCTGGACACACGATGAGTCGCCGAGATTGTCGGCCGAGCACTGAACAGTCACAGCTCGGTGGTGGGTTGAGGTTAGTCTCAAGCCTCGGCATTCAGAAACCTTTTTTATATAACCTACTGTCGTTTTGGTCTTGGTGGGTATTCTAATGAAGCCGAAACCAATATTTAAAACGAGGTGAAAAATTTAATCTCGTATAACCTAACCTAATCCCACCTACCAATCTAAACTAATATGTATAGCAAATTATATTTCTTCATAAATGTGATGCGCTTATGGCATGGAACTTTAGTATACGTATAAAAATTAGGTTAGATTAGATTGGATTAAGGTTAGGATTGTTTGGGCCAGGAAGCAGAGAGTACTTAATGAAGTAGGACATCTTAATTAATTGTACAACATATGAGAGTTACGTAAATTAATTTTACTAATGTACTTGTTGCTCGAATTCGAGATATTTAGTTTTGAAATTTTTTCCTGTTTACGCTCTTTTAATGTAGATCGCTAACCAATATTTTCATCTTGGCTTGACATAACTAAACAGTCTAAACACAAACAGTACAAATTTAATTGTAAAGTATATCTAAATTAATGAGTAGAATACAAAAATGTCATGAAAATGGGGTTTGTATTTAAAATTGGTGACTTCCACTCTAGAAAAATGTTATTTCTGGTACATTCTGTACATTGACATCAGTGTCAATCGATGGAGCGAAACCGGTTTTTAAATATAACAGGTACAGTTTCTTTTTGTGAAAAAATAATTCTATAAATTTTAAAACAGGTGTACGGGTGTTCTGTAACACCCGGTATAAATATAATTTAAAATTTTCAAATACCCACCCCTATTATGTGATCCACAATTTTAAAGAGCTTACAAAATTATTATATTTGGTGGGAAAATCTTTATTTTATCTTAAATTGTTGTGGAGTAGTATCAGTAATAACGTTGTGCAGTTTTAAACTGTAACTGATTCTACTCCACAATATATTGATATAAAGAAAGATTTTTCCACTAAAAATCATAATTTTTTTAGTTCTGTTTAATGGTTATCGCATGGTAGGGGTTTTTATACGAAAATTTTCAGTCAGGGGTAGTTATGCTCATTTTTGGGGTGGTTACATAAATAGTTATTTGTGCTTCTAGGGACTAAAGTACAATTTTTTCTCCCTGGAGGGAAAGTGTTGTCGCCCGAGGGCGACATTTTCCCTGAGGGAGAAAAGTCCTTTAGCCCCTTGATGCACACAACATTTTTCCTCAACCTAATCGAATAACATTTAGGACTAATAGGCCTACCGTATATAATTTAACTTTACCTTCATATGATCCCTTGCTCCATCAAGCTGGATCAGTCACATCAACATAAAACAACACACAAGGTAGGCTATATCATTTTTTAAGAACACGAAAAACAAAAAATAATTTAAGCCTAGTCAAAAGGTTTACACTTATTTTTTGGACTTCTTAGGTAGCCTACCCAAGCGAAATGTAAACAACACGTACTGCCACAGCCATCTCTAGTACTAGAGATGCTGCTCACTGCTGACAGAATGGCCAGCAGGTGAGCAGCAGCTACAGCTGCTATTAGTCAACAATGAGTAACGAAACAAATACAAATAACAGCTGACTGTGGCTCATGTTCTTTTTAATCTCTCTTTTAATGTTATTCTTAAGTAACTAACTTTAGCCCCGTGGTACGCAAAAACTTGAGTTTTCCCTAGGTAGAAAAATTAAGTATTCAAGTTACATGGGATAGAAATTAGTACTTTACTACTCTATTCCAAGGAGTAAAATACGGCTTTAAATAGTAGGTGGAGGAAAAAGCTTTTACACCATTAAAAGAGCATCCCATACTTCCCAGTCTCACGTTTTGTCAAAATTCCTTAATTTTTAGTCGTTCGTGAAACAATCAGGATTAGTAAGGTCTCCTGAGACACACATAACATTTTTATATCATATAAAAGAGCTAAAAAAAGATAAACAATTTAGTAAATTGAATTATTAATTTAGCTTAGGCCTAAATGGTTAGGAGATAATCTTAAAGTACGGTATGTTTCCAATGTTCATCTTAAGGGGTATAATATATAAAACTTTCTACGTTGTTTATTTATTGACATATCTTGATAATATTCGGTATTTACAATACTTAGGAAGGGTTTAACTTATACTTGCTTATAAAGCCAAAATGACAAAAAAACCTATGTACTCACCCCTGTGGGGTTATTTGGTAAATTCAAAGAATATTACAGCTTGATACATAAAATTTGATATGTACGTTTACTAGGTAGGGTTTAATTTATATTTAATTACAAAACCCATATGGCAGCAAACCTGCAAACCTCATATGTACTCAACCCCATGGTTTTTATGGCGAATTATAAACAATATAAAACTTCCGTCAGAAATTAGAAATTTGCAGGTCTACTGCGACACGGGTTTTATTTTTAGTTTTAATAATCTCTTAACGAACGTGCTTCACGGTACAGCGATTGAGGCATTATTGTTTCTGAGTAAATTAACTATTTTTTCACATACACTAATTTTACACTAACTATTCAAAACAATAGTTACAATTTGGCAAGTGTTTACCATGAGGGTAACTTAATTACATACTGAAAATAAAAATAATAAATTCTTTACTAATAAGGTATTAGTAATCTTATTAATTTATTAAAAAATCATATTTAGGATTTTAGAAATGTATTTTAAAATTTGGCAGAAGAAGAATTGATTTAAATTTTCCTTATAAAAAAACGTTCAATCTAGATATAAAATAATTTGCGTTTGTCAATAAATTTAGATCAAGAGTTTAATTAAGGGACTCATTAAGCCCCTTAATAAAATATATTTATTAGAGACCACGATACAGAAGGCTTATCCTCTACGTTATTTCATTCATTCTACTGATGGATTGAGAAATACAACTTTGTTTTGCTTAGATATTTTGTGATACAGCAAAGGAAAATAGTAGCTGACAGGTATGAGCAGAAACGACCACAAAATATACTAAAGCGGGGTTCCAAAGTTGATAATCTGCTCAGGCTAAGTTTTGCTGCGAGGTTTCTGTTATTAGGAAACTCTAAACAGACTTTTAATGCACATAGTTCAATATTGTGGCAAAGTAAAATTGTGTATTGATTTTTATTAGTTTATACGGGAAATAGTATATTTCATAACAAGAGTGGAAAGTGTCTTTTCCGGGCCGAGATCGAGTTTACGGAGAATTTCGGGAATTTCGATCAAGGCACGGAATAACACTTTCTACTCGAGTTATGAACGATATTTTTCATCACACTGTAGATAATTAATAATAGTAATTAATTAAATAATGCAAGTTTAAGAAACCACCTATGGATGCTCAATTGATTTCCGCAGGACAATGAAAACAGTGATTCTGTTTTACACAGCTGATTACATTATTGAGAACAGCTGATTTAGGGAATAATATACTCTTAGCACTGCTAGCGCTACTTGTGTCAGTAATCATAACTAATTACTAGTGTGGGAAAATCAACAGCTGATTTTCCCTCTCTAGAGAGGGAAAACGGTTTTTCTACACTCTCAGCTGGTGATGAATATAGCTGTTTCCCGTACAGTGTGATGAAAAAGGAAATTCACTTGTCTTGAAAAATGCGTTACATGGAAAGCTGTGATCTACTTCTTTGTATCAATATAATGAACACACATAACCTTCGCATGAAAAAAATTCATCTTTTTGAGAATACATGTAATAGAAGCACATTTATATTTCAACTATAGGGCTACGTATATAGAGAACATTATTTGAAATTATGTAAAATTGAAAGCCTAATATTACATGATACATTGCGGTTAGTATAATATTAAGCAATAACTGAATTGAGTTGTTTGAACTTTACAAGAAAGACGTTTAAAACATTTTACACGTGAATTGACTTATTAATTTATATTCTGCACTCTCTATAGTTCTAAAAAAAGATATATCGCAAAAGAACTATTGGAAACTCATTAAGAATTATACCTAATATTTAACTTTCACAAAAAGTACTTTTAACTTTGTCAGATTGATATTGTCTATAGTTTAAGTATATAATCTGAAAACTCCTAAAGATAATTTATCCTGCGCTGCCGGCATTAGTGCGGATTATTTAACCCTTGAGTTAGTTAATTTCTTGGTTCAGGTCAAGGGCGAAGGGAAGTTGGCTCGTTAGGGCTAAGTTGGTATAATTATAGCGAAGCAATTACAATTAATATCTAAAAGTTTCCTTTAAGACTAGAGCAATGTTTCTAGTCTACAGCAGGTTAAATTTGGAAAAACACGGAAAATATGTAATGAAATTTAAACTTTAGTAAGGTCATCATTTCTTTGATAAATGCATTTTGGAATCAGTTAAATTAAGTTATACTGTAAAAAACCTACAACAAATAATAAAACCTGTGTAAAAATTTAATTTCAACAACTTAATTCATTCTTGAATAAGCTATTGCGAATTGATGAGTCACTTAGGAAATTTTAGGCAAAATGGATGCAATTACCAGTTTAATGCACTCTAAAGTATGAGATGATATTAATAAAGAATTCTTGAAAGGACTAACCAACATCTGTATATGGGATTTCGTTAAGATCTAATCTAAAACTTGATCGCGATGTAACATTCATTTGGGGGAGCTGAGATATACCCTCAAGGTAGAGGATTAGTGTTCAAGCATGTAGCTACTAAACTAATTTGAAATTCTAAAAATATAGTAATAAAAAATTACTTATGAGTTCCGTACTTGGCCATAAAGATGAAACGAGTAATGCTGTCGAAATTTTGTGTCTCTTCATTTTGAGTTTTTTCTCCTTTGCCAAGGGAATCCCACACTGTAAAATCACAACAAGTTTTTTATTCAACTATTGTGTTTCTTTGACAAACCGCAGTTTCCAATCCGTTTTTTCCCTCGACAAAACGCGTGCCGCTTGTAAAACCAGTGAGTTGGTGACCGCATGTTTTGAAGAACCGCGGCGATCCGGGCCGCCAAGGCCAGAGTGACCGCAAGTTGCCCCCGGCGCGGATGCCGTAATGGCGCAATGATTGGACAAAATCAAAACCGCATTGCGCAAATCAAATCAGACCGTTGGTACGTGCCGGCAGCATCATATGGCACGAGGGGCAACGAACTGCAGCGCCGGAGTGGTCCAACGTGGAAAGCCTCCGTTCGGAAGCTATTTTGGAAATTGACTTCGAAATTGCTGATGGACGATGACTAACAGGACTTTGACTATTCCTGAAGTGCCTTTCACAACCAAAATACCCATGAACAAGAAGTAATGAAAAATGAAGTAAACGAAAAGAAATTAAAAGAATAAATGGATAAGAAGTAAAGGTTTTAAATTAGAAGAATTTTGTCATTTTCATAAACAGGCTGACTTAGTGACATGGAAATTTGTGAATTTTAAACATCGTTTGACATGAATAACTTAAAAATAACTTGGAGAAATATTTCAAGCCACAATGAATAACTCATGCAATGCGACTGATTCTATTTCAATTTTTCAATGTAGAGAAAACAACCAAAGATTGAAATCCTTTGCTCGCTATATGGAGCAGATTATAGTTTTGTCACTTTTATCATTCCTAATTTTCTTTGTATCAGATGTAATTTTTTTTCTTGCATGAAAATAGGCTTTTTATTCATATAAACCTTATTATATATGAAGAAAAATTTCATTAGACGGTGCGTTACTAAATTAGGTTTACAAAAAATGCGCTATATAAATCTTGAAAATATTTTAACTCAATCATTTATCGAAGATCTATAAGATTATAATAAAATTTAATCTTCAGATTATATTTTATTAGGTCACAATTTAGACTTAGCTCTTAAACTCTTATTTATTACGTGATTTAGCAAATTATGTGTCTTATAATAGTTGTATTAGAATTATGAATCTTAAAACAAGTCAATTGTTAAATGAACTATTAAAGTTAAATAACTATCCCCTAGATTAATAAAAATAATGTAAAATTTCTTCGGGTGGTAAAGTGTAAGATATGTTAACGAAAAATGAGGCTGTCTTGTGTGAAATATTGCGCTAAGAATGTATGTAAACATAAGCTGTTCCCAGATGTAAACCTGTTGATCGTATTGTAAACACTCATAAATATGAAGATTGATCGGCTTATACCGCCGCCACAGGGGGTATTATATGCTTATTGGATTTGGATTATGTAATTCAACGTACGATGCATTGTTCCAGTTGATTGCATGTTTTGTTGTAATCTATTTGCTTTTAAAAACTAAATTTATCTTTTTTTTATTAACTTTTTCACCAGAGGAAACGCAGACGAAAATGTCGTACATGAAATATGTGAAATTCTTATGAAATAATATTTAAATGCCAGTTTTAATAGTAATTTTAATTCCACTATAAAGACGAGACTAGGAACTAACATAGTCAAAATAAAAAAACTCAATCAAGCTTTAATAATTAATGAAAAATGACATCGCATGGAGGACTTATCGCACAAAAGCGCAGCCGCAGCCGCCGCCTTTGATCTGAGAAAAGTAGAAGATTGGAGTTACGGGGGAAGAGCGGCAGTGTTGCAGTTTCTGTGATAGTGTTAGTTATTGTCGGCTTTAAAATTGCAATGCAATACACAAAGCAGAAATAACAAATAATAAAACTAAAAAAATACCAAACAAAAGTTAATTAAAGATTATGCTTCATGAAATTTGATGTAATTTTAGCTTTAATAGTAACATTGACTTTATTACATATAGTCAATAGTCGTAATTTCATCACATTTGTTTAAACGTAGACTGAATTGTAAAACGTATCTTGCGTTATTACAAGGTAACATCATTAAGAATATTTTGCTGATTCATTAGATTACGGAAAGTGGCTTTTTTCGTGCAGTATGTTCAAAGATGTTTTTACTATGAGGGTATTGTTTTCTTTCGGCGAATAAAAAGCTATTAATAAAACAGCATTTAATTAAGTTGTTTATTTTCAATAATCTTCTCTTACGTTAAATTTGCTCCGATGTTTTGTTTGTTTTTTGTCTTTCTAGAAAAGTTGTTTTTATTACTTATAGCTAGGGAACGGCTCAAACCCGGTCTTCTTACTATCTTTAGTCCATCGTTGGTTAGAAATCTGCTTTAATTTATGATCCAATGACAAATGGTGATCATGCCCTGAATCTACCCTTTTAAGTATTGAACTAGCCACCTCTTGATTGAAAGTTGAGCACTAACATTAATTTCGGCTAACCATTCGAGAATTCAAGTGAATGTTTTTCAGTAAGTAGATCGATATAGTGAGCCAATGAAGCCTCAGCAGGGCCGGCTCTGGCCATTTCGAGTGTGGGCCGCCGCAGCCCCGCCGCCGCTCCGCGCCGCGCTGGGGATCGTGACTGATTTTCTCTTTCTACGCCGCCCCCGGCGCGTTCGTTATCTGCGTGTGCGAAATTTCGATGCAAATGTGAGTCGATAGGAATACCGACAAAACTGGTTTTGATGACACGTCTCTCGCCCCGCACCCAACTCTGGCCACTCCCGCCGTCGGTGATTTAAAAATTTGCGACACAGACAACGTTCTTTTTTGTTTATGACTTACGATCATACAGTTTTTAATAAAAGGAAGAAATCGATGAAATGTGTTTATTCTGTGGTGTAGATAGTTTCATATAAAACTGTCTGTTAATTATACAGTAATAACTGTACATTTCTCTTTCCTTTGTTTTTATTTAGTTGTGTGTGAATCTGTATGGTTTGTGTGATGAAACTACTTTTTTTAATGAAAAGTTTGTTTTTTATTACTGCTGTTATATGTACCGTCTCTTATACTTAATTGCATCTGTATTAACTTGGCTTCGTAGTTTAATAATTATTGTGTTTCATAAATGATATTACTTTATTTTATTTTTGTGTTACTTATCTTCAGTCGCTGAACTAATTTTTATTTGTATTCTCTGCTTTATGAACCGTTTTATTCGATACTTCACACTTGCAATACAGTACCTTGGATTCGCTTCCTTATTTTTATGCTTTTTAAACTGGTGGATGTATTATAATATTGTCTATGTTTAAATTGAGTTATTAGCAGTAGTATACTTTGTTGTATAGATCTCCATTTTCTTTTATTTGTTTTTAATCTATCTCAATGTTGAGTAGCGTGTTCGCTTCCATTTGTAAACGCTTTCATTCGTCTGACGGTGCTTATATACAACTCAATAACAAATCTAGTCGCTTTATTATGTGTTGTTTTTTCAGTACTATTTCTAGTCTTAAATGGTTTTTTATTTTAGTGTAGCGTTTTTGTATATCAGCTATGTTGAATGTTACATTAATAATAACGGTTTAACACTTTCATTGAATAAACCTAATAAAAATATAAAAATTATTTACTTCCATCCATTGATTTTTCTCATCAATCATTCTCTTGAAACTTAGGAAGTACACTTCCTAGAACCACCTTCGGTTCGCAAACAGAAGTTTTCCACTCATATTACGATCAAAATCTATTTCTGCGCTTTGAATATAATGTGTATAACTTTGAAAAGAATTTCAATATGTGAGCTTAATGACAATGTGTGTAAACAAATAAAGATGTACTTATAACATATTAAGACAAAGGACCTCAATCACGTCGTAATCAATATGTTTTCACTACGGTGGAGTTTCTCTAGAATAGTAAATGCTTTTGCTAGATATACTGTTAAAAGTTTTTTTTAACATTAAATAAAAAATATTTGTCCGTCATATTAGAAAATAAGTTTATTCATCGTAAATGATAATTTTTATGAGTGAAATGCTTTTAAAACATCATTTTAAGACATTTTCATCCCTAGGGGTATTTTATTTTACCGAATGGTTTAGAAAATATGGGAAATTAAAGTTATACCCATGGCATTCTAAAGTAAGCTCGATTACCTCTAGCTCTCCTTAACTTTTAGGTCTAAGGGAAAATATCAAGAAACTAAAAAGGTCTTAAAATATAATAGAACAAAATCCAAAACATAATGGGAGGTTCATACTTAAAAATTTTCAAGTTGGCCGCCAAATTGGGAAAATCGCAAACCACTTAAAATTTGAAAATCACTACAGTAAACATAATAAAAACTCTATGGTAGTTTCCGTTTAACATTTTTAAATCTCTCTAAGGGCCGTTTCACCGTTTTAGTTTAAACTTGATCTTCAGTTTATAACCTAAGAGTCACTAGCACCTGCATAGTTTACCTCCATCTGTTTTACTGTTTTGAACAGCTTTAAACTACATTATATTTAATCCGGTTTACAAGTTAACTCTGCAAATGGCCCTTATACATTTTGAATTAAAAAGCTGGCACACTTATATCACTCACCCTGTAGATGATGACACAGTGTTACGACCCAAGCCCCTCTCAGTGTTTCACGCTGATTCCCCTATGATTATCCGTGCTCTCTTGCGTGTGTCCGTGTTTTTGTGCTTGTACGCGTGCGTGTGCGTGTGTTAGAGACCAGCCTATCACATTCCTACCATCAGCCCGGTCTCCATCTTCTCGAAGGTTATCCCTCTTCAGCATGAGAGGCAGAAGATACTGGGACTTTATAACTTTATTGTAACTTATAAATTTCAAAATGGGGAAGCGTCGGCTGTTTCACTCACAATCACACCAGGTTCATTAACCTGAGACTATATTGTAGCTTTCATGAAATTATTAGATTGCTAGTGTTTATTTACAGGAATAAAGAGTGATTGTAGAGCGAGTGTTAAATTGAGTGCATTTTTGTCCTAGCGAATCATAATGGTAATTCTTCGTGTAATGAATATGACGAAATTAAACGCATCAACGCACCAGTGTCCCAAATAGTACATTCACTGAAAGGTAAGCCTGTCACATCGTACAAGTGCTGTAAAAACTCGAGAGACAAGACAAGACAGTCACTCCGTAAAAGTCTATAGCTGCGTTTTGAGACCGAAGAGTCCGGAAACTGCGTCCGGCGGAGCGGAAACAGTCGATGAAAGTGGCTAACGAAGCTAAACACCAAAACAGACGAGCGGCGATACTGGGCATGCGCATAGCGGAACTCGGGAAAGTGAGGGAAGCGACGACGGCGACGGTGACATCTGGACACACGATGAGTCGCCGAGATTGTCGGCCGAGCACTGAACAGTCACAGCTCGGTGGTGGGTTGAGGTTAGTCTCAAGCCTCGGCATTCAGAAACCTTTTTTATATAACCTACTGTCGTTTTGGTCTTGGTGGGTATTCTAATGAAGCCGAAACCAATATTTAAAACGAGGTGAAAAATTTAATCTCGTATAACCTAACCTAATCCCACCTACCAATCTAAACTAATATGTATAGCAAATTATATTTCTTCATAAATGTGATGCGCTTATGGCATGGAACTTTAGTATACGTATAAAAATTAGGTTAGATTAGATTGGATTAAGGTTAGGATTGTTTGGGCCAGGAAGCAGAGAGTACTTAATGAAGTAGGACATCTTAATTAATTGTACAACATATGAGAGTTACGTAAATTAATTTTACTAATGTACTTGTTGCTCGAATTCGAGATATTTAGTTTTGAAATTTTTTCCTGTTTACGCTCTTTTAATGTAGATCGCTAACCAATATTTTCATCTTGGCTTGACATAACTAAACAGTCTAAACACAAACAGTACAAATTTAATTGTAAAGTATATCTAAATTAATGAGTAGAATACAAAAATGTCATGAAAATGGGGTTTGTATTTAAAATTGGTGACTTCCACTCTAGAAAAATGTTATTTCTGGTACATTCTGTACATTGACATCAGTGTCAATCGATGGAGCGAAACCGGTTTTTAAATATAACAGGTACAGTTTCTTTTTGTGAAAAAATAATTCTATAAATTTTAAAACAGGTGTACGGGTGTTCTGTAACACCCGGTATAAATATAATTTAAAATTTTCAAATACCCACCCCTATTATGTGATCCACAATTTTAAAGAGCTTACAAAATTATTATATTTGGTGGGAAAATCTTTATTTTATCTTAAATTGTTGTGGAGTAGTATCAGTAATAACGTTGTGCAGTTTTAAACTGTAACTGATTCTACTCCACAATATATTGATATAAAGAAAGATTTTTCCACTAAAAATCATAATTTTTTTAGTTCTGTTTAATGGTTATCGCATGGTAGGGGTTTTTATACGAAAATTTTCAGTCAGGGGTAGTTATGCTCATTTTTGGGGTGGTTACATAAATAGTTATTTGTGCTTCTAGGGACTAAAGTACAATTTTTTCTCCCTGGAGGGAAAGTGTTGTCGCCCGAGGGCGACATTTTCCCTGAGGGAGAAAAGTCCTTTAGCCCCTTGATGCACACAACATTTTTCCTCAACCTAATCGAATAACATTTAGGACTAATAGGCCTACCGTATATAATTTAACTTTACCTTCATATGATCCCTTGCTCCATCAAGCTGGATCAGTCACATCAACATAAAACAACACACAAGGTAGGCTATATCATTTTTTAAGAACACGAAAAACAAAAAATAATTTAAGCCTAGTCAAAAGGTTTACACTTATTTTTTGGACTTCTTAGGTAGCCTACCCAAGCGAAATGTAAACAACACGTACTGCCACAGCCATCTCTAGTACTAGAGATGCTGCTCACTGCTGACAGAATGGCCAGCAGGTGAGCAGCAGCTACAGCTGCTATTAGTCAACAATGAGTAACGAAACAAATACAAATAACAGCTGACTGTGGCTCATGTTCTTTTTAATCTCTCTTTTAATGTTATTCTTAAGTAACTAACTTTAGCCCTGTGGTACGCAAAAACTTGAGTTTTCCCTAGGTAGAAAAATTAAGTATTCAAGTTACATGGGATAGAAATTAGTACTTTACTACTCTATTCCAAGGAGTAAAATACGGCTTTAAATAGTAGGTGGAGGAAAAAGCTTTTACACCATTAAAAGAGCATCCCATACTTCCCAGTCTCACGTTTTGTCAAAATTCCTTAATTTTTAGTCGTTCGTGAAACAATCAGGATTAGTAAGGTCTCCTGAGACACACATAACATTTTTATATCATATAAAAGAGCTAAAAAAAGATAAACAATTTAGTAAATTGAATTATTAATTTAGCTTAGGCCTAAATGGTTAGGAGATAATCTTAAAGTACGGTATGTTTCCAATGTTCATCTTAAGGGGTATAATATATAAAACTTTCTACGTTGTTTATTTATTGACATATCTTGATAATATTCGGTATTTACAATACTTAGGAAGGGTTTAACTTATACTTGCTTATAAAGCCAAAATGACAAAAAAACCTATGTACTCACCCCTGTGGGGTTATTTGGTAAATTCAAAGAATATTACAGCTTGATACATAAAATTTGATATGTACGTTTACTAGGTAGGGTTTAATTTATATTTAATTACAAAACCCATATGGCAGCAAACCTGCAAACCTCATATGTACTCAACCCCATGGTTTTTATGGCGAATTATAAACAATATAAAACTTCCGTCAGAAATTAGAAATTTGCAGGTCTACTGCGACACGGGTTTTATTTTTAGTTTTAATAATCTCTTAACGAACGTGCTTCACGGTACAGCGATTGAGGCATTATTGTTTCTGAGTAAATTAACTATTTTTTCACATACACTAATTTTACACTAACTATTCAAAACAATAGTTACAATTTGGCAAGTGTTTACCATGAGGGTAACTTAATTACATACTGAAAATAAAAATAATAAATTCTTTACTAATAAGGTATTAGTAATCTTATTAATTTATTAAAAAATCATATTTAGGATTTTAGAAATGTATTTTAAAATTTGGCAGAAGAAGAATTGATTTAAATTTTCCTTATAAAAAAACGTTCAATCTAGATATAAAATAATTTGCGTTTGTCAATAAATTTAGATCAAGAGTTTAATTAAGGGACTCATTAAGCCCCTTAATAAAATATATTTATTAGAGACCACGATACAGAAGGCTTATCCTCTACGTTATTTCATTCATTCTACTGATGGATTGAGAAATACAACTTTGTTTTGCTTAGATATTTTGTGATACAGCAAAGGAAAATAGTAGCTGACAGGTATGAGCAGAAACGACCACAAAATATACTAAAGCGGGGTTCCAAAGTTGATAATCTGCTCAGGCTAAGTTTTGCTGCGAGGTTTCTGTTATTAGGAAACTCTAAACAGACTTTTAATGCACATAGTTCAATATTGTGGCAAAGTAAAATTGTGTATTGATTTTTATTAGTTTATACGGGAAATAGTATATTTCATAACAAGAGTGGAAAGTGTCTTTTCCGGGCCGAGATCGAGTTTACGGAGAATTTCGGGAATTTCGATCAAGGCACGGAATAACACTTTCTACTCGAGTTATGAACGATATTTTTCATCACACTGTAGATAATTAATAATAGTAATTAATTAAATAATGCAAGTTTAAGAAACCACCTATGGATGCTCAATTGATTTCCGCAGGACAATGAAAACAGTGATTCTGTTTTACACAGCTGATTACATTATTGAGAACAGCTGATTTAGGGAATAATATACTCTTAGCACTGCTAGCGCTACTTGTGTCAGTAATCATAACTAATTACTAGTGTGGGAAAATCAACAGCTGATTTTCCCTCTCTAGAGAGGGAAAACGGTTTTTCTACACTCTCAGCTGGTGATGAATATAGCTGTTTCCCGTACAGTGTGATGAAAAAGGAAATTCACTTGTCTTGAAAAATGCGTTACATGGAAAGCTGTGATCTACTTCTTTGTATCAATATAATGAACACACATAACCTTCGCATGAAAAAAATTCATCTTTTTGAGAATACATGTAATAGAAGCACATTTATATTTCAACTATAGGGCTACGTATATAGAGAACATTATTTGAAATTATGTAAAATTGAAAGCCTAATATTACATGATACATTGCGGTTAGTATAATATTAAGCAATAACTGAATTGAGTTGTTTGAACTTTACAAGAAAGACGTTTAAAACATTTTACACGTGAATTGACTTATTAATTTATATTCTGCACTCTCTATAGTTCTAAAAAAAGATATATCGCAAAAGAACTATTGGAAACTCATTAAGAATTATACCTAATATTTAACTTTCACAAAAAGTACTTTTAACTTTGTCAGATTGATATTGTCTATAGTTTAAGTATATAATCTGAAAACTCCTAAAGATAATTTATCCTGCGCTGCCGGCATTAGTGCGGATTATTTAACCCTTGAGTTAGTTAATTTCTTGGTTCAGGTCAAGGGCGAAGGGAAGTTGGCTCGTTAGGGCTAAGTTGGTATAATTATAGCGAAGCAATTACAATTAATATCTAAAAGTTTCCTTTAAGACTAGAGCAATGTTTCTAGTCTACAGCAGGTTAAATTTGGAAAAACACGGAAAATATGTAATGAAATTTAAACTTTAGTAAGGTTATCATTTCTTTGATAAATGCATTTTGGAATCAGTTAAATTAAGTTATACTGTAAAAAACCTACAACAAATAATAAAACCTGTGTAAAAATTTAATTTCAACAACTTAATTCATTCTTGAATAAGCTATTGCGAATTGATGAGTCACTTAGGAAATTTTAGGCAAAATGGATGCAATTACCAGTTTAATGCACTCTAAAGTATGAGATGATATTAATAAAGAATTCTTGAAAGGACTAACCAACATCTGTATATGGGATTTCGTTAAGATCTAATCTAAAACTTGATCGCGATGTAACATTCATTTGGGGGAGCTGAGATATACCCTCAAGGTAGAGGATTAGTGTTCAAGCATGTAGCTACTAAACTAATTTGAAATTCTAAAAATATAGTAATAAAAAATTACTTATGAGTTCCGTACTTGGCCATAAAGATGAAACGAGTAATGCTGTCGAAATTTTGTGTCTCTTCATTTTGAGTTTTTTCTCCTTTGCCAAGGGAATCCCACACTGTAAAATCACAACAAGTTTTTTATTCAACTATTGTGTTTCTTTGACAAACCGCAGTTTCCAATCCGTTTTTTCCCTCGACAAAACGCGTGCCGCTTGTAAAACCAGTGAGTTGGTGACCGCATGTTTTGAAGAACCGCGGCGATCCGGGCCGCCAAGGCCAGAGTGACCGCAAGTTGCCCCCGGCGCGGATGCCGTAATGGCGCAATGATTGGACAAAATCAAAACCGCATTGCGCAAATCAAATCAGACCGTTGGTACGTGCCGGCAGCATCATATGGCACGAGGGGCAACGAACTGCAGCGCCGGAGTGGTCCAACGTGGAAAGCCTCCGTTCGGAAGCTATTTTGGAAATTGACTTCGAAATTGCTGATGGACGATGACTAACAGGACTTTGACTATTCCTGAAGTGCCTTTCACAACCAAAATACCCATGAACAAGAAGTAATGAAAAATGAAGTAAACGAAAAGAAATTAAAAGAATAAATGGATAAGAAGTAAAGGTTTTAAATTAGAAGAATTTTGTCATTTTCATAAACAGGCTGACTTAGTGACATGGAAATTTGTGAATTTTAAACATCGTTTGACATGAATAACTTAAAAATAACTTGGAGAAATATTTCAAGCCACAATGAATAACTCATGCAATGCGACTGATTCTATTTCAATTTTTCAATGTAGAGAAAACAACCAAAGATTGAAATCCTTTGCTCGCTATATGGAGCAGATTATAGTTTTGTCACTTTTATCATTCCTAATTTTCTTTGTATCAGATGTAATTTTTTTTCTTGCATGAAAATAGGCTTTTTATTCATATAAACCTTATTATATATGAAGAAAAATTTCATTAGACGGTGCGTTACTAAATTAGGTTTACAAAAAATGCGCTATATAAATCTTGAAAATATTTTAACTCAATCATTTATCGAAGATCTATAAGATTATAATAAAATTTAATCTTCAGATTATATTTTATTAGGTCACAATTTAGACTTAGCTCTTAAACTCTTATTTATTACGTGATTTAGCAAATTATGTGTCTTATAATAGTTGTATTAGAATTATGAATCTTAAAACAAGTCAATTGTTAAATGAACTATTAAAGTTAAATAACTATCCCCTAGATTAATAAAAATAATGTAAAATTTCTTCGGGTGGTAAAGTGTAAGATATGTTAACGAAAAATGAGGCTGTCTTGTGTGAAATATTGCGCTAAGAATGTATGTAAACATAAGCTGTTCCCAGATGTAAACCTGTTGATCGTATTGTAAACACTCATAAATATGAAGATTGATCGGCTTATACCGCCGCCACAGGGGGTATTATATGCTTATTGGATTTGGATTATGTAATTCAACGTACGATGCATTGTTCCAGTTGATTGCATGTTTTGTTGTAATCTATTTGCTTTTAAAAACTAAATTTATCTTTTTTTTATTAACTTTTTCACCAGAGGAAACGCAGACGAAAATGTCGTACATGAAATATGTGAAATTCTTATGAAATAATATTTAAATGCCAGTTTTAATAGTAATTTTAATTCCACTATAAAGACGAGACTAGGAACTAACATAGTCAAAATAAAAAAACTCAATCAAGCTTTAATAATTAATGAAAAATGACATCGCATGGAGGACTTATCGCA
This sequence comes from Neoaliturus tenellus, assembly GCA_030545055.2. Taxonomy (NCBI): domain Eukaryota; kingdom Metazoa; phylum Arthropoda; class Insecta; order Hemiptera; family Cicadellidae; genus Neoaliturus; species Neoaliturus tenellus. Next base: position 142,142,400 of record CM061531.1, read on the forward strand.
CAAAAGCGCAGCCGCAGCCGCCGCCTTTGATCTGAGAAAAGTAGAAGATTGGAGTTACGGGGGAAGAGCGGCAGTGTTGCAGTTTCTGTGATAGTGTTAGTTATTGTCGGCTTTAAAATTGCAATGCAATACACAAAGCAGAAATAACAAATAATAAAACTAAAAAAATACCAAACAAAAGTTAATTAAAGATTATGCTTCATGAAATTTGATGTAATTTTAGCTTTAATAGTAACATTGACTTTATTACATATAGTCAATAGTCGTAATTTCATCACATTTGTTTAAACGTAGACTGAATTGTAAAACGTATCTTGCGTTATTACAAGGTAACATCATTAAGAATATTTTGCTGATTCATTAGATTACGGAAAGTGGCTTTTTTCGTGCAGTATGTTCAAAGATGTTTTTACTATGAGGGTATTGTTTTCTTTCGGCGAATAAAAAGCTATTAATAAAACAGCATTTAATTAAGTTGTTTATTTTCAATAATCTTCTCTTACGTTAAATTTGCTCCGATGTTTTGTTTGTTTTTTGTCTTTCTAGAAAAGTTGTTTTTATTACTTATAGCTAGGGAACGGCTCAAACCCGGTCTTCTTACTATCTTTAGTCCATCGTTGGTTAGAAATCTGCTTTAATTTATGATCCAATGACAAATGGTGATCATGCCCTGAATCTACCCTTTTAAGTATTGAACTAGCCACCTCTTGATTGAAAGTTGAGCACTAACATTAATTTCGGCTAACCATTCGAGAATTCAAGTGAATGTTTTTCAGTAAGTAGATCGATATAGTGAGCCAATGAAGCCTCAGCAGGGCCGGCTCTGGCCATTTCGAGTGTGGGCCGCCGCAGCCCCGCCGCCGCTCCGCGCCGCGCTGGGGATCGTGACTGATTTTCTCTTTCTACGCCGCCCCCGGCGCGTTCGTTATCTGCGTGTGCGAAATTTCGATGCAAATGTGAGTCGATAGGAATACCGACAAAACTGGTTTTGATGACACGTCTCTCGCCCCGCACCCAACTCTGGCCACTCCCGCCGTCGGTGATTTAAAAATTTGCGACACAGACAACGTTCTTTTTTGTTTATGACTTACGATCATACAGTTTTTAATAAAAGGAAGAAATCGATGAAATGTGTTTATTCTGTGGTGTAGATAGTTTCATATAAAACTGTCTGTTAATTATACAGTAATAACTGTACATTTCTCTTTCCTTTGTTTTTATTTAGTTGTGTGTGAATCTGTATGGTTTGTGTGATGAAACTACTTTTTTTAATGAAAAGTTTGTTTTTTATTACTGCTGTTATATGTACCGTCTCTTATACTTAATTGCATCTGTATTAACTTGGCTTCGTAGTTTAATAATTATTGTGTTTCATAAATGATATTACTTTATTTTATTTTTGTGTTACTTATCTTCAGTCGCTGAACTAATTTTTATTTGTATTCTCTGCTTTATGAACCGTTTTATTCGATACTTCACACTTGCAATACAGTACCTTGGATTCGCTTCCTTATTTTTATGCTTTTTAAACTGGTGGATGTATTATAATATTGTCTATGTTTAAATTGAGTTATTAGCAGTAGTATACTTTGTTGTATAGATCTCCATTTTCTTTTATTTGTTTTTAATCTATCTCAATGTTGAGTAGCGTGTTCGCTTCCATTTGTAAACGCTTTCATTCGTCTGACGGTGCTTATATACAACTCAATAACAAATCTAGTCGCTTTATTATGTGTTGTTTTTTCAGTACTATTTCTAGTCTTAAATGGTTTTTTATTTTAGTGTAGCGTTTTTGTATATCAGCTATGTTGAATGTTACATTAATAATAACGGTTTAACACTTTCATTGAATAAACCTAATAAAAATATAAAAATTATTTACTTCCATCCATTGATTTTTCTCATCAATCATTCTCTTGAAACTTAGGAAGTACACTTCCTAGAACCACCTTCGGTTCGCAAACAGAAGTTTTCCACTCATATTACGATCAAAATCTATTTCTGCGCTTTGAATATAATGTGTATAACTTTGAAAAGAATTTCAATATGTGAGCTTAATGACAATGTGTGTAAACAAATAAAGATGTACTTATAACATATTAAGACAAAGGACCTCAATCACGTCGTAATCAATATGTTTTCACTACGGTGGAGTTTCTCTAGAATAGTAAATGCTTTTGCTAGATATACTGTTAAAAGTTTTTTTTAACATTAAATAAAAAATATTTGTCCGTCATATTAGAAAATAAGTTTATTCATCGTAAATGATAATTTTTATGAGTGAAATGCTTTTAAAACATCATTTTAAGACATTTTCATCCCTAGGGGTATTTTATTTTACCGAATGGTTTAGAAAATATGGGAAATTAAAGTTATACCCATGGCATTCTAAAGTAAGCTCGATTACCTCTAGCTCTCCTTAACTTTTAGGTCTAAGGGAAAATATCAAGAAACTAAAAAGGTCTTAAAATATAATAGAACAAAATCCAAAACATAATGGGAGGTTCATACTTAAAAATTTTCAAGTTGGCCGCCAAATTGGGAAAATCGCAAACCACTTAAAATTTGAAAATCACTACAGTAAACATAATAAAAACTCTATGGTAGTTTCCGTTTAACATTTTTAAATCTCTCTAAGGGCCGTTTCACCGTTTTAGTTTAAACTTGATCTTCAGTTTATAACCTAAGAGTCACTAGCACCTGCATAGTTTACCTCCATCTGTTTTACTGTTTTGAACAGCTTTAAACTACATTATATTTAATCCGGTTTACAAGTTAACTCTGCAAATGGCCCTTATACATTTTGAATTAAAAAGCTGGCACACTTATATCACTCACCCTGTAGATGATGACACAGTGTTACGACCCAAGCCCCTCTCAGTGTTTCACGCTGATTCCCCTATGATTATCCGTGCTCTCTTGCGTGTGTCCGTGTTTTTGTGCTTGTACGCGTGCGTGTGCGTGTGTTAGAGACCAGCCTATCACATTCCTACCATCAGCCCGGTCTCCATCTTCTCGAAGGTTATCCCTCTTCAGCATGAGAGGCAGAAGAACGTAATCTACATCAATATCAGGTCTCTTTTCACAGTCGCTCTCAATCTCCTTCTTTTCACAGCCTTTTATCTAATTCAATATCCACTTAGAGTGGATTTCTATTTTATTATATTTTTTTACAGAAACGTTGTTTTTAAACTTTTTTTATTAAATGCGTACTCGTCGCAGTTTATAGTTTACCTCTGTAAAGTAACTTGAAATCAATAAAGGAAACGGTTTTGTTGCTATTTGTGAAAACGTTTTAAGTTTTGAAAAAGAATATTTTAATAAACCAGATAGTATAAATAATTTTTTTAATTCAAATGCGTCTACAATAACTGTTGGGTTGAAAACAATGCACGATACTCGAAAAAATACAATATTAAATATACAATGTTAAATAATGATCCAGAGACTATACCCCCCAACGAAAAAAATAGTATAATGTCAATACTAATAATGTAGTTTGAAAAAAATTATTCGTTTTAATCTACATTTTGCATAAATGAATGTAATGTTTCTTCCTATAACCAATCTCATTAAATATAATTTTTCCATTGCAGCTATTATTTGTAATTATATAATTATATATCTGAGACAATTCCACACTCAGTGGAAATGTTTAATATGACCGCACGGTGAGTGTGGTAAATCTTATGGTTAGTGTAGTTTTAATGCTGATAAAGACCACCTGATTCATTTGTTAAGATCATTAATTAGTTGTCAAACAACTAAATGGATGCTCATAACCTCATTAATGGATTTAAATAACACAAAAATATTTTTAATCTATGCTATTTTCTTAGTACAGTTACAAATTGCCTCGTTGGTTACTAACAATCAAAGCAAATTACGATGTCAAAACAGTAAAATAATAAAGAAGTAAAGCGATACAGCAATTATCTAGAGATGCCGAGCCGACCCGTGTCCAGTGAGGCGTGCTATGCCGCTGGAGACCAGTGCGGCGGCGGCGGTGGAGATGGAGATTGGCAGCCGTGGAGATGGAGATGGCTACAATCACACAGTCATCACGGTCCAATCCGCAGCCTTGACATGGTCGCTGGTGGAGGCTGATATTTGGGCCATTCCGCTCCGTTTATATTTGTTTGCATGGTTGAGTGGAAATTTGTCGGTTCCTTAAGCTATTTATATTTTCCAGAACATGGAAGGTACTTCATATTCAACATATGTATCGTCACACTAAAAGCTTAGTATTATACGTAAATGGGTTTGGTAATGATAATTTATTACTTGTATGCTCTTTGCATGTTTTGGTATGATAGTTTCAAGCTAAAACTAACTTAATTTTTACTTCGTATTAAAATTGTTTAAATACCTGGCGCTACTTAGTGCAATGTGTTATAAATAAATTATGTTTACAATAACCATAGACTTAAGTTATACAGTGGTGCTGGAATCTAGAGGCGGCTTCAAAATTTTGTAATTAATTTAAGTACAAGATTAAAACTCTGCAAATCCATTTGGTTGTAAAAGGACTATTTTTAACATATTATCATTGATGAGGGTCACTTCAGGTAGAGTTTTTAGATAATCTTAAATGAAGTTAAGTGTAATCATAGATTAATATTTCCTTAAAATTAAATATCTAATTTAATTGAGTACACTGCCACAACCCGACCTCGAAAGGATAACCATCCGATGATGCTAGACATTTGAACGTGGCAATGAAATCACACTGTTGAAAATATTAAATGCAATAAGATCTTGCAAGCCTGATTTTTGGCCGTGGGGTTTGTGACGCAACGCTTCTGATTTAAAGACCTTTAAAATGATGTCCTTATGATAAATCCTTATGACTTTTTTTAAGACTTCCGGTGGGGACCTCCAATACAAGGGATCTCGAGGGAAAAAGTATTGGCTATATATTATTGTACAACATCTTAAAGGCTTTTATATAAGAAGCACCTCAATATGTCAATTACGTCAGAAGGTAAGGCAATTTAAAGTTTTAGCAATAAGATATAAATGCAAACTCGATTGTCTGTAATTGCCGATTGAGATATCCAATTGAAGTCAGGATTCTGGCATTGCACTCTTCTGAGTCCTATAATTAGATACACAACCCTATACTGACATTTAAGATTTTCTCCTGACTTGACGAGGGCCGACCCCATGAATAATGTTTTTTAACAGCTATGTATAAGTATAAATGATGTATCATATGACGTAGGCCAATGCAGTTTCACTGACAACTTCGATTAGGACGTCCCTGAAAAAAGTCGTAGGGAAAACTTCATTGGGCAACATCATATGATATGATAATTAATTAATTAATTATCATATGTAATTTTAAAGGGATTTGAATGATGAGCAATATGTCATAAACCCGACATCAATAAAGGTAGACTGTATCATGAATTATTTAATTTTTTTAAAAGTCATTTTCAGTTTGATGCAACGTGTGGTAGGCTGCCATTTTTGACTAGGTCGTCATTTTATGGTCGGGTTTGTGTCATTGTTTTATTCGTAATTTTTTTATATTAATATAGACTTTTAACTTTTTTAGATATTTACTTATGCTTACATTTAACATTTTATTCTTACTCCCTATGTGCCGTCCCCATGGAGACTGAAAATCCTATAAATTACTGAAAAAGTAGATTTTAATGGTTTACATGTACAAAGTTTCATTGCTAAAATCTAACTTTGTTAAAACTTATCAAGCAGTTCCGTGTTTTTAAACACACTTTATGCAACGTGTCCTGGAGAAGTGGCATGTCTAGAACGAAAGTTAATATTAAATTAAAATCTCCACCTTTTTTTACATTTGGTAGTTTCTCTGTTATTTTCTCTTTTTTATGCTTTAGGATTCCACAGATGAGCTCAAGGCTATTTCGTTATTAAATGTATACCAATGATCGTGATAGTTGGAGATATTGTGAGTGTAAGGTTAAATTGTATGAGACAAAATGTATTTTCAACAAACACCGATGGCGGAGTACCGGTGTACATTTGGTTTATTATAATTATAATAAATTACTATGCAAAGTTAAGGCAAATAAGCCGGGTGCAGCAAACAATAGTCTATATGAACAGATCGTTCAAAGACAGATTTAAGGAACACGCAGCTCGTAATCAGAAAAATCCAACCTTAACAGGCGCCCAATACTTGAAATCGTACCCATTCGATCACAAGGTAAAGATCGACACTTCAGCAACAGTTTTGAAACAGTGTAATAATAAATATAAAGCAAGAGTTTGGGAAGAATATTTCATCTACAATAATTTTTCCATTTATGAAAATAACAGCCTCCTGACAAATTAACTTTTAAACTCTTTAATATTCTGGATAAAAAATAAACCTGTAGCAGGTGATAAGGAAAGAGATAACGATAACTTGACTAGCCTTCGACCGACAGGTCAGTAGATCTACGTGTTTCATATGGTTTGGACCCAAATGCAATGTGCGTGCAAAAACTGTCGGTGCGGAAGTGTCATTCGTTTAAAACGTTCTTGTAGAGTTTTTTTTTTTAATGTTACTATTGTATCTTTAAACCCTCGACAATCACAAAAGTGTGCTTCAATGTAGTCAGTAATTTTACGAAGCTCGACTGAAGATGGATCGTCAATGATTCAAAACTTGTTTTGAGGACAAGAAAAACATTTTACATCTTCAGGCAAATCACACCAAAATTGGTGAGTTATAAAATATATTGGTTTTTATGTTTATAAAAAATAGCCTTAATGAATCAAGCAGTTGTTTTTCAATTCAACTAAGCAATGTGTAATCCACTTGGTTTATACTTAGACGTTGATACGTGCTGTTGCTGACGCCTACACATCGGTAATTCTGTAACAGCTTGTTCAGCAACTGTCTTGAGACAAGTTTATTTTAGCAAACACTTTTCCAATATTACGTGCAATATAAGTCATGGATGGTCACACAATTTCGCATGCAATTTGATGGTGTGTAGAAAAAGAATAAAGATACTATTTAATTTACATTTCCTTCGCAGTATATGATGTGGTGAACTACAATGACTCAAGGTGCTCTAATAAGAAAGTTGTTTAAGTGGAGCCAATCGTCATGTTTCATTATATTTAAGAATGTTCCTTTTTTATAAAATATTAAAGCACGAATGTAAAATTATTCTCACAAAACTAGAACTGAAAAATTATGTTTCTTGCAAATAGATCATAATAAATTCAGGGATATATTTGAATAATAACGTTGAGGGTAATGAAACATCATGTTCATAATTTTCCTAAATTTATAGTTTCGGTTAAAGCCTCCAATTTATATTATGTTTTTGGGATTCACTCACCTTATATGACCTTCCGGAACTCGTAAAAATTGAAAAAAAAAAACAAATACACGACAAAAACAGTGTTATGTGTTTTGTGTCATGTTTTTGTGTGTTTTTAAACAATTTTGACGAGTCCCGAAAGGTCATATAAGGTGAGTGAAGAACAAAAAAAAAAAATAAATAAAATTAAAACAACCTCACCTATAATCATGTCATTAAGAAGTAAAACCTCCAATATCACATAGATCAGGACACACTCCTCAGTACTCATCAGGAAGGCCTTTGCGATAGAAAATGTATTTAGGGCTTTTACAGACGTCGACTCCTTATCACTAAACCAACCAAATTTATTCATAGAATTGTAGTCAATGGAAAAACAAATTCCAAGACATCTCAGGATTTGGAATCTAGTATAATATTTAGATGGAAGAAATACTTCCATTTTTTGTATATTTTCTCTTTTTTCGGTTTAGCTGCTGTTCCTCCCGTTACTACACAAGCGTACGAGTGTACAGTTAGTGGTTAAATTTAAGTTTACAAAATATAAGAATTTCAAACTGTACACTCGTACGCTTGTGTAGTAAGGGGTTTAACTAATCGATGATATGAATCGTTAGCAATAATTTCTATTACGATAATATATCGCAAGGGCTTTGCTTAATCCCCAATTTTAAGTGTTTTTTTTTTCTTTTCTCAATCATTTTTTGTTTAATAAAGGTTGGTCGGAAGGATTTCTTCCCTTTGGAGACGGGATCGAACTATAGATATTACAACGTTGTAAACCTAGTTTAGTTCTTCAGTGAAGTTAAATCGTTTACCAGAAATTATTACTAGCAAAATAATATGCAAAGGTTCTTGACCCCTGATGGTTCACGCGCGGGGCGGCGGCGGCGCGGCGGTGGCAGCCTCCAGCTGTGTTCTGGCGGGAAGAGCAGCAATTACGCGGGAATGCGCGTCATTTGGCGGGAAATGCTCAACCTCTCCGCGGCGCGGCGGCTACTGTCTTTGTGTTGTCACTTTAAAGTAAGACTACCACATTTTATCACTTGAAATTATTGATTTTATAATGAAAATTATGCTTAAATTTTATAATTCTTGAATAAATAATTCGTTTTACGAGTATCGTTAAATTGATTTTACAAGGACACGCAATGTATCACAAATTTTATTTTAACGTGACAACAAAACACATTTTTTTGTCGTCTTAAAAAACAATCCATAATATAAATAATTTCTTTAATATTATTTGAGTTTTAAAGAATTGACAGTGCGTAAATATGTTCCAAATATTATTCTTAAAAGTCACATTTTAAATTTCAAAGCCTGCTAGGACACTTATGTACCTGATGTACTTTTAAAATTTCAAAGCGGATATATGTTTCCAGGGATTTTCAGGTATTTCCCTGCCAAATTTCAGCTCAGTTTAGTGGTTAGGTTTCAATTAAAAGTCAAACAAACAAATATATAAATTAATTTTCACATTTATTTGTAATATTAGTCAGATTATTGTAAACATCAATTTTAATTCTAAGTAAGACTTGTACTGGAACGTTGATGAGAGAAGTAAACAAAATCATAAATATGCTAAACACATTGAGGTTTAGTTTACGTTTTTAATTATATAATTGGCAAGATACCTCGTTGTCATTAAGTAGTATTCATCACAAATCACATAACTAATAAATGATAAAATCATTGATTTTATTGACGAATGATCTGCTAATACCACCAGTTCAATTTACCTCCATCCTGTTTGCTTGATTTTTGATTGGTCCGTCAAAGCGACCATGTTAGTTAAAAATATGGAAATATGGTACATTTTAATGTGGAATCTTTAATGTTGACTCACCGACAGTTACCTTTTTACTAATATTCATTTAACGCTTTAAATCGTGCAGTGGCAGTCACAGCTGAGTGGGTAGAGTACTGACCTACCACCCAGAAGTCCCGGGTTCGATTCCCTTAGTTTACCATATCAAATTTGATACTCAATTTGCCACCGTGCTTCAGAAGGCACGTAAAGCCAGGCGTTGGACCCTGCTACAAAAGTAGCCACTTTAAGGCTACTGTAAGGTCACTTTAGAGGCACTTGTGTGACCTGAACACTCTAACACCAGACCTTGGTCAGAAGGTTATACATTGAATAATTAGCTTAAAAAATGTCGTAGGGCTTTTAGTATAGGGGGAGATCAGCAATTAACTGAGTTCTCCTAGACTGAAATACCTGAACTTTTTTGTTTTCTATGCAGGTCGTTGGGTGGCTTAACGTGACTTCCAAACCACAGGATCAGAACCAATTTTAATTATATTTTAGAACCCAGGCCCGCTGTTTAACCATACAGGGCTATTCCACTGACTTACCGCCCAAGAAATCTAGAATGTAGAAGGTAGGTGCCAACAACAAAAACAATAACAAAAATTACGTCAACGGAGCAGCAGCTGATTGCATTTGTCAAATCACGGGCCCTGTTAGTCAAACAGGTTATGTCATTACGACGTAAACATGAATCTTTCCTACGATGTTTAAAATATTTAAAACAAAATGCCTAATGACTTTGTTGGAGTAAAACCATACACATCATAAATAATGAGAAACTATAAAATCCAGTTGAAAAATTGTGTGCTTTGATATGTTTTTGTTGTAATGATTTTCTCAATTAAAATTTTAGGAAAACCTAAACTTTAACTATAAGAACACAAAACAAGTTGTGGGGTAGGCCTATATTTTTAATTATTCCAAAGAGTTTGTCTATTGCCTGATAGCTATAAAAATCAATGAATTTTCTATGACTTTAGGGGATGAAAAGTGTCAAAAAGTTGTGACTTTGTGTGGTATATTCAAAAACTGTAAGGGAAAACTGCAAACATCGCAAAAATTTTTCTCACAATCACGTTATCTCAATTTTTATTAATTTTACAAAACTATCTTTCCTTTAAGAATAGATCAGTAACTACTTTCTGTGACTTCCGTGACCACTGACTAAGTTCCGTGACTTTCAGTGGCTCTTGGCGACTTCAGTGACCAGTAGACACCCTTTCAAACGTTTGTGGTCTTAAGTTGAAGACAGTGAAAGAATCATTGATAATAGGCTACTTAGAAGCGAAATTGAGTAAATTTTCTTAAAAGTTGTAAGGGTTTTTGTTGCAAATAAATATCTTACCAGGCCTCGAGATTTAAAAATGTTTTACTTTTGAGGTTCACCTCTTACCAATAATTTTCTTCTTTAAAGTTACCATGTGATCCGAAAACTTGAAATGGTTCCGCTGTAGAGTTAGTCCAATAATGCAGCATGCCAAGGAGCAGTTGTAAGCTTACCATACGACATTACAATATAAAAATCCAACACAATACAACAATATTTTATGGGATATGTTTAAATTTACAATGGTTAGGCCTATAATCTTACAATTTTTAAACAAGGCTTTTACATTAATTACTATAATGTGACTCAATTATATAAAATTAAACAAAATATGTTTGGACTAGATGTAAGTTAGGTTTAAAGCCAACCATAATAGGGCCTATCTATTGAAAAGGTCGATCAATTTATTTGATATACCGGTATACATTTGTTACGATTATAGGTATTTGTATGACATTAAGTGATATTGGGGTTAGCTAAAAGGATAAAAAGTGTGTATGATAAAAAGTGTTTAAGCTTATACTGGGTCTGCTTTTAACCAGTTCCCTACCATACTACCATCATGTTAGTGTACATAGTCAATGCTACCATACTATATAGTCTATGGCTTACCATAGTATCTAGAAAGTATGCCTAGACTTAGGTGTACAGTCCATAGAACTGCATTGAACTAATTAAAAAAGGTTTGATCCAATGCTAAATTAAGAAAGCCTAAGTTAATTTTTATTCATAGTATTATATAGAATCGCGGTACGGTAGCCTAAGTTTATATTTACCCTATAATTCCATGATTGCAATTTTCAATTTTTTTAACTAAATGAGGAATGTGCATTGCGAATTTGATGGTTTTAACTTAAAGCGGTGCAAACCCATGAAATGGACATCCCGGGAACCGAAATTGTGACCTCTTGAGCCGAGGTCCTCGTCCCTAACCGTCAGGCTAGGGAAATAATTAAATAAAAGGCTAGTATTATAAGCTAATTTAAAGGAAAAGACATAAATTATAATATGACTTCCAAAAACAACTAAATAGGCCTACAGGGAAGGCTAAGCACCCTTCTAAGGTGCTTCTAAGATCTTATGTAAATGATCTCCTAAGAGTATATTTTACTTGTCTATAAAGTAGGCCTAGACCTACAAATCTAATGCTAGCCACGCTTATTAGTAAAAACTATTTTGAATGTTAACATAAACAAAAACCTTGGTGAGTTTTATTTTTAAATGTATTTTTTTCAAACTAGCATTCATTTTGGTTTGTCTATGCTAGCTAGCTATGCCTAACTCTGTCGGTCTAAACCTCAGAACTGAGAAAATGCTAGAGGTACCTTTACCTTTATAAATTAAAGTTAGGAGGAAAAGGTGTACATTAATGAAGAACGGAACTAAATTATTCTTCCCATTAATATAGCAAGATAACAGTAGCCTAGATTGTGGCTCTAATCCAAGGAATAATGTTTTGCCACTAATGATTTAAATATCTTGTATTTTATTGTTTTCAATGATTTGAAACTTTCCTATATTTAAGGTGTTAAATTGCTAAAAGAAGCAGTTTAATTGAAATTATAACTAATACTATAAACGGATTTAATGTTCATTAAAAACTCATTTGAGGTTAGTTGGGCTGATTGTACTTTTACGTGAATGTAAACATTGTGACGTCAACGGGGCAGGCAGTACGGCAGGACCTCTTCAATCAGCTGTTGGTGTCACCTACCGTTTGCCTGTATACATTCTAGATACTGTGCTTACGGCCACAGCCTCAGTAATCAGCTGGAAATTGTGTGTTAATTGACTTTTTATAATTATTTAACAATGTTATGCCAATTATGCCGCTAACCTCGAAATAAACTCCCTAGAAGGAGATGTATGCAGCGATTTATAAGAATTAGCTTCAGTGGTTGTGTTATCTGAGTTTTTTTATCATTATTTAGCAATGTTCTGCAAAATGAGACAATAACAAGAAATAAAGAAGAAGGAGAGGTGTCAATTATAAAATGGAACTCAAACAGAAACACAGCAGTAAAATAATTAGGTGTATAACAGACTTGTCGTCGAATTCTAAGTCCTCTTTTAAGGTGTTTTATGATTAAAAATTTAAATGAAGTTCACACATTAAGACAAAAACTAAAACCTACGTACCTACCATTATATGAACAAAGAAGGTGTTTTCATGGTATTTTTGTACTAATGCGTAATGATTTTTGTGGAGTTTCAAATGATTAAAACTTCTTTCCAAAAATGATCTTTTATTTTGTTTTATAAACTGATAATTTACTTTGTAACCTTTTGCACGTAGCTAGACCGACACACACTGCCAGTACGGTCCACCGGCTCCGTGTCAGTGCGTTGCGTTAGCGTTTCTTGCCAACCGGGGACAATGTTGGGTTTTTGCACGGTTGGCGCATTGTCGGAAAGCCCGCGGCTGACCTGGTCTCTATCAATTTATGCAACAGACTTTCTCCCATGATCGATCACGGGTGGTGACTGATAGGTTAGTTTCACCACGTGGCTGCTGTGACGCCGCGCCGCTCCGCCATGTTTTGGGGCACATTGTCACTTTCCTCCCTCACGTTCGTCCACATTACCCACGCTTCGTCGCGGCTTGTTTGTTTGGTTACGAGACTAGACGATGGGCAATTTGTGGTTAGAGGCTTATTGCTCATTACCTTCAATATGTGAAGATTAGACAGGGCGATGCACCTAACGTCTGTATAAGTTGTTATTTTTGCCCGATAATTTTAAATTTATTGTTATACTCTATTTCTTATTTTCTAGTTTTACTGATGGAGTAATCTTTAAGAAGTTTTCAAATATTATAATTGGATTATTTTGGTTGCCAATTATGCCGGTCTTCCAGGATTCTCCATGATTACTTAATTCTTTAAAAGTAAATTTTATTGTATGGAGACGAAATAAAGAGGTGTCCTCCTATTTGCGGACAGTCCTATTTGCGGACAGTCCAGTTTGCGGACAGTCCAGTTTGCGGACATGTCTGGTTTTACCAGGGGGGTAAACAAGGCCCTTGTGGTGGGAGGATTCCAGTTTGCGGACAGGTCTCGGTGCATGATGTAAATTTTTCCCCTTCTGAGATTGCCAAGCCACTTACATATTTTTAATATATTAACAGAATGATTTGACCAAAATCACAAATCAACCCTAAAAATATATAAAAGTCGTCTGTGTAAAACAACAGGATAAAAGATATATATATATATATATATATATATATATATATATATATATATATATATATATATATACTATCAGTTACCCGGCGCGCGTTGCTGCGCTCAAATTAAGTTGTTTACATAAATAAAGCTATTTTAATATAACAAAAAAATAAGTTAAGTTTTAAGTTATTTAATATAACAAAAAAAGTCAATGGCATAGAAAGTAAGTATATTAATATTACTGTAAGGCCAAAGGATAAACAGGCATTTTGCAAATTTAAGCCCAGGATAGTCAAAGTTTGGCTCGTATCTTATTGATCGTAATTGCAAATGCAAGAGCACCTATGAGCAAAGAGGCACGTCCTTGTCAAATTTCAACCATGGTGGCCCTAAAGTAATTTAAAGTCCAGTGGGCCGTAGCCCTAAAGTCCTTAAAAACGATATGTGCAAAACCGTTTCTTAGTGAGCACCTATGAACAAAAAGAATCATCCATATAATTTCAACCCCGGTGGCCCTAAAGTGATTTTAAAGTCCAGTGGGGCTGAGCCCTAAAGAACATAAAAAACTATATTTGCAAAACCGTTTCCTAGTGAGTACCTATGAGCAAAGAGAATCGTCCATGTCAAATTTCAGCTCCGGAGGTCCTAAAATAATTTCAATGTCCAGTGAAGCGGAGCCCTAAAGTGCTTAAAAAACTATATTTGCAAAATCGTTTCTTAGTGAGTACCTATGGGTAAAGAGCATCGTCCATCAAATTTCAACCCCGGTGGCCCTAAAGTAATTTTGAAGTCCAGTGGGATGGAACCCTAAAGAGCTTAAAAAACTATATTTGCAAAACCGATTCCTAGTGAGTACCTATGAGCAAAGAGAATCGTCCATGTCAAATTTCAGTTCCGGAGGTCCTAAAATAATTTCAATGTCCAGTGAGGCGGAGCCCTAAAGTGTTAACAAACTATATTTGCAAAATCGTTTCTTAGTGAGTACCTATGGGTAAAGAGCATCGGCCATCAAATTTCAACCCCGGTGGCCCTAAAGTAATTTTTAAGTCCAGTGGGGTGGAGCCCTAAAGAGCTTAAAAAACTATATTTGCAAAACCGATTCCTAGTGAGTACCTATGAGCAAAGAGAATCGTCTATGTCAAATTTCAGCTCCGGAGGTCCTAAAATAACTTCAATGTCCAGTGAGGCGGAGCCCTAAAGTGCTTAAAAAACTATATTTGCAAAATCGCTTCTTAGTGTGTACCTATGGGTAAAGAGAATCGTCCATCAAATTTCAACCCTGGTGGCCCTAAAGTAATTTTGAAGTCCAGTGGGATGGAGCCCTAAAGAGCTTAAAAAACTATATTTGCAAAACCTATGGACCTATGGTGCACCTATGAACAAAGACAATCGTCCATGTCAAATTTCACCACCTGTAGGCTTTTAGTGTAATTGTGAGCTTCCGTAGAGCGGAGCCATAAAGACAACACAAACATCAACATTGTACCACACACCTGGTTACTTCATTATAAGCATCTGCTTGAATGAAACTTTCAATTTTTTTAATTACAGCAGTTAATTTTGTAAACACTAAATTTCTAAAACCTGACACTGCACCATTGTATGCCCTCTGGGTCAGAGCCCTTTGGACAGATTTGCACCAAACTTCACACAAACCATCCTCGAATAATGCTTAACAATGTCTGAAAGTTTGATTACAATCTGTTGAGCGGTTTCGGAGTCTATAGGCAACAAACATATATATTTATTTATATATATACAAATATATATACATACTTCCTCTTTTATAGATATAGATATAGAAATATAAATAAATAAATATATATTCGGTACATAATTAAGTTCGGAAATTCAGGCAAAAGAACGCATTATAACTACAAAATGTTTAGTAACTATTATATACACAATTAATAAAAACACATATTTCATGTCTTATTACAATTAACACATTCAATTCGTATTTAATTATAATCATAAATATGCGAGTATTCTCAAAATGCATAATCATAAGGTAATTAAATGCGCCTACGATTTCCCATAACTTTTCACTGATTGTGTTTTCTTTCTTTACTGCCTAGTCCAGTTTCAGAACGTATAACATTATTGAAAGGAATCTTCCAATGTTTCCGTTTTCTTCATATCGGTTTGTACTCCTAGCTATTCTTTCGTCCTGCTTCATATATTTCTTTTTCCTTTTCATCCCTTCCAAATTTAGATTCATCCTCATAATCTTCTGGCTAGATTCTTCAGCCTCCGACTTCAAGCATTTGATCAAATCTTTTATTCTTGGATGAGGTCTTCCCAAGTGGCTATTGATTTTGTGGTTCCACCCTTCGACTGTAGTATTGGTCCTATGCTGCCGTGCGTAGACACTCCACATCTGTGTATTAGAATTAGTGTTAATAAAATATATAACAAATAAAATAAAAATGCCTTTATTTACAAGCGTTTCTCGATTTGCATAACCGTTTTTTAGAACAACTCAAGTCAAAAATAAAATATTAATTACTATTATAAAAAATAACCTGTTTAATAACCTACTTATTGAGAATTAGGCTTGATATGGCATTATTTATATCCTCCATAAGAATAACACTGGGATGTGAATAACCTCTACAACATAGTTAAAACAAAAATTTAAATCTTTTAAAACTTTTAAAGGAAAAACTAAAAAAATGAAATCCCCATAAACCATATTTCTTATAACCCGACTTTCCTCGTTTTCGAACTCAGATCCACAATTTACTTTTTTGTTAATTATGCATAAAAAAATAAACTTTATAAAAACACAAATTTCCTTTGATCTTTCCGACACGGCTCGGGAAATCTGCAACCTGTTGCAAAACACGATTTTTTTGTTTTAAAACACGTTTGTTGTACAACTTGTTTAAGAAATTTCATTGCATTCTTAACAACATGTTCAAAACAATTACTATAATTGGTTGCACAACAAAAGTTTATAAACAAGTTGTATAGTGTAAATGCGGCTTTACATGTACAGGGATTTCCCGACGACGAACTCCATAGCTGAGCTCTAAAAGACAATCGCAAACTAAACAGCTCTCATTTAGAGTAAAACGTTATTCCTCATTTGAAAGTTTCTAACAGATTTTTTTTCAACATGAAGAGTATTATTGGTAGAGTACATCGAGGACGAATTTTCTTGATAAAGAGAAACTAAGAAAATTAAAGATTGTATATACATTTAAGTAACCTTAACACTTACTAATAACAATTATTAGATTTGTTTGATTTTTTTCTTTTTCCTTTTTGTTAATTTTTTCAATATGCGTCATGTAAACAAGATGAAATAAAAATTATAATAACACAAACATCTACAGCGTGCGTTTACTACCTGCTTCCTTGGGTAAATGGTTTTTATGACAGGATTAAAATATGTGTCCGCAAACTGGACAAATCTAATTAATGCATTCCACTAGACTACATTTTTGGGTTGTCCGCAATCTGGAAGGTTTTGCCCTTGTCCGCAATCTGGACTGTCCGCAAATAGGACACAATCAATAAAGACTAAGGATAGGGGCTGAATAAAAACAAGATTAAGAAAAATTACAAGTAAAATGTAACATAAATGAGCAAATAAATAAACACTAATTTAATTTTGTTACTACTTATAATTTTTTTTGTAAACAAACAACTTTTCCTCAATTTTATCAATTCTCATAAATTGATTGACTATTGTCATACTTCAAGGTAAAAGATATTGTTGTTTTGTTCGGTATAAATCACTGAACATATCATAAAATACACTTCCATTGTTTAAAACTCTACTAAATATTTTCAGTAACAAACTGAAAGTATTTTCAACTGACTGTGGTATAAATCGAATGGAAATTTTTTCTTTGACAGAGTTACTCACATCACTAAGAGCGCAACAAGTTCAAAGGTTTGTTCCTTGATCGTGAATTCGTCGAAAACCCATTTTTATTTAATAGGAATATTTTTGTTGCTTTGATATATCAATATTGTGTTCACAAAAATGGAATAAAATATTTTAAAACAGTAGAGCATTTTCATAAACAATTTTACTTTTATTTCGCACACACATAAACAATTAATATACAGTAAAACTTAAAAAAAAATCCAGCGAAATGTAACTTTGTTTGAGTAAATAAAATGCCTACTTCAATTTGAGAACTAACAGGGAAAATATAAGTATGAGCTGGCGTTACGAGTTTTCAGTACAGTAACCTAAAGTAAAGCAACAGTCCAAGACGCAAATCATTGTACAATATATTTTTATTTATCCGTCGTGCTTTCTAGACAATACTCTCCCATTAATTTAATATTAATACGTGTTTTGTAAACTAACACGAATGCCTTCTCATTTTTAACCGTGGTTAATATCAAAAACTTACTTTATATCTTGCATGCATGCTTCATTACAGGCTTTAAACCCAATTAAAAAAAGTCATTTATAAAAAATATTGTGAGTAGAGTCCTTCATAACACTTTCATAATGATTGCAATCTAACTTACCCAGCTCTATCAACGATCGAATAATGATAAATAGTTTTGACGTGATATACAAAATAAATAACAATTCGTGAATGTAACAAATATAAAAAGTAACAAATAAACAACATTAAAATCAATATTTTTCACAAGAAACAATAACGTAACTAACAATAAATATAATTTTGTAAAGATTGATGAACAAACTTCAAATAATATTATAAAAATAAATGCGTATACCATTAACGATCTAAAATTAAAAATGCATATAAATTTAGTTTTAAATGTAAATAATATGATTGCACTATGTTAGAGCAACAAAAATGTATTAATAAAGTGTGTTTCAAACCCTGTATCATTTTTTTAATTTTTATGAAGAACGGTAAAAGCCACGGTCTGGTTACCATCTAAGGTTGACTTTCTGTTAGGAATATGATTAAGATCATTAAACAATATCGGTGTCCAAATGAGGAAAAACTTCTAACTTTTCTCATTGTCGAATCGGCAGCCATTCTTAATCATCAACCAGTAAAACTGGTAATTAGAAGAAATATGAACATATTTAAAATATAACTAAAGGGAAAAATGTTATATTTAGTGGAAGAATTTTTTTTATATGTACAATATTTATATCTACACGGTTCCTATATTACTGGAACGAAATGGCTAGTTACGTGGTTATGAGTCAAGGACCCCAAGATATTTCTATGTGATCTATATCAATGTTTACAATATAGAGAAATTAAGTTATACTCAGTAGGTGATGATTAGTAATGACTATAACAGCTGCACTACGTCCTATTAAATGAGTAGGCCTTATACTAATAAGTAAAAGTTATAACACTTATAATACTAATAGGACAAAGTATTTCGTGATTGTTATTTCTATTACATGTTCATTTCTTATGTGCACTAAAAGTGTGGTAAATGTATATAATTTTCATGTAAAATATCCAAGTAATTTGCAAAACAAGTTTAATTTATACTTGATCTTAATTAATGCTCCAACATAGAAAACCAGAAGATGTAGTTGTACCAACCAGACAGGGGGCGCTGCCACACGGACCACAGGTGAACTATCAAGTCACTTGATAGATAGAGAACATTGTCTTCGTCGGTTACATGAGAAATAATGTTTCGAAGAAATTTCTTTTTGAAAATGTCATTTATATGAAATAATCTTCAGATTTGAAAGTGAACTATAATATACAAAATATGGAATTTGTCATCCCGAATAGCAATAATATTTCAACTACCATATAATACAAATATTTCTTTGTGTATAAAATTTTTAGCTCTTTAGGATAAAAAAATTATTTAAAAATTTGGCTACCTCAAAAATATCTTAATGCAAATCCATAAACTATAGTTATGGAAGTATTAGTTTACCTTAAATAAAGTTATGGCGCACTCCTTCCTCATGAGGATGGTTATTAATTTTTTTGGGCGATTGAAAAAGGGCGTCTTTAAGTTACTTCTAATGGCATAAGTAGATATAATACAGCGGTTCTAGAACACTCATGTTTTTTTTGATGACTTTTTGCTTCGTATGACCACTTTTTTTGCTTCATATGACCACTTTTTTTGCTTCAAATGACCATTTTTTTGCTTCAAATGACCACTTTTTTTGCTTCAAATGACCAATTTTTTTTATTCAAATGACCACTTTTTTTTGCTTCAAATGACCACTTTTTTGCTTCAAATTGACCACTTTTTGACCGGATTTTGGCCGGTTTTGGCCAAATATCAACCCATTTCAGCCCATTTTAGGGCATTTTCAGGATTTTCAGATATTGATTTTAAGGAGCACTTAGAATTTAATCCAGTTGTTAATTTAATTAGGGGTCCTTTTTTGACCGCCTTCAGCTTCAAATTGACCGGTTTTTTACCGGATTCTGGTTGGTTTTGGCCAAATATCAGCCCATTTCAGGGCATTTTTCAGGACTTCAGACAGTGATTTCAAGGAGCATTTTGAATATAATCCAGGGAATACTCATGTTTTTTTTTTTTGGGCGCCTTCAGCTTCAAATTGCAATTTTACCTTCAAAGACACATTTTTAGGCCAAAATTCTCCAATTTTTAACCCAGTTTAACCTCTTAAGATCTAATTCCTAAGGCCCAAGGCAGTAGACAAGCCCTAAAACCTAGCAGCTAAGGCTTTAACCTATCAATAAGCCCAATTAACCTAGACCTAATGTGTTGGACCTAAGATCTAAACCTAAGGCCTTGCACCTGAGTCCAAAGCCCTAAAACATAGCAGCTAAGGCTTAAACCTGTGAATAGGGCCGATTAGCCACCAGCTTAGACCTAATGTGTTGGACCTAAGATCTAAACCTAAGGCCTTGCACCTGAGTCCAAAGCCATAAAACATAGCAGCTAAGGCTTAAACCTGTGAATAGGGCCGATTAGCCACCAGCTTAGACCTAATGTGTTGGACCTAAGATCTAGACCTAAGGCCTTGCACCTGAGTCCAAAGCCCTAAAAGCTAGCAGCTAAGGATTTGACCTGTGAATAGGGTCTATTATCCATCAGCGTAGGCCTAATGTGCAGGACCTAAGATCTAAACCTAAGCCCTTGCACCTGAGTCCAAAACCCTAAAACCTAGCAGCTAAGGATTTGACCTGTGAATAGGGCCTATAAGCCAACAGCCTAAACCTAATGTGTTGGCACTAAGATGTAAACGTAAGGCCTTGCACCTGAGTCCAAAACCCTAAAACCTAGCAGCTAAGGCTTTAACCTGTGAATAGGACCTATTACCCAACAGCTTAACCTAATGTGTTGAACCTAAAGTCACACATGGTTCCTAAGATGAAATGCCTTGGACTTAGGTCCTAAAACCTAGCAGCTAATTCTTTGACCTGATAATAGGACCTATTTGCATTTAGATTAGACCTAATGTGTTGGCACTAAGATGTAAACCTAAGGCCTTGCACCTGAGTCGAAAGCCCTAAAACTTAGCAGCTAAGGCTTTGACCCGTGCATATGGCCTATTATCCATCAGCTTATGCCTAATGTGTTTGACCTCAGATCTAAACCTAAGGCCTTACACATGGTTCCTGAGACCAAATGCCTTGGACCAAATTAAATCCTTAGACCAACGATCTAATTCCATAGACCCAAGACCTTAGACTTAGGTCCTAAAACCTAGCAGCTAAGGATTTGACCTGTGAATAGTACCTATTAGCAAACAGCCTAAACCTAATGTGTTGGAACTAAGATGTAAACCTAAGCCCTTGCACCTGAGTCCAAAACCCTAAAACCTAGCAACTAAGGATTTGACCTGTGAATAGGGCTTATTAGCCAACAGCCTAAACCTAATGTGTTGGCACTAAGATGTAAACCTAAGGCCTTGCAACTGAGTCCAAAGCCCTAAAAGCTAGAAGCTAAGGATTTGACCTGTGAATAGGGCCTATTATCCATCAGCGTAGGCCTAATGTGCTGGACCTAAGATCTAAACCTAAACCCTCAGACCTGAGTCCAAAACCCTAAAACCTAGCAGCTAAGGCTTTGACCTGTGAATAGGACCTATTAGGCAACAGCCTAGACCTAATGTTTTGGGTCTAAGATGTAAACCTAAGGCCTTGCACCTGAGTCCAAAACCCTAAAACCTAGCAGCTAAGGCTTTAACCTGTGAATAGAACCTATTACCCAACAGCTTAGACCTAATGTGTTGAACCTAAAGTCTAAACCTAAGGCCTTGCAACTGAGTCCAAAGCTCAAAAACCTAGTGGCTAAAGCTTTGACCTGTGTATAAGACCTATCAGCCCCCAGCCAGGACCTAATGTGTTGGGACTAAGATGTAAACCTAAGGCCTGACACCTTAGTACAAAGCCATAAAACCTAGCAGCTAAGACTTTTACCTGTGAATAGGGCCTATTAGCCAAAAGCCTAGGCCTAATGTGTTAGACCTAAGACCTAAACCTAAGGCTTTACACCTGGTTCCTAGGACCAAATACCTTAGACCAGACTAAATCCCTAGCCCAAAGATCTAATTCCTTAGACCTTATACTTATTCCCGAAAACCTATCAGATATGACATGTGAATAGGACCTATTTGCCATTAGTTTAGACCTAATGTGTTGGACCTAAGATCTAAGCCTAAGGCCTTACACCAGTTCCTAAGACCAAAAACCTTAGACTACACCAATTCCCTAGACCTATGATCTAATTCCTTAGACACGATAGACTTAAGACCTAAGACCCAGCAGCTGAAGTGACCTATGAGCCATTAGCCTAGAACTAATGAATTAGACCTAAGATCTAAACCTAAGGCCTTACACTGAGTGCAAAGTCCAAACACCTTAGACTAGACTATTTCCTTAAACCTAAGATCTCATTCCTAAGACCCAAGGCTTTAAACTTAAGACCTAAAAACCTACAAGTGGGCCGCGATTCACAGCCCCCCATGTAATGAGCAAACATTAGGCAACGAGGTCTTTTTTCTTTGATTATGAAATCATGATCAGAAATGGTTATCAGATTCAGATTGGAGTATTTGAAGACCAACCTCCATCCATCTTACTCAAGACCAAAGGTCCTAACGCATGGACTTGACCGAAGACCTAAGGCTATACACCGTAGTCTAGGCTTTAAGGTTCTTAGACCTCCGAGGCCATAGAGTTAAGACCTGAACACTTACAAGGGGGTCGCGTTTCACGACCCCCCCTGAAAAGACACTGTGGTCTAGACCTAATACCTAATACACCGTGGTCTAGGCTTTTAGGTTCTTAGACCAAAGACCTACTACACCATGGTCTAGACCCAAGATCTAAGCCTGCGGTCTAGGCTTCAGGTTCTTAGCCCCAAGATTTAAGGCCTGTGGTCTAGGCATTTAGGTTCTTAGCCTCCAGTACTAAGGCCCGTAATCTAGGCCTTTAGGTTCTTGAATCCAAGACCTAAGACCCTACATTATAGTCTAGACCCTAAACCTAAGGCCTGTGATCTAGGTCTCTAAGTTCTTCATCAAGACACCATGGTCTAAAACCAAGACCCAAGGTCCGTTGTGTAGGCTTTTAGGTTCTTATACCCAAGACCAAAGGCCCTACACCAGGGTCTAGAACCAAGATCTAAGTTCCGTGGTCTAGGGTTTTAGGTTCTTATACCCAAGTACTAAGGCCCTACACCAGGGTCTAGAACCAAGATCTAAGGTCCGTGGTCTAGGCTTTTAGGTCCTTATACCCAAGATCTAAGGTCCGTGGTCTAGGCTTTTAGGTTCTTATACCCAAGTCCTAAGGCCAGGTCTAGAACCAAGATCTAAGGTCCGTGGTCTAGGCTTTTAGGTTCTTATACCCAAGTCCTAAGGCCATACACCAGGGTCTAGAACCAAGATCTAAGGTCCGTGGGCTAGGCTTTTAGTATCTTATACCCAAGTCCTAAGGCCCTACACCAGGGGCTAGAACCAAGATCTAAGGTCCGTGGTCTAGGCTTTTATTTTCTTATACCAAAGTCCTAAGGCCCTACACCAGGGTCTAGAACCAAGATCTAAGGTCCGTGGTCTAGGCTTTTAGGTTCTTATACCCAAGTCCTAAGGCCCTACACCAGGGTCTAGAACCAAGATCTAAGGTCCGTGGTCTAGGCTTTTAGGTTCTTATACCGAAGTCCTAAGGCCCTACACCATAGGCTAGAACCAAGACCTAAGGTCCGTGGTCTAGGCTTTTAGGTTCTTATACCGAAGTCCTAAGGCCCTACACCATAGGCTAGAACCAAGACTTAAGGTCCGTTGATTAGGCCTTAAGGTTCTTTTACCCAAGTCCTAAGACCCACGGACTAGGCTTTTAGGTTCTTTGACCCAAGACCTAAGACCATGCACCATGTTCTAATACTCGTTTTAAAAGGCGGCCAGACCCAAGACTTAAGGGACCTCACCATGGCTTATATCCCCAAGACCTAAGGCTATACACCTTGATCCTAATGCTATACACCGTGGTCCAAGATCCTAGACACAATTTCTAATTCCATCATGGTCTAGATCCTTAAACCCTAATACCCTCCACCGTGGAGTAGTATTCATCTTAAGCCATGTGCAGTTGTGATTGTTTCGTCTGTGTAGCTAGAGAAAACTCGGCCTTTAAGTTCTTAGACCTAAAACCTAAAGCCATACACCGTGGTATAGGCTTTTATTTTGTTAGGCCCAAGACCTAAGGTCATACGCCGTGGACTAGGCATTTTAGCTCTTAGACTCAAGACCTAAAGCCATATACCGCGGGTTAGGGTTTTAAGCTCTGAGACCCAAGACCTAAGGCCTTGCACCGTTTTCTAGGCTTTTAAGTACTTAGACCCAAGGCCTAAGGCCCTACACCGTGGTCTAGTTTTTTAAGCTCTTAGACCCAAGACTTAGGGCCATACACCACGGTCTAGGCTTTTAAGCTCTTAGACCCAAGACCTAAGGCCATACCCCTGGTCTAGGCTTTTAGGTTCTTATACCCAAGACCTAAGGCCCTACACCCTGGTCTAGGCTTTTAAGTACTTAGACCCAAGACCTAAGGCCATAAAGTAAAGACCTGAAAACTTACAAGGGAGTCGCGATTCACGACCCCTGAACAGACACTGTGGACCCAAGACCTAAGGCCTTACACCGTGGTCTAGACTTTTAAGTACTTAGATCCAAGACTTAGGGCCTTACACCGTGGTCTAGGCTTTTAAGCTCTTATACCCAAGACCTAAGGCCATAAACCCTGGTCTATGCTTTTAAGGTCTTAGACTCAAGCCCTAAGGCGGTCCGCATGGGTTAGACTCAAGACCCAAGGGCATACACACTGGTCTAGGCTTTTAAGTACTTAGGCCAAGACCTAAAGTCATAAACTGGGTCTAGGCTTTTAAGCTCTTAAACTCAATGTCTAAGGCAATCCACATGGGCTAGACTTAAAACCTAAGGTCATACACCCTGATCTGGGCTTTTAATTACTAAAACCCAAGACCTAACGCCTTAAACCGTTCTCTAGGCTTTTAAGCTCTCAGACTCAAGACCTAAGGCCATACACTGTGGTCTAGGCTTTTAAGTACTTATACCCAAGACCTAAGGCCATACACCGTGGTCTAGGCTTTTAAGTACTTAGACCCAAGACCTAAGGCCATACACCGTGGTCTAGGCTTTTAAGTACTTAGACCCAAGACCTAAGGCCCTACACCGTGGGCTAGGCTTTAAAGCTCTTAGACCCAAGACCTAAAACCATAGAGTTATGACTTGAAAACTTACAAGTTAGTCGCAATTCACGGCCCCCGAACAGACACCGTGGTCTAGACCCAATACTTAAGGCCGTACACCTAGGTCTAGACCCAAGAGCTAAGGTCCTTCACCATGATCTAGACCCTAAGACCAAAGGCCTTACACTATGGTCTAGTACTCGGCATAAACCGTTTGCAGTTGTGGTTGTTTCATCTATTTATAGAGGTAAGTCGGCCTCTAAGTTCCTAGACCCTAAGACCAAAGGCCTTATACCACGGTCTAGTACTCGGCATAAGCCATGTGCAGTTGTGATTGTTTCATCTATAGCTAGAGGAAAGTCCTAAGTTCTTAGACCCTAAGACCAAAGGCCTTACACCATGGTCTAGTACTCGGCATAAACCGTTTTGCAGTTGTGGTTGTTTCATCTATAGCTAAAGGTAAGTCGGCCTCTAGGTTCTTAGACCCTAAGACCAAAGGCCTTACATCATGGTCTAGTAGTCCTCTTAAGCCGTGTGCAGTGGTTAATTTGTCTATACTTAGAAGAAAGTCAGCCTTTAAGTTCTTAGACCCTAGACCTAAGACCCTATACCCATGGACTACAACCTGGACCTAAGGCCACATCCCGAGGTTTTGTACTCGTTTAAAACCGTGTGCAGTTGTGGTTGTTTCATCTATAGCTGGGCGACGATTGGCCTTTAATAACTGTGTGCAGTTATTACTGTTTCGTCTCGAAAAAGAGAATGTTTATGCTTTTACACCATAACTTAGAACAAAAACCCATGGTCTTATTCCTAAAACCTAGGACCTTAGACCGATACCCTAGGACATAAGGGCTTAGACTTATTGCTTTAGATATAGGGCAAAAGGAATTTAAATGAGGACCTAAGGCCTCATAATTTAGACCAACCCCAATCCCAAGCATTTAAGGCATTATACCTTATATGACCTTAAACATTTGACCTAAGATCTAAGACTTTAACATAAGTCTTAAGCCCTAAGACCCTACCCCATGGGCTAGTACTGGTCCTACATCATGTGGGACCATGTAAAATGGCGTGCATAAAGCCAATCACATGGATTATTTGAAAGCTCAGCGCACATGAACACCTGTGTTTGCTGTTGGGCGTTTTTATGATTTGCGCTTTCGGGCGTTTTGCAAACTCGACCTGCATATTGCAAATCAATGTGTAGACGATGCCCTTTAATAATTAACGTCTGCGAACGTTTTTCAAAATCGATGTGTAGACGATGCCTTTTAATAATTAACGTCTGCGACCGTTTTTAGAATCGATGCCTAGACGATGTTTAAAATAATCGACGTGTACGATCGTTTTTCAAAATCGATGTGTACACGATGTTTTTAAAAAAATAACGTCTGCGATCGTAATCTCCGCGTCGAGTTTGCAAAACGCCCGAAACGCCCAACAGCAAACACAGGTGTTCATGTGCGCTGAGCTTTCAAATAATCCATGTGATTGGCTTTATGCACGCCATTTTACATGGTCCCACATGGTGTAGGACCAGTACTAGCCCATGGGGTAGGGTCTTAGGGCTTAAGACTTATGTTAAAGTCTTAGATCTTAGGTCAAATGTTTAAGGTCATATAAGGTATAATGCCTTAAATGCTTGGGATTGGGGTTGGTCTAAATTATGAGGCCTTAGGTCCTCATTTAAATTCCTTTTGCCCTATATCTAAAGCAATAAGTCTAAGCCCTTATGTCCTAGGGTATCGGTCTAAGGTCCTAGGTTTTAGGAATAAGACCATGGGTTTTCGTTCTAAGTTATGGTGTAAAAGCATAAACATTCTCTTTTTCGAGACGAAACAGTAATAACTGCACACAGTTATTAAAGGCCAATCGTCGCCCAGCTATAGATGAAACAACCACAACTGCACACGGTTTTAAACGAGTACAAAACCTCGGGATGTGGCCTTAGGTCCAGGTTGTAGTCCATGGGTATAGGGTCTTAGGTCTAGGGTCTAAGAACTTAAAGGCTGACTTTTTTCTAAGTATAGACAAATTAACCACTGCACACGGCTTAAGAGGAATACTAGACCATGATGTAAGGCCTTTGGTCTTAGGGTCTAAGAACCTAGAGGCCGACTTATCTTTAGCTATAGATGAAACAACCACAACTGCAAAACGGTTTATGCCGAGTACTAGACCATGGTGTAAGGCCTTTGGTCTTAGGGTCTAAGAACTTAGGACTTTCCTCTAGCTATAGATGAAACAACCACAACTGCACATGGTTTATGCCGAGTACTAGACCGTGGTATAAGGCCTTTGGTCTTAGGGTCTAGGAACTTAGAGGCCGACTTACCTCTAGAAATAGATGAAACAACCACAACTGCAAACGGTTTATGCCGAGTACTAGACCATAGTGTAAGGCCTTTGGTCTTAGGGTCTAGATCATGGTGAAGGACCTTAGCTCTTGGGTCTAGACCTAGGTGTACGGCCTTAAGTATTGGGTCTAGACCACGGTGTCTGTTCGGGGGCCGTGAATTGCGACTAACTTGTAAGTTTTCAAGTCATAACTCTATGGTTTTAGGTCTTGGGTCTAAGAGCTTTAAAGCCTAGCCCACGGTGTAGGGCCTTAGGTCTTGGGTCTAAGTACTTAAAAGCCTAGACCACGGTGTATGGCCTTAGGTCTTGGGTCTAAGTACTTAAAAGCCTAGACCACGGTGTATGGCCTTAGGTCTTGGGTATAAGTACTTAAAAGCCTAGACCACGGTGTATGGCCTTAGGTCTTGAGTCTAAGAGCTTAAAAGCCTAGAGAACGGTTTATGGCGTTAGGTCTTGGGTTTTAGTACTTAAAAGCCCAGATCAGGGTGTATGACCTTAGGTTTTAAGTCTAGCCCATGCGGATTGCCTTAGGCATTGAGTTTAAGAGCTTAAAAGCCTAGACCTCGGTTTTTGGGTTTAGGTCTTGGCCTAAGTACTTAAAAGCTTAGACCAGTGTGTATGCCCTTGGGTCTTGAGTCTAACCCATGCGGACCGCCTTAGGGCTTGAGTCTAAGAGCTTAAAAGCATAGACCAGGGTTTATGGCCTTAGGTCTTGGGTCTAAGTACTTAAAAGCCTAGACCACGGTGTAAGGCCCTAAGTCTTGGATCTAAGTACTTAAAAGTCTAGACCACGGTGTAAGGCCTTAGGTCTTGGGTCCACAGTGTCTGTTCAGGGGTCGTGAATCGCGACTCCCTTGTAAGTTTTCAGGTCTTTACTTTATGGCCTTAGGTCTTGGGTCTAAATACTTAAAGGCCTAGACCAGGGTGTAGGGCCTTAGGTCTTGGGTATAAGAACCTAAAAGCCTAGACCAGGGTGTATGGCCCTAAGTCTTGGGTCTAAGAGCTTAAAAAACTAGACCACGGTGTAGGGCCTTAGGCCTTGGGTCTAAGTACTTAAAAGCCTAGAAAACGGTGCAAGGCCTTAGGCCTTGGGTCTCAGAGCTTAAAACCCTAACCCGCGGTATATGGCTTTAGGTCTTGAGTCTAAGAGCTAAAATGCCTAGTCCACGGCGTATGACCTTAGGTCTTGGGTCTAACAAAATAAAAGCCTATACCACGGTGTATGGCTTTAGGTCTTAGGTCTAAGAACTTAAAGGCCGAGTTTTCTCTAGCTACACAGACGAAACAATCACAACTGCACATGGCTTAAGATGAATACTATTCCACGGTGGAGGGCCTTAGGGTTTAAGGATCTAGACCATGATGGAATTAGAAATTGTGTCTAGGATCTTGGACCACGGTGTATAGCATTAGGATCAAGGTGTATAGCCTTAGGTCTTGGGGATATAAGCCATGGTGAAGGGCCTTAGGTCTTGGGTCTGGCCGAATTAAAAATGAGTATTAGAACACTATGCATGGTCTTAGGTCTTGAGTCTATGAACCTAAAGGCCAAGTCCACGTGTCTTAGGACTTGGGTCTAAGAACCGAAAGGCCTAATCAACGGACCTTAGGTCTTGGTTGTAGCCTATGGTGTAGGGCCTTAGGACTTGGGTATAAGAACCTACAAGCCTAGACCACGGACCTTAGGTCTTGGTTGTAGCCTATGGTGTAGTGCCTTAGGACTTGGGTATAAGAACCTAAAAGCCTAGACCACGGACCTTAGGTCTTGGTCCTAGACCATGGTGTAGGGCCTTAGGACTTGGGTATAAGAACCTAAAAGCCTAGACCACGGACCTTAGGTCTTGGTCATAGACCATGGTGTAGGGCCTTAGGACTTGGGTATAAGAACCTAAAAGCCTAGACCACGGACCTTAGGTCTTGGTCATAGACCATGGTGTAGGGCCTTAGGTCTTGGGTATAAGAACCTAAAAGCCTAGACCACGGACCTTAGATCTTGGTTCTAGACCCTGGTGTAGGGCCTTAGGACTTGGGTATAAGAACCTAAAAGCCTAGACCACGGACCTTAGATCTTGGTTCTAGACCCTGGTGTAGGGCCTTAGGACTTGGGTATAAGAACCTAAAAGCCTAGACCACGGACCTTAGATCTTGGTTCTAGACCCTGGTGTAGGGCCTTAGGACTTGGGTATAAGAACCTAAAAGCCTAGACCACGGACCTTAGATCTTGGTTCTAGACCTTGGTGTAGGGCCTTAGGACTTGGGTATAAGAACCTAAAAGCCTAGACCACGGACCTTAGATCTTGGTTCTAGACCCTGGTGTAGGGCCTTAGGTCTTGGGTATAAGAACCTAAAAGCCTACACAACGGACCTTAGGTCTTGGTTTTAGACCATGGTGTAGGGCCTTATGTCTTGAGAAGAACTTAGAGACCTAGATCACAGGCCTTAGGTTTAGGGTGTAGACCATGATGTAGGGTCTTAGGTCTTGGATTCAAGAACCTAAAGGCCTAGATTATGGGCCTTAGATCTGGAGGCTAAGAACCTAAATGCCTAGACCACAGGCCTTAAATCTTGGGGCTAAGAACCAAAAGGCCTAGACCGCAGGCTTAGATCTTGGGTCTAGACCATGGTGTAGTAGGTCTTTGGTCTGAGAACCTAAAAGCCTAGACCACGGTGTATTAGGTATTAGGTTTAGACCACAGTGTCTTTTCAGGGGGGGGGGGGTCGTGAAACGCGACCCCTTGTAAGTGTTCAGGTCTTAACTCTATGGCCTCGGACATGGGTCTAAGAACCTTAAAGCCTAGACTACGGTGTATAGCCTTAGGTCTTTTGTCAAGTCCATGCGTTAGGACCTTTGGTCTTGAGTAAGATGGATGGAGGTTGGTCTTCAAATACTCCAATCTGAATCTGATAACCATTTCTGATCATGATTTCATAATCAAAGAAAAAATACCTCGTTGCCTAATGTTTGCTCAATACATGGGGGGCTGTGAATCGCGGCCCCCTTGTAGGTTTTTAGGTCTTAAGTCTAAAGCATTGGGTCTTAGGAATTAGATCTTAGGTTTAAGGAATTAGTCTATTCTAAGGTGTTTGGACTTTGAACTCAGTGTAAGGCCTTAGGTTTAGATCTTAGGTCTAATTCATTAGTTCTAGGCTAATGGCTCATAGGTCACTTCAGCTGCTAGGTCTTAGGTCTTAAGTCTATCGTGTCTATGGAATTAGATCATAGGTCTAGGGAATTGGTGTAGTCTAAGGTTTTTTGGTCTTAGGAACCAGGTGTAAGGCCTTAGGCTTAGATCTTAGGTCCAACACATTAGGTCTAAACTAATGGCAAATAGGTCCTATTCACATGTCATATCTGATAGGTTTTCGGGCCTAAGTATAAGGCCTCGGGTCTAAGGAATTAGATCTTTGGGCTAAGGATTTAGTCTGGTCTAAGGTATTTGGTCCTAGGAACCAGGTGTAAAGCCTTAGTTTTAGGACTTAGGTCTAACACATTAGGCCTAGGCTTTTGGCTAATAGGCCCTATTCACAGGTAAAAGTCTTAGATGCTAGGTTTTATGGCTTTGTACTAAGGTGTCAGGCCTTAGGTTTACATCTTAGACCCAAAACATTAGGTCTAGGCTGTTGCCTAATAGGTCCTATTCACATTTCAAAGCCTTAGCTGCTAGGTTTTTAGGTTTTGGACTCAGGTGCAAGGGCTTAGGTTTAGATCTTAGGTCCAGCACATTAGGCCTACGCTGATGGATAATAGGCCCTATTCACGGGTCAAATCCTTAGCTGCTAGCTTTTAGGGCTTTGGACTCAGGTGCAAGGCCTTAGGTTTACATCTTAGTGCCAACACATTAGGTTTAGGCTGTTGGCTAATAGGCCCTATTCACAGGTCAAATTCTTAGCTGCTAGCTTTTAGGGTTTTGGACTCAGGTGCAAGGGCTTAGGTTTACATCTTAGTTCCAACACATTAGGTTTAGGCTGTTTGCTAATAGGTCCTATTTACAGGTCAAAGCCTTAGCTGCTAGGTTTTAGGACCTAAGTCCAATGCATTTCATTTTAGGAACCATGTGTAAGGCCTTAGGCTTAGATCTTATGTCCAACACATTAGGCCTAAGCTGATAGATAATAGGCCCTATTCACAGGTCAAAGCCTTAGCTGCTAGCTTTTAGGGCTTTGGACTCAGGTGCAAGGCCTTAGGTTTACATCTTAGTGAAAACACATTAGGTTTAGGCTATTGGCTAATAGGCCCTATTCACAAGTCAAATCCTTAGCTGCTAGGTTTTAGGGTTTTGGACTCAGGTGCAAGGGCTTAGGTTTAGATCTTAGGTCCAGCACATTAGGCCTACGCTGATGGATAATAGGCCCTATTCACAGGTCAAATCCTTAGCTGCTAGGTTTTAGGGTTTTGGACTCAGGTGCAAGGCCTGAGGTTTAGATCTTAGGTCCAACACATTAGGTCTAAGCTAAACACAAATAGGCCCTATTCACAGGTCCAAGCCTTAGCTGCTAGGTTTTAGGTTTTAGGTTCAGGTGCAAGGCCTTAGATTTAGAACTTAGGTCCAACACATTACGTCTAAGCTGGTGGCTAATAGGCGATACCCACAGGTGAAAGCCTTAGCTGCTAGGTTTTAGGGCTTTGGACATATATGTAAGGCCTAAGGTTTAGATCTTAGGTGCAACTCATTAGGTCTAAGCTGGTGGCTAATAGGCCCTATTTAAAGGTCAAAGCCTTAGCTGCTAGGTTTTAGGGCTTTGGACTCAGCTGTAAGGCATTAGATTTAGATGTTAGGTCCAACACATTAGGTCTAAGCTGGTGGCTAATCGGCCCTATTCACAGGTTTAAGCCTTAGCTGCTATGTTTTAGGGCTTTGGACTCAGGTGCAAGGCCTTAGGTTTAGATCTTAGGTCCAACACATTAGGTCTAAGCTGGTGGCTAATCGGCCCTATTCACAGGTTTAAGCCTTAGCTGCTATGTTTTAGGGCTTTGGACTCAGGTGCAAGGCCTTAGGTTTAGACCTTAGGTCCAACACATTAGGTCTAAGCTAATGGTTAATTGGGCTTATTGATAGGTTAAAGCCTTAGCTGCTAGGTTTTAGGGCTTGTCTACTGAATTGGGCCTTAGGAATTAGATCTTAAGAGGTTAAACTGGGTTAAAAATTGGAGAATTTTGGCCTAAAAATGTTTCTTTGAAGGTAAAATTGCAATTTGAAGCTGAAGGCGCTCAAAAAAAAAACATGAGTATTCCCTGGATTATATTCAAAATGTTCCTTGAAATCACTGTCTGAAGTCCTGAAAAATGCCCTGAAATGGGCTGATATTTGGCCAAAACCAACCAGAATCCGGTAAAAAACCGGTCAATTTGAAGCTGAAGGCGGTCAAAAAAGGACCCCTAATTAAATTAACTACTGGATTAAATTCTAAGTGCTCCCTGAAATCAATATCTGAAAATCCTGAAAAATGCCCTAAAATGGGCTGAAATGGGCTGATATTTGGCCAAAACCGGCCAAAATCCGGTCAAAAAGTGGTCAATTTGAAGCAAAAAAGTGGTCATTTGAAGCAAAAAAAAGTGGTCATTTGAATAAAAAAAAGTGGTCATTTGGAGCAAAAAAAGTGGTCATTTGAAGCAAAAAAGTGGTCATTTGAAGCAAAAAAAGTGGTCATACGAAGCAAAAAGTCATAAAAAAAAAAACATGTTCCAGAACCGCTGTATTATATCTAGTGGCAGACGTAACTCCAAAGCTCCCATTATTCATATAGAGATGCTACTAATCCAACGTCCGTAGGTAATATGTCAAAATAGTAAGCATCAGCATTTGAAAACTAGAAAATATGATTATAAAGCAAAATGTTTGTTTACATTGATTGCTAATTCTAGTTCAGGTAATGCTCTGAGACCGATTTAGTGAAATTGTCCGTTATCGGTCAATTATATAATATTTATACATTTAAAAGTTTTTTTTCTGAATCTAAAAAGTCTTAAATTATGGATGAAAGTTTATAATGTATCTTAAAAAATAGTTTTTAGTGCCCATTACAGGTGCACATATTTATCATTGCCAGTTTTCATATGTTAAAAATTTTAAATATACTGTGGGGGAAGTTGGGCACAGGAGAGGACATAAAACACAAACTAGGCCCTACTTAAATCAAGCAAGATTAAGATTTTTTAAATAGAGGGAAAACGATATTCTTTTGATTTTAAGTAATTTTTTCATTGTTTATCTAGTGCATTTAAGTATTACACTGAAAATAAAAAAGGTTATATTGAAATCCCGCTATTGAAACACAAGTATGAACTCCCCGATCAATGATTTTAATGAAGTAACGTAGTTTGGTTTTGTGACAATATCATCAACTCGCAATACGTTAAGGGGTTTTCACCATACCACTTTATTTTCCACAACTTACCAAGTCTGAATTTAAACCGGGAACCAGCTGATTTCGGAATGCATATACAATTACATTTCATTACAGGTTATTAGCATATAATGAAATGTTACCCCCCAGAAATGAAATGTTATGGTCCCAGCTGTTTATAAGGACCATTGTTGTAATAAACAAATGTATAATCTCACGAATGAGAAGTAATGTGTCGTGTTGATTCCATCACGTGTAAAATAAATATTGGTTCAAATTAGAGATTTTAATTTTTTTTTGTAGTTTCGTACGTTAACTCGTCCAGTGGATGTTTACGGGAATTTTACCATAATATACTATTAACACCAAAAATGTGTGTTATGTCAGAGGCAGATACTCTAACGATGTTTTACAAAGTTTCAGATTTTTTCGAAATCAGCTGATTTCGCTCCCAACAATAGATCAGCTAAACATGCGTGTTTAGCAGATTATCGTAAAAACTATAAATAAACTATGAGTTCTGGATATTTCAGTTTTCGGGCTTCTCATATTATCTATTGGCTAACGTGATAGTGATGTCTCAGGTGTAAGCCCCTGATCGATAGCTGGCTAGGGTGGAAGGAAACCGTCCAAGTGAGCGACAGGGCTAGAGTCACACAGTGATACACCCAGTACCCCTGGTAGACCTGCAGAGTCTTATAGTCATGGTGTTAGTGTTTGTTTTGTTTTTAATTTGGGCAGTTTCCGTAGTTTTTGCTTAAAGCTTTTATCGTTTATTTCCATTTTATGTAATCTACTTACGATGGATGTTATCTTGGACTGTATTTTCGACCAAGTGTTCGCCAAGCTGGATCGCGGCTGTCTGCTGGCGCGCTACAAGAGGAGGCAGTTCACGGACTACCTCAGCACCGTCATCCGCGGCTCAGCTGCTGACGATCCTCAAGACGGCTGCAGCCGAGCCGTCCGCGCCGCTCTCCGCTTCCACCGCGACTCCAGAGAAGCCAACGGACAAATCTGTCTTCTCGGTAAATACCACAACGTCCTCTACGTCGCCGCCACTCTGTGTTTCGACTGGAAATTAGAAGACACCGAGATCGTAGCAGAGCTTTTAAATGACATTTTTGAGTGTGAGTGCACCTTTGAAAGACTCTTCGTCGGGGCGATCCTCGGAACGAAAGTAACACATTTGATTTCAGGTTGGAAGAGCGACTTTCGTAGCAGGGAAGAGTGTTTGGAGGCGGTCAAGTATTTTTTGGATCATGCTACAAAAGCTAATCTCTGGTTCCAATGTTCTTCCGGGGACTCTAGAAAATTTGTGGATGTTCCTATGGAGTCATACGGGATCGCGACTCCCCTCCGGGTAGCAGCCCAAGCGGGACAACCAGACGTGATCTCCCTGCTGCTCCACTACGGCGCCACGGTCTCCCCTCACCCGCCCAACCCCCACACCTGTGCTGTGCAGCTGCTGCTGCGACGCATGAATGACTTTTGTCACGACCATCCGGAGGACGTTATACCAAAGGAGTTTATCCTCTGCTTCAACCTGCTGTTGAAAGATTTCCCACGGCTGCCACCCATATTGCCCGACCCCCAGGAGGATCCTAACGACCCAGGACAGGAAGTGAGGGAGATCCACCCAAGGATGCTGGCAATAATAGATCCGGAGAAAACAGGGTATGTGGGTGCCTGGTATTGTTATTTATATAACTGCATTAGAGAAATTGAAATGAGGGTCGAGTATTTTTTTTTTCATTTAGTACATCATAATTTTTTTTTATAACCTCTTTAAAATATATAACGCCCTTGATAGTTTTTTTATTAATAAAACTGAGGGTTTGTATACATCATTACCACTCTGTCCCCTCGCAATACCTCCCCAACTTCTTAATTTAACATTTAATCTATTTTGTACACTACAGTAATATATTATAAACGTAACCTTTAACATGCACAACACAGCAATCCCACAGCAATTTAATAGGTTTGGACCACTTTCTCTTAAAAGCGTTTAAGATAGCCTACATTATACATCCCCCTGAACAAAAAAAACCTTTATTACTTTCAGGTGTTAATAATCGACAAACACATTAATAATCATAAATTCAACCAAATATACATTAAAGACAGTGCAATTGAACAAGTACAAACATAGGTCACATACAAAAAGTCAACTAGGCCTAAAATCCTTTTTAATAATTAATCAGTACTGAAAGTAATTTATGCAACGTCAACATGGCTGTGACGCTTTGTCGACCTTTATAAAATAGATTTTACAAACATTATAACATACTAATGTGATATTTACATTTTAAGAACGCCATCACATATAGATAATAATAAAAAAAAAACTAACAATCTAACAATAATCTTCCTACCAATATAGGTTGCCAATCCATAAAGAATTCAAAGACCTATGAATCAACTTTACAGATTATCTTTTAAAATCACCATTGAATGTTTTACAGCTGTCCCCGCAATAGGATATTTTTTCTGATATATTTTTCTCCAAAATGTTATAACAAAATTTTGTATAATGCCTCTTGATCCCACTTTTATCATATCCATGATAATTGACTCCAGTGTAGTGCGAATAACAAATGTATAGAACACTCTCGAGGGTGATCGTCCCTGACTACGTTTCTCTTTGCGTCACTCACTTTTATCTCTATATATAAATGCGAAATTCCGATCAACGCACAGCCCAAACCTTAGTACCTAGAAGCATGAGATTTTGCATACATATTCCTCTCATAGCGTAGGCAGACAATAAGAAGCGATTTTACAAAATTCCCAATGGGTTCCGCCCCACAGAAGGTCAAGGTTAGCATGGAGTTCGTATAGGAAGAATAATTTGTTTTGGACTTTTGTTTACATTATCGCAGATGAGAACTATTTGAAATTTCAGTAGGTGTCTGCAATTTATTTAATCATCAGCTGTTAGAACAAAAGTTTACTAAGGTTATTTTGGACCATATAAAAATCATAGCTATGCGTCAGTGAAATCAACCTAATTTACTGTGGCTTTTAATTTTTATAAACTTCTTATACATGTGTGATTAGTATTGAAGAAAGTAGAATTGAACTTAGTATGTATTGCATTTTAATTTTTAAGAACTCACTGAATCTCAGGAACTACCAGATGAATTTTCATGAAACTTTGACCACAGGTTCGTCTTGCCTCTTAGGTGTTCACTAATAAACGATTTTGCAAAATTCCTTCAGGGCTCCGCCCCAAAGGCCTTCGAAATTTCAGTATAATGCTATCCGCATGACCAAAATTAAATACTAATTAAGAAACCTGTAAGGTTGAAATATCTTTGCCAATAGGTGCTCAATGAAAAAAGTATGTTTGTACATATCCTTTAGGGCTCCGCCCTACAAAAGTTCACAATTTATATATAGCCTAAGTGTTGAAATTTTACATAGACGATTCTCTTTCCTCATAGGTACTCACTAAGAAACTGCTTTGCATAGTTCTTGAAGCACTTTAGGGCTCCGCCCCACTGAACTTCAAAATTACTTTAGGGTCTCCGGCGTTGAAATTTGACATAGACTTTCCTCATAGGTACTCATAGGTACTCACTAAGAAACTGTTTTCCACAAACATTGTTTTTTAAATACTTTAGGGCTCCACCCCACAGGTCTTGACAATCACCCTAGGGCTCATGCGGTTGACATTTGACATGGACGTTCCTCTTCTTCTCATAGGGGTTCAGTAAAATTTTGCAAATTTTCTGTAGGGCTACGCCCCGAATAACCTAAAGATTGCCATAGATCCTAAGGGGTTTAAATTTAACGTGGATGTTTTGTTTTGGTAATAGGTGCTCACTAAGAAATGGTTTTGTGAATATATATTTTTTTAAAGTTCTTTAGGGCTCCATCCCACATGACTTCAACATTAATCCACCCTGGATTACTGGGTTGAAATTTGACATGGAAGTTCATTTATGCTCATAGGTGTTCAATAAGAAACGATTTTGCAAATTTCCTATAGCTCTCCTTTCCACAAATCCTCAAAATTACCACAGATCATACGGGGTTGAAATTTAACGTTTACGTTCCGTTTTACTAATAGGTGTTCACCAAGAAACAGCTTGCAAAAATATTTTTTTATGTTCTTTAGGACTCCACCCCACATGACTTCAAAATGACTATAGGGCTTACGGGGTCGAAATTTGACTTGGCCGTTCCTATTTGATCATAGGTTCTCATTAAGAAAAATTTTGCAAAATTCCTTCAGAGCTCCACTTACACTATAATTATACTAATTCATTGTTTGAATGTAATTCTTAAGGAAGAAGTTTTCGTTACTCTATTTTATTACCTATAAAAAAGACTAAATCACGGGCGAAGCCGTGTCGGGCAACAGCTAGTAGAGTATAAAAAATGATAGCCGGATCCTTGCATTATCTTAAAAATTAAATTATCTACAAAGTTCAGTAAATACAGGGTGGAATAAAGTCTGGAAACGATATAATATCTCTAAAATAATTTAAGAAATAAAACTTAAACTTTACAAATTTATTTTGAGTCTAAAATTTACTACCTAAAGTACATATTGCCCTTGAACCTCCAAGAGGGACGGTCCACAAAGAGCCAGAAGAAAATCTTAAATTTATGAATAAAGAACAATGCCGCAAACCCGACCTTAAACGGACGACCGAGTCGAAATGGCCGACGATCAAACCTTGCAGAGTCATCTTCACCCCTCTGCCAGTAGTTCATTGTTGCGCAGTGGCAATATTATCCATACGGCTTTTAATGCAAAACATGGTTTTTTATTCCCCTGTTTCGGACGCCGTTTTTCAACCGATTTTCTTTAAACTTGGTAAGTGTTTAGTTGAATAGTTATATTACGCCCCTCATACCTTGAAATTTTAAAAATTTAACAAATAGTAACCCTCTGTGACGTTGAAAAGTAACTAGATTTTCCTTTGTACGTTGTTAAGTTTTCCAAATTTCGAGGTATGAGAGCCTAGTATAACTATTCAACTAAACACTTACCAAGTTTAAAGGAAATCGGTTGAA
This sequence comes from Neoaliturus tenellus, assembly GCA_030545055.2. Taxonomy (NCBI): domain Eukaryota; kingdom Metazoa; phylum Arthropoda; class Insecta; order Hemiptera; family Cicadellidae; genus Neoaliturus; species Neoaliturus tenellus. The sequence goes on from CM061531.1 coordinate 142,181,367, forward strand.
AAACGGAAACAGGGGAACAAAATACCATGTTTTGCATTTAAAGCCGTATGGTGAACATTGCCGACTGCGCAACCATGGGCTAAAAGTGAAGATGACTCTTAAATAATATTGCCGAAAACATAAATTTTAATAATTTTCGCTACACTTGACCTCTTGAGGTGAGGATTGGGGCAAATTTCGCAGAATGCAAAGCCCTTGAAACTGGTGTATGACATGACGTAGGAATATGCAGTTTACCAGAAGAATTCCACTAGGCACGTTCCCAAAAGTTAATCTTGGAGAAAGCTTTATTGGCCCATGTCATATGATACATAATTTTAAAGGGCTTTGCATTCTGAGCAACTTCTTGGCTCCTACAAGCCCACAAACAATAAACTTGATCTCCGAAGGTCGAGTGTATAGATAGTTATTGAGTTTCTAGTTTTCAGCAATAGGTAATGCAAAGTTTTATCACCTGTCATTTTTAACTCGGTCATCCTTTTGAGATCGGGTTTGCGGCATTGTTCTCTATTCTCAAAGGCCTTTCATTTAATGTAAATATTGAACTATTAAGGATTTTCTTCTGATTCCTTATGTACGTTCAAGGACAATATGTACTTTAGGAAGTAGACTTAAGAGACCCAAAATTAATTTGCAAACTTTTTGTTTTATTACTTAAATATATTTAAAGATATAATATCGTTTTGGACTTTTTCCCACCCTGTATATTTTTCTTGATTCCGTTTAGTTATAGGCCTAAACCAATTAGACAACAACAATTAGACCAGTCCAATATTGTGATTATCAGTAATCATCACCCAAAACTTCACTAATTTACAGCTGCACACTAACGTATGTTTAAAATGCTCGACCCAATTCCAATGTTATTCTAAAGGGCAAATTTCAAATTTTAATCGTTAAAATAGCCTTTATTATAAGTCCGACCCTCATCAATTTTTTGCGGAAACAACTGCAGACGGAGCCTCATCCAACGTCACCAAATATTTCAACTTGAATTGTACTTGAGCAATAGTCTTCATATTGAGTTGTTTTCCGGATCACGTAGACGAATAATAAAGGTAAAATACCTGCTCCTGCTGCCTGACGTGTGATCCTGGTAATCCTATGATGGACTTGTGCAATCAAGTCAGGACAGTCTAGATTCTCTTCAGGCTCCCAGGTGTTGTCTTCATCTGAGTAGCCTTTCCATTTCAAAAGGTATTCTACACGGTCATTTTTAATCCGTTTATCGAGCACCTTTTCAACCGAAAACTCCTCTTCCTCTCCAGGATGAATTTCAGGGTTGCCGCTCATTGCACTTGATTGTTTTCATCCAACTGCTGTCTGCCGTGTGATCCTGGTAATCCTATGATGGACTTGTGCAATCAAGTCAGGACAGTCTACATTCTCTTCAGGCTCCCAGGTGTTGTCTTCATCTGAGTAGCCTTTCCATTTCAAAAGGTATTCTACACGGTCATTTTTAATCCGTTTATCGAGTACATTTTCAACAGAAAACTCCTCTTCCTCTCCAGGATGAATTTTAGGGTTGCCGCTCATTGCACTTGATTGTTTTCATCCGACCGCTGTCTGCCGTGTGATCCTGGTAATCCTATGATGGACTTGTGCAATCAAGTCAGGACAGTCTAGATTCTCTTCAGGCTCCCAGGTGTTGTCTTCATCTGAGTAGCCTTTCCATTTCAAAAGGTATTCTACACGGTCATTTTTAATCCGTTTATCGAGCACATTTTCAACAGAAAACTCCTCTTCCTCTCCAGGATGAATTTCAGGGTTGACGCTCATTGCACTTGATTGTTTTCATCCAACTGCTGTCTGCCGTGTGATCCTGGTAATCCTATGATGGACTACGCGTTTCGACGTCCTAGGCCGTCATCCTCAGGTCCGCAAAAAAACTTAAAAATCTTGACTACATCACTTGATGGTTGCGTCGAAGTTTAAAAAACACGCACACAAAACACAGAAATATACAATTACGAATAAATAAAACGTGTAGGCCTACAACGAACAAAGATGCGTGCATGTCGTGTGCCGAGTCTCGACTGGAGGTTGGCGTGCGTTATCACGTGAATCCAGTTACGCTGAACATCTTACTGCCAACAATCACAACTATTCTAATAGAACAAATAATCTGACACCATTACAAATTTGCAGTAAACGATGAAATATGACAGCTCTGGAAAAGTATAAAATTTATAAGGCCTCAAAAATTTGCCCTCAAGAGTTATTAAATGACCGATTCACCCTCCAGTCAAATATCCTGTTTGAAACAATGATTAAATTAGACAGCGATGCCGGCGAATGTCGGAGAATGTCGGCCTTAGACAGTAACAAGACTACAAGATCGCGCCACAATCATCTATCATTCTCTTTCACTACGCCACTTATCTATCATTCATATTCAGGTTAAAATACCCTCTATGTGAGGCCCCTGTCTCAAAATAGTAATTTAGTGATTTAGTGAATATAGTGTTCGTTGTTAAATTTACTTAAACTTTTATTTGAGGAGTTTTATCGATGTACTCATCGTCATCATGTGTATTCATCTTTTATATTAAAAATGAAAAATGCAAAATAAAACCTTTAATATTTTATAAAATTTAAATGTGAATGTAAATATCTGACCAATAATTGCCCTTGGCACAAAATAATCATAACATTTTTGTAGACAATTTTATAAGGAATAAAAAAATTAAAATAATCTTACAAATAAGTCAGATTTAAAACACATCGGTAAATATTTGACCAATAAGTGCACTTGGCCAAAAAAATTGGTAACATTTTTGTAGGGAATTTTATAAGAAGTAAAAAAATTTTAAAAAATTAATTTTGATAGCGGTTCTACATCGAATTTTTATACACACAAGCAATAAATGGGTTTTGGTGTTCTTTCAGGGTAGGGGCCTGTGAGATATGCCTCCTAGGAATTTTTGGGGACTTAGGGGATTTAACCCCCTGGGGGGTACTATCAATTGGTAAAGATTTCGGGCTGTTACAAATTTATTCGTGAAAACGTAGATTTTTTTACCCCAACTGACAGGGCAAAATTAATTATTTATCCTATCTAAATAATCAGCAGGTCTTACATAGTAACAAAGTTACACAAGGCTTCACACCCATTTTACCTCATCCCTCATTCATATTCGCCTTATTAAACACCTGGTAGCGTCGGCGTCTTACAAAGTAAACATGGATTTTTGAATTCAGTATCTAGGCAAAGGTTCTCCCTGTCTTTAAAATTGAAAATTAAACAGTATTCACAATAAAATATTGTACGTCAAAAAGTAAAAAAGTGACAGAAAATATTGCATCAATTATAAATTGTGTTTGTGTTTCCTAAACATCAAGATTATTTTAAGGAATTAGTTGAAAACAGAAATTCAAGGCAGGTAGTAAAGTTTCATTTAAAATACAGATCTTGTTGCTTTTTACAACTGTTAGGAAAAAAGGTGTAGTAAGGTGGAACATTGCTTTCTCTCCAGTCACACAAAAGAATAAAAAAATACTGTTTTGACTATGTTTAACCAAGAAAATTATTGTCGAGCGTAACTAAACCTTCAACTTGATCAAATTACAACAAATCTTATTTTTATTTTGAAAATATGGACGGTGAATGCGTGTGTTCTTGGATTGCCTCCTTCTTAAATCATTCTTGTTTTTCTGAGTGTCGGAAATAAGTTTTAATTCCGTAAAAACATACTTAATTAGTTGTTCACTTTGTCATTCTGTAGCTTCGATGCTGAGGAGGACATCATCTTCCAGGAACCAGGTAATGCCCAGCCTGAGGCAGCTGTGCCGGTGCTCAGCTCGTCAGCAACTGGATGTTGAAGGCTCGCTGAAGTAGGTTCCAGGTACCAGATAGTGCCCAGCCTGAGGCAGCTATGTCGGTGCTCAGCTCGTCAGCAACTGGCTGCTGAAGGCTTGCTGCCGTATGTTCCAGGTACCAGATAGTGCCCAGCCTGAGGCAGCTATGCCGGTGCTCAGCTCGTCAGCAACTGGCTACTGAAGGTTTGCTGCCGTATGTTCCAGGTACCAGATAGTACCCAGCCTGAGGCAGCTGTGCCGGTGCTCAGCTCGTCAGCAACTGGCTACTGAAGCCTTGCTGCCGTATGTTCCAGGTACCAGATAGTACCCAGCCTGAGGCAGCTGTGTCGGTGCTCAGCTCGTCAGCAACTGGCTGCTGAAGGTTTGCTCCCGTATGGGGTCAGCACCCTCCCCCTGCCCGAGGTGGTCATCCGATATCTCAACTATCAGCAAGAGTGATATGTACAGTCTGAACACCAACACTAAGCAGGAATGAGCTGTACAGTCTGAACACCAACACAAACCCGCCTTGCGTGAAGGGTGTTCTCACCATTTGGTAATATACAGGCTGTGATGTGTGTTTTAAACTGAATGTTTCTTCAATAAAGTTTGATAAAACTGAAGTGCGTATTATTATTTTCACAATTTATGCACAGTTTCTGCCTATCTAACCGACATCTAAACATTCCTTCTTTATTAATATTTTGTTTATAAATACTTAAAAAGTAGATGTAAAATCCTGATTTATAGGAATAAAGTGAGGTTCGCAGATGAATATTGTTACTCGATATGAGTTAATTTTTTAGGAGATTTATGAAAAGTTTGGATTTAAAGTTAAGGTTATTGTACCGTATGTGTGTTGCATTATATTGTAAACATATAGAGCTTTGTCTCCAAAAAATTGAAACGTTAGTAATATAATATGGACAGTATCTGAAAAAAAACCTCCCCTTCGTTAAAAAATACCAATGCATTAAAAAATCTCTATTGATGTGATTCAGCCGATAAATTTTAATGAGGAGTGTCTGAAGTAATGTATGTTCCACGATTTAGAAATCTAGCGGGTAGATTTTGCTTAAACTTTGCATTTAAGAGTGATATGGCCCAAAAATAAGAAATTAAAATTAAAACCAACGAGCCAAGTTTGGTAAACCTGGTACTATATACTCTAAAATTAATACGCAAGCATGTTTCATTTCCTCCTTTTATCTCAGCTCGTGTGCATCGTAGGATATATCCGCGCATACCGTTAGAAAGGTTTAGTCCTGTAGATGAGCAGAATCACATTCTAATTCACATCGGACTACAGGGCTACCCCCCACTGGCTTTCAAAGTTCCAATGTTAATCTTATGGAGAAAGGAGAATTGATTGAATCATTAGACAGCTGTTGTAAAAACAAACTGCTAGAAAATTAGGAGGAAAACAGGTGTTTTAGTTCTAAAATGTTTTTAGCTTCTTGGGTCCAGATCAACTGAAATTTTGATCGAATTTCGATCAGGAGGCGATCTCTAGTATACTCTAAAACAAGCACGGGCAAAAATCTTTTTCCGTCTAAGGATTTTTTACATTTTGGGCGAATAAGGAGGTTTTGGCCATGAGGAATCCATTGAAGTTGTTCCCATGGCAGGGAACAAAATCCGTCCTAGAGCCCTTTGAAGTTCCCATGTTAATCTCCATAACTCTCCATTGTGAAGATTTTGTGGCCACTAAATTTAACAAAAAATCAGCTGATAATCGTAGATATAAACCAATGTGTTACTTCTTTAGCCAGTGCTTTAACATACCAAAGTGCAGCACCTTTTGGCCTGGCGAGTGAGAGAAGCAAACTAGCTCGTCTTAAAAAGCAAGAGGCGAGTAAGCGGAAAGAACGACCTTTGTCAGAGAAAGGAAAGTGACACTTGATAACTTTACCAAGCATAAGCTCAGTCTCCCTGTTACTGATTCGAAAATACGTATGTTATACCTAAATGTACCGGGTGTCCATAAAGTCTTGCCCTGATAAAGAACCCGTATAGTATGAAAACGGGTTGTGATAAGATAAAGTTTTATTTTAAGTTTTAACAAGTAAATTCTTAAGTTTTTTACATCTATGCACAAACTCAATACACTTCAATGTGTATAATCGTGTTGGGTAGCCTCTATAATCGTCTAGATGACTTTTTATATATTTTTTTATTAACATCCATTTTTCTTTTTCAGATAACATTTTCTGACTAACGGGCGTCACTTTATTTACTATTTTGTCTTTTAAAGTTTCTAAATTAGGAACTGGGGAAGAATAAACCAAATCTTTGACAAATCAGAGGACATAAAGAAATCCAGAGAGGTCAACCATAGTGAACGAGGTGGCAATTTAGTCGAGTAGTGGAGAAACGCGGGAGCTGGCTCAGTTCAAGGTCACCTGAGCGATGACGTCATCGAGGTCAATGACCCCACCGATGACGTCATCGATGACGTCATCGATGACGCAATCGATGACGTCATCACCAATTACGTCATTCTGTGACGTCACACCCATGACGTTGCAGAAATGACGTGGCGATGACGTCATCACCCCTTACGTCACCATTATGACGTCATCGATGTCACAAAGGTCAAGGTCACGCTGAAACCTAAAATTTTTAGGCACTTTTGCTGTTTCTCGCACTACGCTCCGAGTTTTAGTCAGGTTTCAATGACCTTGACGACTTGGAGCGAAATTAGACGAGAAACAGCAAAAGTGCCAAGGAAACTCAAAGTTTGCAACGTGACTCTGCCTAAACCGTCATGTGACACCGCTCGAGTGACCTTGAACCGATACAACTCCCGCGTTTCATCATTACTGTAACCGCGATGCGCACCCTACGACAGACACCGAGCGACTGACTGTCCAGCCCCGCGCACTCTAGGTATATTGGCTCGAGAGACTAAGACTCTAAACCGTCAGGAATGGGAGTAACTAACTGAACTTTGCAAGGAAAAGTCATTTCTTCCAATATTCTAAACAAATCTTCATCAGTAAAACTTACATTAGTCTGTTTGGTATAAAACTTAGGGTGTCCGCGCAACAGCTTACGCCACTTAGCTAAAGTCGAAACCCGCTTGACCTTGAGCGGTGGACACTGAGCAGCCAATAAAGACTTAACACGGCTAAGTTTCTTACCCAAAGTGTCTCGCGACATGGCTTCCCCTCACAAAAGTCCGCACAATACTGAGAGACTGTTGGTAGCGCATGAGCCAGGGCAAAAGTGGAGGGGGTAATAGCAGGAGTGGGGGAAGGTCACAGTGGTGGGGGAAGGTGAGGTTGTACACTGGAGTATCGCATCACTTCACCATGAGCTGTCCTACAGTCAACACACTGTACTCTCAGCCCGAGTTGGCACTAGAAGAAACCTTACTGTACAGCTTAGGCTGTGAGGGGCGAGGAAGTAAAGTCAAAGTGGAAGAACTCCAAGATAAAGAGTTGTGTAAAATAAACTAATTGTATCCCTGCAATCTCCAATAACCTAAAAGAAATCTCCAATAACTCTAAAGAAATACCGATATATAAAAAGAAATCTCATCCTTTGGCAAAAATGAATTGGAAAAGATCACAGTAAAATTAATCTAACTTAAAATCTGGACTGAACACTCATGGCGATACTACGTGGTGTGAAAACGCCACCCTAAACATTACAAGTTAGGTTAGTGAGCACCTCTGGTACGATAACCGGCGTGCTAGAGTTAATGTGTGATGACCTTGAGTCAAAACACTGAAATACTACAAGTCGATATTGTCCCAGAGTTAAAGTGTAGTGACCTATATTCAAGACTTGTAAAAATACTTACATATAGAGAGTTAGAAAACAGCGAGGTGCACCGCATGGAAGCTGGAGACATACTGGCGGAGCGGTGTTGTGCAGCCTAGGGACTCGGTTGTGGAGGGGGTATAGCCAACACTTAGAGTAGAAGTGTAGTGGGTGACCTTGACCCACTTGACCCCCCCCCCCCGACAAAAAGTTTCGCGAGCCCCCCCCACCCCATCCCCCCCCTCCCCCACCCCCCCCGAGAACTTTTTTTCGAAAAAATTTTTGACCTTGACCAAAAAGTTTTTTGCTCCGGACGAGAAGTGCCCCCCCCCTCCCCCACCCCCTCCCCCCCTCCCCCCTCCCCCCCTCCCCCCCTCCCCCCCTCCCCCCCCGAGAACTTTTTTTTCGAAAACATTTTTGACCTTGACCAAAAAGTTTTTTGCTCCGGACGAGAAGTGCCCCCCCCCACCCCCCCCCCGAGAACTTTTTTTTTCGAAAAAATTTTTGACCTTGACCAAAAAGTTTTTTGCTCCGGACGAGAAGTGCCCCCCCCCCTCCCCCCCACCCCCACCCCCACCCCCTCCCCCTCCCCCACCCCTGATATCCTGGGCGTGGCAGCCCCGGTGGGGATATAAGGGGGCCCAGCCAGAGCCGGCTCGCAGTCCGCTCCCGCGCGTTGAACGTGAACGATCGGGACGGACCGCCATAGGCATCACTAAACATTGAATGGCGCCTTCAGTGTTTAGCGAAGTCTACTCTAACTTTAAGACTTGTATTAGTTGTAAGATATTGCGCTTGCGTTTGGGTATTGAGAATTGTCTTATATGAGAGTGTTTTACTTGTACCCTATGTCTCCTGTGTGTCTTTTATCCTTTGTGTCTTGTTTGTTATATGCGTTTAATGTGTATGTGCTTGTTCCAGCATTGACTACGTTGAGCCTAATTGTGTGTTGTAAGTGTGTTATATGTTTCTAAAGTGTATACGCTTGTTTTAGCAATCCCCCCTTGAGCTTTTTCAATGCTCAAAGTAAATTGTAACGTCAGGGAACGGGAGTAGGCCCCCGTGTAAAGCCATTTTTAATAATTGGTAGGCTCCTGCCAGGCATGCAAAAGGTTGCGGATGGCATTTGGGAGCATGTCCGTTTGTACGCTGGCAAGCAAAAGGTTGTGGCGGCCTCTGCACTCGGACCGAGGACGTAAGCCACTAGGGTGTCCTCAGTATGTTTCCCTTCTGGAAACTCAAAATTATGTAAATGAATCTTTGTTAGCTATTTGTGTTTTTAGTCCCCAACGCCCCCGAACATTCGTGGTTCGCCATGGATGTACGGGGGCCGAAATTTTTTAATGTCCGTGTGGCCTTGACCTACAAAGACTTGTAAAAATTCAATGCATTGCTAAATTAAAAATATTAAAAATAGGTTACGGGAGTAGGCCCCCGTGTAAAGCCTATTTTAATTATCGGTAGGCTCCTGCCAGGCATGCAAAAGGTTGCGGATGGCATCTGGGAGCATGTCCGTTTGTACGCTGGCATGCAAAAGGTTGCGGCGGCCTCTGCACTCGGACGAGGACGTAAGCCACTAGGGTGTCCTCAGTTTGTTTCCTTCTGGAAACTCAAAATTACGTAAATGAATCTTTGTTAGCTACTGAAAGACAATGCAGTAAATGTTTACAAGTCTTGCGTGGCGAAGGGTACACGACATTGGATGTTGCCTTGTTGTCATAGTTGGGTCTCTTCGGAGGCTACAGCGATGACAACCCAAGTGCCCCAGGTGGGGCTTAATTTTTTTAAAGTTTTTTCGTGACCTTGACCTAAATACAGTAATGACCCCCCCCCCAAACTTTTTTTTGAGAAAAAAATTTTGACCTTGACCAAAGAGTTTTTTGCTCCGGACGAGAAGTGCCCAAACAAAAAAATTTGTACAAAGTAGTGGATTTAGACCAAAGATCATTGGTTTATCAAACCTGTTGAAGAATAAATTGAAAATGGGTGTTTAAAAGCCAAATCTACTACATGATTGATAAACTGGATGTATATGACGTCACCTTCCCCCACCCTTCAACCTCGGGTATAAAGGGACCCGGTTGAGCGCGCTGCTCATTATTGCGTGGACATTCACCGAGTGCACACTCAAAGCCAAACTGTAAAAAATGGCTCTTTGCGATATTTGTGGTGAGTTTTTCCAAGATGAAGATATCTTTGTTTTACACCGAGAATTGCATCATGAAGAGAACAGAAAAGAAGAGATTGTTGTAAGTGAAGAAGACTTGGATGCGTTTGATCGGTTATTGGAAAACTACCAGAAGCAGATGGACGACTGTGATAGCTATCTACAGTTACACCGAGAATTGCATCGTGAAGAGGACAGAAAAGAAGAGATTGTAGTAAGTGAAGAAGACTTGGATGCGATTGATCGGTTTTTGGAAAAACCCCAGAAGCAGAAGGAGGACTGGGCTAGCTATTTACAGTTAATGCAAAGAAGAAGACCAAGTGTTATTCAATTTGCCGGAGCTGGACCATCTACAGCTGGAGGATTTATTCAAGAGGAAATGAAAGAAAAAGTGGAAGATTTAAAACAACTGCGTACCCAAGAAGTGGATATGGAAGAAGAGGATACAGAAGAAGTGGAAGATGTAAAACAACTGCGTACCCAAGAAGAGGATATGGAAGAAGAGGATACAGAAGAAGTGGAAGATATAAGACAACTGCGCACCACAGCCTTGCCAGGACCAGTTGTAACTCATTTCAAAATTAATAACGTGCAATTAGAATTGGAAAATTTTCTAACTCAAGCTAAAAAACTAGTTGTAAAAACTGACGGAAGAATTGACAAGATTGAACTTTATTAAATTTGGATTGGTGTTGGAGGCTATGTTTACTAATAGCGATGGTGAAAACTCACCGAGAGCATTCATTGCTAAAAACCGAACCCTTACAACCACATCTGATATCAGCGAAATTTTAGAAGAATGTTTGAATGAACTGTTAATGAAACTCCAAGAACATGAAGGAAGAGGATCTGGCTGGACGTTATCATCGATTGAAGGTATGGATGTGAGGATTCACAAGCATGGATATGGTATAAGAGGTAGCAGCTTTATCCCTCTACCAAAGGTTATCCGAGATACTAAATCATGTATCAATGTGAAAAATGAGGACAATGAATGTTTCCGGTATGCAATGTTAGCAAAATACGTGGGACATAATGCTATTAGACCTAGCATAGCATACGAAGCTGTTCAACACCGCTATAACTTTCGAGGAATGTCGTATCCTGTGAGTCTTGATCAAATTACTAAATTTGAGAAACAAAATCCAGGTGTTTCTGTTAACGTGTTCGGTTTAGATGATTCAAACAATGTGTATCCACTACGAGTAGGAAAAGTAGAGCAAAGTAACCATACTGATTTATTATTGATAACCAAAGGTGAGATTTCACATTATGTTTATATTAAAAACTTTGAATCTTTGGTTGTACGACAAGTGTCAAAACAAAATCGTAAGATAACAATATGCAAGAGATGCTTTTGTTTTACATGCAAGGAATTTAGACGTGGAGGATCGGAGTGGTTGATGGAGCACCAAAGACTTTGTAATGACAACTATGAAGTGAAGATTAGTCTGCCACCGCCATCTCGAGCGTTCATCCAATTCAACAAAACAGTTCACCAATATCGGATTCCAGTAGCCGTCTACGCAGATTTCGAATCCACGTTAGTACCACAGGAGCTTCCGAATGGTGAGGTGACTAGAAGAACCAAATATCAATTGCATCAACCTAACAGTTTTTGCTTATTGGTGAAATCCACTTTGCCTGAAGAACAGTTACAACACTATGGGTTAACATCCACTCCAATACTCTACCGTGGGGAAAAAGCCGCTAAGTATTTTGTAGACCAGTTGTATGATATTGCTGAAAAGGTGCAACGCTTATTCGGTAATGTTTTACCCATGGAACCTTTGAACCAAAATCAACAAGAAGAATACAATTCAGCATCAAGATGTTATTTATGCAAAAAGAGTTTCAGTGAAGAAAATCCAAAAGTAAGAGATCACGATCACCTGACAGGGTTATACAGAGGAGCTGCTTGTAATTCATGCAATATAAATTACAAACTACCAAACTTTATCCCTGTCGTGTTACACAATCTTAGCGGCTATGACTCCCACTTCATTATCCCAGAGTTAGGACGGGATGATGGAAAAATTGAAGTATTAGCTGAAACATTGGAGAAGTACATCAGTTTCTCAAAAACAGTAGGTAAAATTAAACTTCGCTTCGTAGACTCTTATAGATTTATGTCATCTAGTTTGAGCAAATTGTCTGAAAACCTAAGAAGAGAAGACTTAAAAGAAACCAGCAAAATTGTACCTGAAGATAAATTGGACTTAGTAATGCGTAAAGGAGTGTTCCCCTATGATTACATAACTTCTGCAGAAAAATTTGAAGAAACCAGTCTGCCACCGATTGAAGCCTTCAATAGCAAGTTAAATGAAAGTGCAATCACTGTTGAAGACTACAATCATGCTTGTAATGTTTGGAACCAACTAAACATTCAAACCTTAGGGGAATATTCTGACTTTTACATAAAATTGGACGTAACTCTGCTGTGCGATGTGATGGAAGAATTTCGAAACACCTGCTTCTCCGCCTATGGACTGGACCCTCTGCACTCGTACACATCTCCAGGATTAGCATGGCAAGCTATGCTAAAGTCAACCAACTGTCGATTGGAACTTCTAACAGATATTGATATGGTGCTCATGATAGAATCTGGTGTACGAGGCGGTTTGACACAAGCTGTAACACGTCATGTCAAAGCTAACAACAAGTACATCCCAGGATTCGACGAGGGACAACCATCACTCTACCTTGGCTACTTTGACGCAAACAACCTTTATGGTTGGGCAATGTCAAATCCGCTTCCTTACGCTGACTTCAAATGGATCGACCCGGCCACCATCGGCGACATCTCACAGATCCCAAAAAATGGTCAAAAAGGTTATATTTTGGACTGTGATTTTGAATATCCAGAGCACCTTCATGATCATCACTACGACTTGCCTCTCTTAGCTAAGACTGAAGTTTCACCAACAGGAAGATGGCCAAAATTGATGATGACCTTGGAGAATAAAGATCGGTATGTGGCTCACTACTGGGTAGTTCAACAAGCTCTTGAATTGGGTCTACGTTTAGTAAGAATTCATAGAGCAATTGAATTCACCCAGTCTTGTTGGTTGAAACCATATATTGATTCCAACACTACAAGAAGAGCAGCAGCAACATCAGCATTTGAAAAGGACTTTTATAAATTGATGAACAACGCCATCTTTGGGAAGACCTTAGAAAACAAAAGAAAACACAAGATTGTAAAATTAGTAAGTGATCCTAGGAAATTGGAAAAATTAGTGCAAAAACCAAATTTTGGAACATCCATGATTATAAACGAAGATCTAGTCGCCGTTAGTATGAAGAAAACAACAATAGTGATGGATCGTCCGTTATACATTGGAATGTCGATTTTGGATATAAGTAAAACTCTGATGTATGATTTCCATTACAACAAAATGGTTAAACACTACGGAAGAGACAACATTGGAGTTGCATACATGGATACCGACGCGTTCATCTACTGGTTAAAGACTTTGGACATGTATGAAGATCTAAGGAGTTTCCCATACAAAGACGACTTTGACTTCTCTGACTATCCAAAGAACCATCCAAATTATAATGAAAAGAATAAAAAAGTAATTGGAAAATTTAAAGATGAAGCAAATGGAATGCCTTTGGAGGAAATAGTTGCGCTGATGTCCAAATTATATTCCTTCAAGATGTATATGGAAAATGACATACCGACAGTGAAGAAAGCTAAAGGAGTCAAAACATCATACTTAAAGAAACATGTGACATTTGACCATTACAAGACCTGCTTGTTTGAAGATTCTACAATGTCTGCAACGTTCAACACTATCAGAAGCTTTAAACATGAGGTCTACAGTGTCACTGAAGTTAAAAGAGCACTATCAGCTCAAGATGATAAAAGGCATATTATGCCGGATAAAATCCATACTCTTCCTTTCGGCCACTACTCTCTAAACCCTATCAACTAGTAACCTATTCTTCGTCCTTCTACAACTTCGACCTTATTCCTTTCTCCTTCCGTAAAAAAATGGGGAACACGGCAAGTCAAACGCCGTGTTCCCCATTTTTTTACACAAGTTTGGATGACCTTGACCTATATAAATGATGTGAATATTCAAGACAACATTCATTGTGATTATACATATGATACATGAAACATTCAAAACCTGCAATATGAAGAACTTGAAGCAAGAAATTGTCAACGAACTTCATAAACCTGCAAGAAGAAAGTTTCCACGAAGAAATACAGTGATAAAAGGAATTAATGATTTATATCAAGCGGATTTAATCGAAATGATTCCTTATAGTAAACAAAATAGAGGATTTAAATACATATTGACTATTATTAATTGTTTTTCAAAAATGGCAGATGCTTTACCACTAAAAGATAAAAGCGGCAAAAGTGTTACAAAAGCAATGGAAACAGCTATACAAAGAGACAAACATACTATAAAACATTTACAAACTGATGATGGAAAAGAATATTTTAATAAGGAATTTACACAACACAACATATAAACACAACATTAACCATTACTCAACCAATTCAGAGGTAAAAGCATCAATAATTGAAAGATTTAACAGAACTTCAAAAGGTGCGATGTATAAGATGTTTTCCAACAGAGGATCACACGTATGGATTGATGTGTTACCAAAACTTATAAGCGATTACAATAACAAGTTTCATAGAACTATCGGTATGAAACCAAGCCAGGTGACTAATAAAAATGAAAAACTTGTATTAAAACGTATAAAAATGAATACTAAACCAAAAGTTGAAAAACTAAAGCCTAAAAGGTTTAATGTTGGCGATAAAGTGCGAATAAGCAAATACAAAGGTGTATTCAGTAAAAGATATCTTCCGAACTGGACAAATGAGGTATTTACCGTATTTAAGGTGCAACCTACAGTACCAGAAACTTACATTTTAAAAGATAATAAAGGACAATTGCTTGAAGGAGGGTTTTATGGACATGAAATGTTAAAATCAACAGTAGGTGATGTATATTTAGTTGAAAAGGTGTTGCAACGAAAAAAGGATAAGGTTAAAGTACGATGGTTAGGATTTAATAAAACGGAAGATTCTTGGATACCTAAAAAGGATCTAATATAATGATAGAGCATCATTTTGGGTTGAACCATTACAAAGGATGGAGATAATACCGCAAAAAGACAATTTTACTATTAATAATATAGATGAACTCACAGTGGATGGTTCTCAATTCAATACTGGGAAACACGGTGTTTTGTTACCAAACACGGTGCGTTGTCTGGTTACCGGTCCTTCCAATTGTGGAAAAACAAATGTAGTATTCAATTTGATTACAAACCCTAAAGGATTACGTTTCAATAATTTATATGTATTTTCAAAGTCACTACAACAACCAAAATATCAGTTATTGGAACAAATACTCAATAATGTGCCTGAAGTTAAATATTTTAAATTCAACGCGAGCGAGAGTGTCATGCAACCGCAAGAGGCTAAACCATTCTCAGTATTCATATTTGACGACGTATCTTGTGAAAATCAAAATACAATAAGAAATTACTTCGCCATGGGTCGACATAACAACATAGATAGCATTTATATTGGTCAAACTTACAGCAAAATACCGAAACAGCTCATTAGAGACAATGCAAACATGTTAATTGTATTTAAACAGGATGAAACCAACCTAAAACACATATATTATGACCATGTAAGTGCGGATATGCCATTTGAACGATTTAAAGAGTTGTGTGGAAAGGCTTGGGCTGAAAAATATGGGTTTTTAACAATTATGAAGGAACAACCGCTAAACAATGGTCGATACAGGATAGGATTTGATAAATTTATACTAATACACTGATCATGATGTAAAACATTCATTGTTGTACAACACGTCTTGCTACAAACATGGTTAACCAAGAAAAGTTAATAAAGGAAATAAAATCACTTAGTGATTCTATTCGAGATAAAAACAGAGCATTAAAATTAGGTATTAGCGAAAGGGAGAAATTTCTTGAATCTACTTTTAAACCTATTACTGAACCCTTGAAACAATTAAACAAAAAATTTGCTAAACCCGTTTTGGAAGGAGATGCAATTGCACCTATTACAAAGTTTGAAAGAGAAAATGTAAAATCAGAAGATTTTAGTGATGAAGACCTGGAATCCTCTACATATAGTGGTTTTACCGGCGGAGAACCTGAAAGAGAGCTAGAATCACCAGACTATAGTGGTATAAGAGAATTATATGAAGTAAAAGCTAAAAGAGGACATGAAGATGTATCAACTGCTAGTGAAGAGGAAAAAGAAGAAGAAGCAAGGGAAGGTCCGTCAAACATAAGCTTGTTGGGTGAAAACATTCATAACAAAGGACCTTTAGGAAGGAAATACATGATAAAAATGTTAGCTGGAATAAATCCTAATAAAAACTACCATAGTTATGGAGTAAGATTAACAGAAGAAGGTTTAATGGTTGGTAATAGCCCGGTAAACATTGATGAAGATGATAATATTATTGTTGGTAATCAAAGATATAAGGGCACAAGAGGATTATTTGAATTATTATTTGAAAAAAAAAAGCCTTTAGAATTGTTAGTTAAAGAAGAAGACAAGGAAGCATATAAACAGATTTTGGAACACACCAATGCATACAGGAGAAAATATTTAGCTGACCAACCAGTTTTTAGATCTAGGCCTTTAAAATATAGAGTATTTGTATCCAAGTTAATACCAACAACGAGAAGACAACCAATGCCGATAATGCCAAGAAAACCTGTAAAACGAAGGTTTGTGTCATCCACTTTGGATATAAGTGCTCCAGAACCAAGAAAAAGAAACAAATCTGTTACAGGTACAGGTTTAATGAAGAAACTATATAACACAAATGTGATTTATTACAATAATATCAATAAATTGGTGGATAGAATGAAACTAATACATGAAGCTAAAGAAGCGGGTCATACTGGATTGGAAAACGAATGGGTGGCTTTAGTGGATGAACTCCGAAACCGTGGGGTAATCTCATAAAAAATGCGTTACTCCCTAGATTACTATTCAGTTGCACCATGAGTGTCGACAAGTTCGGACGTTACTCCTCGGATGGGTTATATTACGCAAATAATTTAAAAAGAGGAGCTGGTTTACCACAAACACCTGATGGGGATTATGATATAACTAATAAAAGGTTAAAAAACATAAAAGATCCCACAGATGAAAACGATGCAATAAATTTAAAAGTATTAAAAGAAAAGATATCACCAACATTAAGACTACAGAAAAACACATATGACGCAGGTAATCATAGAATTGTCAATGTTGGTAAGCCAAATCAAAACGCTGATGCAATAAACAAAGGTTATTTATCATCAGAATTAAAAAATACGTTAAAATTCAATGGAAAAACGTATACTGCTGAAAATAAACGTATATCCAACGTAGATGACCCTAAAGATGCAAAAGACAGCGTAAATAGACGCTATTTACATTCATTAATACCTGAAAAGACAAAAGATGGTTTTTCTTTTTATAAATTTGTTATTAACGATATAGGTTATCCGAAAAATGAAAATGATGCTGTAAATTTAAAATATATAAAAGATCATTGTATTACACGTGATGTAGGAGTTATTGACTGTCTAGGTAATTGTTTAGCGAATGTTAAAGATGGTTCGGCACCATCAGATGGTGCAACAGTGGGTCAAATGAAGGAAACTTTAAAGCAAGAAACATCTGGATTTGTAAAACAGGATCAAGTAGTATCACGGTCGGGTGATGTGTTTGTACAAGGAAATGAAAAGTTTATTTTACTTGAACAAAAAAATAATGTTTGGGATTGCAAAGACATGAAATTATCAAATGCGCAATTAGCTACAGATGCTCATGATGTTCCGATTTTATCACAAGTTTTACATACTAATCCAAACAATTATCATAGAAGTTGGTTGGGTACAAATAGAAGAATAATTAACATATTTCCAGGTATCGATGATTACGATTGTGTTGTAGTAAAACAATCTTTAATATTAGACAAACCAGGAGGTAGTACTTTCAATGCGAAAAATAAGAAAATAGGTAATTTGGCACAAGGAACAGATCCAAAGGATGCTGCAACTGTAGGACAAACATTACAATATGATAGTGCAAATCAAGAGTTTATTTATAATACCAAAAGATTTAAATTAATGGATGTAAATGATTATCAAAATATATTAATTGCAGATCCAAATTCATTTAGCGGATTTAGAAAACTGTCTGGTGAGGAATTTATTCATAAAAATCATGTATTTAGAAATGAAGCAGACAGATCATTAATTAGTGCAGATTTAAAATATTTTAAATGTCCCGGGAATGATGCAAATGTAACTGATGAAGACTAAGAATTTGTATAAAAACTGATATGGGTTAGAAATCGGGACTAATATTATAAAAATGGGTTACACTCTAGAATGTTATTCAGTTGCACCATGAGTGTTGACAAGTTCGGACGGTATTCATCAGATGGATTATATTACTTTAATACTTTAAAAAGAGGTGTTGGATTACCACAAACACCTGATGGAGATTATGATATTAGTAATAAACGGTTAAAAAACATTAATGATCCCACAGATGAAAATGATGCAATAAATTTAAAAGTATTAAAAAAAGAGATAGTACCAACACTGAAATTAGATAAAAACACATATAACGCGGGTAATCATAGAATTTCCAACGTTGGTAAGCCAAATCAAAACGCTGATGCAATAAACAGAGGTTATTTATCATCGGAATTAAAGAATACGTTAAAATTTAATGGAAAAACGTATAATGCTGAAAATCGGCGTATATCCAACGTAGCAGACCCTGTAGATGAAAAAGACAGCATAAATAGACGCTATTTACATTCTATAATACCTGAAAAGACAAAAGATGGGTTTTCTTTTTATAAATTTGTTATTAACGATATAGGTTATCCAAAAAATGAAAATGATGCTGTAAATTTAAAATACATCAAAGATCATTGTATTACACGTGATGTAGGAGTTATTGACTGTCTTGGTAATTGTTTAGCGAATGTAAAAGATGGTTTTGCACCATCAGATGGTGCAACGGTGGGTCAAATGAAGGAAACTTTAAAACAAGAAACCTCCGGTTTTGTGAAACAAAACCAAGTAGTAACACGTCAAGGAGATGTATTTGTACAAGGAAATAAAAAGTTTACTTTGCTTGAAGAAAACAATTATGTTTGGGATGGTAAAGGAAAGTTATTGACAAATTTAGGTATTGGTGAAAAGCCTGGTGATGCTGTTACTTATGAACAGATAATACAATTAGAGCCAACTGGAAAAAAATGGTGGAATTGTGATAACAAACGATTAACAAATGTTGCAGACCCTGATTATACCAATAACGCTGTAACTGTTAATTTTCTTGTTAAAGTAATAGGTAATTTATTATTTGATATGCATAATTATATTGTAGCAGGACAACATAAACCTATTGACGAAAAAATGAGAAATACATGGATTAAACAAGAAATTCTTTATAAATATTTTTTAATCATAACACACAAAAGTTTAGATCATCAGATTGGGGTACTTTTGATATTTAATTAAATAACACCATATATTACATCATTTATGTGCAACCTGTCATAGAGGTAACACATGGGTTACGCTTTTCGAATATAAAAGACAATCATGGCGTTTCATTACACCAGTCCATATCGAGACACTATACGGAAAGGAGGCGGTATCACGTCCACAGCGGTTTCTCTGTTAAGTAAAGCTTTAAATCGTATTCCAGTAGGATCTATCGTAAACAGAGTAATAGACGCTTTACCATACGAATTTCACATACCGGGAGGTTATCAGTATTGCGGACCAGGAACTAAATTGAAAAAACGACTGGAAAGAGGTGATCCAGGCATAAATAAGTTAGATCAGGCTTGTAAAGAACACGATATCGCATATTCCACGTTTACCGATTCAAAAAATAGGTCAACCGCTGATAAAAAGCTAGCGAATATAGCTTGGCAACGAGTAAAGTCTAGTGACGCTAGTATTGCGGAAAAAGCAGCAGCTTTAGCGGTAACAGCAGGTATGAAGGCTAAAACAGCGGTAGGAGGTGGAAAAAGGAGGGGTAAGAATAAAAAAGGATCAACCAAGAGAAAACATGGTGGTAATATTAGACTAAAAAGACGTTCTCCGAGGAAAAATAATAAAAAACCGACAATATGGTCAATGGTAAAAAACGGGGCTGGTCTATACCTAAGACCGTATCGTGCATATTAAATAAAAGAAATCAATTGGTTATACCACATAAAGCGTTGACTAATGTTGAATTATTTAAATATATTTCCTGTTTAAAAATACCATTTTTCCGCGGAGTATTTATGAAAGACAGTTTACCAAAGAAAATATGGAAAAATGAGACTGGAATCGTAAATTTGGATAATACTGAAGGGTCCGGCACCCATTGGGTGTGTTATAAGAAACTAAATAGTAATGTATATTATTTTGATAGTTTTGGAAATTTGCCACCACCTAAAGAACTTGAACATTACTTTAAATCTGCTAAAAACATATATTACAACTATAAAAGAGAACAACCTGATAATACTTCAATATGCGGCCATTTATGTTTGGAATTCCTAGCTAAAAGTATCAGTCACTATTGAGATGTCTTCCTATACGGTATCATTAACAGGGAAATCGTCCACTTTACGAAGTATCCTTTTTCCAGCGTTACGCTTGCAAAAAGGAAGATTTTGGGAGGCAGCACTGTTGGATTTTACAACTTACAACTCTATTCCCAATGTTACGGAAGGTAAAAATAACTTATTGCATTATTATAAAGGAAAAGATGCCAGTGGGAAGTTTACAGCCTTGGAAGTTTGCACTCTACCCACAGGTTCTTATGAAATTGATCATATTAATGAATTTTTGCAAAATAAAATGGGAAAAGACAATATAACGCTAAAAGGTAATAACAATACAATGAAAGCTGAGCTTACTTCAAAATATTATATAGATTTCAGTAAGTCAGACTCAATTGGTGATTTATTAGGATTTCCCAAAGATGGAGCGATTTTAGAACCAAATAAAACACATTCCGGTAAACAAACTGTAACAATATTAAAAGTCAATAGTATAGACATAACTTGTAATATTATACAAGGAGCTTACAGAGATGGAGCAAATACTCATATAATACATACTTTTTACCCCAGTGTACCACCTGGATTTAAAATTGTTGAAAAGCCGCAAAACCTGGTATATCTACCTTTGAACACCACTTTCATTTCAGACATCGTGTTGAACGTATTGGATCAAGACGGTAACTTGATAGATTTCCGAGAAGAGCCTATTACGGTTAGATTACATTTAAAATCAACACTTTAATACAAAATCATGGGTTTAACATTTAAAAGCGAACAACCTACGGGAATCCGCATTAGTAGCTCTTCAGCTGTGGAGGAGTTAACACGCGAGAACATTCGTTTCTTAGAGAGAATTGGATTAAAAGTAACCGATAATGGATATACTGGATATAGCTCAGGGTCCAACATTCGACGAAACCCTATGGGAAAAAGAATATCACACCCACAACCCTTACACTTCATCAAAATTAAACAATAACGATGAAATTCGTATTCCCATACAAAATCAAGACATTTACACACTACCATGTGAAAGTTACTTGTATATTGAAGGAAAAGTTACTAAAAAGGACGGTACTACTACTGGTACAACAGTTCCATTTATAAATAATCCCATGGCTTTCCTGTTTGATGAAATTAGATATGAAATATCAGGTGTAACAGTTGATTCTACTAAAAAAGTAGGTATTGCAACA
Organism: Neoaliturus tenellus; assembly: GCA_030545055.2. Lineage (NCBI taxonomy): Eukaryota > Metazoa > Arthropoda > Insecta > Hemiptera > Cicadellidae > Neoaliturus > Neoaliturus tenellus. Next base: position 142,202,897 of record CM061531.1, read on the forward strand.
ACTTTAAAGGGATTAACATCCATATCACCTAATGAAACCAATTTAATACAACCTGCAGGATGGGTTTTACCTGCAAAAGACACAATCACTCCAGATACAAATGGAAATTTTGATTTTCATATTCCGTTACGTTTGTTGCTTGGTTTTGCTGAAGATTATAGGAAAATAATATTAAACGTTAAACAAGAATTAGTTTTGTTGAGATCTTCAAACGATAAAGATATTATTAAAGCTCCAGACGGTACAACAGATGCAACTTTAGAATGGAAATTAACATTAGACAAAATTGTATGGAGAGTTCCACATGTAAAATTAGCTGACGAGCATAGAATGCTACTATTAAGAAAGTTAAAGGCTGATCGTGATATTGTAATTCCTTTTAGAAGTTGGGAATTTCATGAACATCCCAGCTTGCCAACTACGGATCGACACACTTGGACAGTTAAAACATCTAATTATGTGGAACGAGCCAGGTATATTATATTTGGTTTACAAACAGGCAGAAGAGACACCATCACCAAACATGCAGGCCAATTTGATCATTGCAACTTGAAAAATATTAAAGTTTATTTAAATTCACAATTTTTTCCATACGATAATTTAAATGTGTCATTCGCTAATAAAAAGTACAGCATATTGTACGATATGTATGCAAGATTCCAAAGTTCATATTATGGTAAAACGAATGCACCTTTACTATCACCAGAAAAATACTTAGATGGTTACCCTATAGTTGTAATCGATTGTTCTAAACAAAATGAATCGGTAAAATCATCAAGTGTAGATATAAAAATAGAAATGGAATTCAACGCGCCTATATCGGCTAATACAACTGCATACTGTTTAATTCTACATGATAAAATCGTAACATACACACCTTTAACTGGAATTGTTAAAAATGTATTGTAAAAGACCGGTTTTCCTACATTCCAATGCATTCCGCGAGTATAAAAGCAGAGCGTTCAGCTCGCTCCTCATCAGTTTGTTGCCTGTTGTTGTATGGGTAGCATCTTATTCAATATGGCTTCTCCTAGTGGTACACAAGAAAATGTAGTAGATATTGAGAAGGAGATATCCGACTTTTTAGATCTTCAAGGTCAACCGGAGGGAGATGAACACAACGCTTGCGGACAACTCCACGCTAGTAATAATATTGAGGAAAAAGGTAAAAGAAGAAAGAACGCACACAAGAGGAAAAGGGATATTGAAGATAATATTTCTCCTAACATATTAAGTGAGGTATTCTTGCGAATATTTTACCCAATCTCTTCCAGTTTGGACAAAAGTGTTTTAATCGGTGTTATGAAATCTACAGATTATTCCCCTACTGTAATTTTAACTCATGGACCCAAAATGATTTTGTTTACGGACACTGCTTGGGAATCGTTTATGAAACACTTGCATCTGCTAGAATGCTATTTAAGTAGTAACATGTTTGGAAGAAAGACAAGAGTAGGCCTTTTGGATTCAAATGTGGAAATCGATATTGTTAAACATCGTGGTGATCATCAGTTGCGGTTTAGAGACACAACAAGACATGATAACAAGATTCAACTTAATCGAGAAGAGTTTTTTATTCTAACTTGTGCAACTGAACCAATAACGAGGTACTTGAGACACCTGGTGTTTTCAAGTTCAATTATTAAAGATTATCTGGAAGACACTTTGGACAAACAACCGGACGCACCTATATTGTACGGACCTGTAGATACTTCTATATTCAATAGGGTTCCTCATGAAGTACAAATGTGGAGACAATTGGAAAAGTACGCTCAACTACATAAGAAATCAGTAAAACGTGAAAAAGAGGAAGAAGAAGGAGGAGAAGAATCAAGTGTTAGTGATGAAAATGAAAACAAGGAAAATGTAAAGATGGAAACCTAAATGACAATTAACTACACAGCAATGGTTAATTTTTAAAACAATATCAAACACTTTGTGGGGTTAGGCCTACCGGGGACGGTGCCCACGTTAAATATACACCAACGCGCCAACAACTGTACGGCCGGGTATAAAAGTCGTACCTACCGTGGTGTGGAAATCAGTTGACCTTTGGACTTCGTCATGAGCAGACGAGTGATCTTCGCAATGGACAAGGAAGAAGAACAAGTAAAGTCCAAACCTGGTATAATTGAGTTCCAAGCGTTTCGGGGTAATGATGATAGATTTATCATAAAAGAACTTGTGTTTTTCGACATCAATACAAGTGTTCCTTATTCGTTTTTATTTAAACCACCATGTTCTTATTCATCTTTAACCAGTAAAGCCGCTACTACCAACAGATGGATTTCAAAACACTTCCATCATATTGATTGGTATGATGGTTTTACAAGTTACACGGACTTGTATCACATTATGCATCACTTTTCAGACAAGTTTACCAATATTTACACAAAGGGGCTGGAAAAGAAAAGATGGATCGAAGGATTTACTCATGTTCCGGTTAATGATGTGGATTTGGATAAAAACTACAAGTATACGATGGAAAATGTTTGTATTTGTACTAAAAGTCCAGAACATGAAAAAGATAGACATTGCGCTTTAAAAAACGCCTATAAACTCGCATCTTACCTTCAAAGTGGGGAAATGGGGAGTGGTGGGGGTAACGGGGGTTATATAAGTGAGGAGCAGACCGGGACCTGGCATGAGTATTACTCGAGATTCCGAGACGACAACATCTCCCAGCAAGAAGACGAAGAAGACGATCTATAACTTGACCATGGCATCTCACCAGTTCCTGCAAACTTTGGTTGAGCAGTTCAATGCTCACTCCAAATCTACCATACTACCCGTCAAGAAGTGTTCCGAACTTAAAGACGAGAAGCACTACATTATCCACGCCATGAAGAAGATGGAGACTACAGTTGGAGAGGCCATCTGCTGCAGTCTTAGCGAGGCACCATTCACTCCGGGGGATGAGCCCAAGTTCCAAGTCTACCTGCCGAAACGGTTCGTCCATCTCCTCCAGAACGAGGATCTGCGCTCCATCCAACCCGGCTGTCTCTACCTGGTTTCCCACGGTTGCACGGGTAGCAATTCCACCGAGTTGACCATCCACATCGCCGACAAGCAGCAGTGTTAGATTTAAGTTTTACTGTTGTACATATGTTATTGTAATGTTTTATAAATAAATAAACCATGAAAGACAAAAAAAGAATACAAAAAGACGAAAAATGCAACATATCAATATGTGAAGTTTGTCACATATTGATATGTTGCATTTTTTTTTAAACTTCGCGGGTGACCTTGACCTTTGACCTTTGCATTTCACAGTTACCCCCACCACCACGCTACAAGTCAAACCTGCTTGAATGCAAAACACCCCCACCACTTTTTCATATACCTCCAAGTGCTGTGCCTCGTCTTCATTTCAACTCCAGCAGCCAACCGAACAACATCAGTATGTCTCTGAACGTAAGCTGTGCCAGCTATGAGGAGGTGACGATCAAAACGCAACAGGAGCTGAACGACTTGTACAAGGAGTTGCAGCTGATGGTGGCAAGAGGCTAACGTATAAACGTGCAAGTCTACGCTTGCAATATACGGAATCTTCGGCAGCCGAAGGAAGAGCCTGGACATTCCTCTTCAACGACAGCTTCCTCACCGGCGTCGATGAAGACCGAACCAGACAACTTGGATTACTTCAGCTGACTAGCGGTTGTCTTCCTTGTCCTTACAATTGTAGAATATGTTTATTTCTTTATTATATTAAAGAAGTAAAAAGAGCAAAGCCACCTATCTTGTTACTGACATATATGCTCAGTAACAAGATAGGGTTTTTTTAAAAACACAATTTGAATGACCTTGAAACTTCCCCCTCCACTGATTCGCTACCCCCACCACTTCACTGTTGATATACATGAGACAACATAATTAGATACCTCATTCCTTCTTCAACAGCCAAACCTACAACATCAACAATGGCTAACCTACCAACAGATGAAAGATGTCCTCACGCATGCTGTGACTTCGTACACGAGTTAGAGAAGAGGATGCAAGAGAGGGCGATAAGAAGAAAGCAGATCCACTCAGAAAATATCATGATAGTAAACGGCTATCTTTTGTTGTTCGGCCTTATCATGGTTGTACTGTTCATACTGTACGGCATAGTTACATGCGTCGGCAAGGTTGCAGAAGAAAACGCTCGCCACCATCAGTTGGAAGATTTCAATGTTACTTTCTAGGTTTTCCTTTTTTAAAACTCCATTTGGATGACCTTGAACTTTCCCCCTCCACTCCTTCCTTTTTTAAAACCCAATTTAAATGACCTTGAAATTTCCCCCTCTACTTTTCAATAATGTTACAACTGACTGCAGCTCACCTCATTCCTTGCTTGGCTGCCATGGCGGAAGGAACTCTTTCTCAAGTTGACTCCACTACGGACGAAGCATTTCCCTTGCGGTGGACTGTTCATTTACAGGATGCGACAGAAGTGGAAGTCTTGTATCAAAAATTACTCAATGTATTCAACGGGAACCCTGGACCTCTTGAATGTAGAATGGATTTGAATTTTGATGCAACCAGGGTCGGCACAGAACCTTCAACTTCAAGCCAGCCTCAGCAACGAGATTTTACACATTTATACACTCCAATATCACCGGAAGGTGTAACTGTCTGCGAGGCTGACTCAACTACACGTTATGTTCAGCCGAAGCCTTGGGTGTTGATTATTAAAAATGTGTACAAAGTGGAATTGGTATGTAATAGATTAAAGGAGTTGATGGTACAAGATCCAGGCCTGCGCTTTCAAATAGATATACATTTCATCTGGAGAGCACCTGCGCGGGGCTCTTCGTCTGACAGCTCTCCAAGTACGACGGACGAGGAGGACGACTAGTCATCTTTTTTAAAACTCCGTTTGAATGACCTTGACCTTTCCCCCTCCACTGAGTTTATTTAAGGTGCACTCTCACTGACTACAGCATCATTTCATCGCGCACCTTCACCGCAGCAACATGGAGAGTCAACTCAACTACTGTTGCGAACAGAAATGTTTTTCATGGCCGAATGGCATTGATGTGGTGGATGGCCTGGCTTGTAGAACATGTGAAGCTTTTGGTCAGTGCATGTGTAAGTGCAAGTCTTGGAAGAAGCCGAAACCAAAGTTGAAGACATTCCATGTGTACCAAATGAGAGGGCATAAGTACACTTGTTGCCCTGAACGTTGCATTGAATTCAAACTAAAACAGCTAACTGGCTGCAAATTGTGCAACAATCATTTTGCAGGTTTTTGCAAACATTATTTAGGAGCGTGTCAATACAGATCAACTTGGCATACAGAAGCACTCACTATCAATGAAATCGCTATAGACTCACAAGAGTAGTCTTTCTACTCTTTGACTTTTTTAAAACTCCGTTTGAATGACCTTGAAATTTCCCCCACCACTTCCCCATATATCTAGAGTACGCAGGGCCCGGAGGTCAGTCGCTCGGCGGCTGTCGTAGTGTGCACATCCGTGTTGTGCAGTCTGCTGTGCAGTTTTGATTTTAACCAGTTCAAGGTCACCACACTTAAACTCTGGCAAAAACGTCAAGCTGTTAAAGACAATCCTAAGTCCCAGGTTCACAGTCAACCTCAAGGTCATCACACTTTAACATGTAAATTTAAGGTAGCACCAAAACGGTGCTACCTAGCTTGACATTTTCAAGTTTCCCGAGGTCATCACAGTTCCCCCACCACTTCCCATATACCTAGAGTGCGCGGGGCTGGACAGTCAGTCGCTCGGTGTCTGTCGTAGGGTGCGCATCGCGGTTACAGTAATGATGAAACGCGGGAGTTGTATCGGTTCAAGGTCACTCGAGCGGTGTCACATGACGGTTTAGGCAGAGTCACGTTGCAAACTTTGAGTTTCCTTGGCACTTTTGCTGTTTCTCGTCTAATTTCGCTCCAAGTCGTCAAGGTCATTGAAACCTGACTAAAACTCGGAGCGTAGTGCGAGAAACAGCAAAAGTGCCTAAAAATTTTAGGTTTCAGCGTGACCTTGACCTTTGTGACATCGATGACGTCATAATGGTGACGTAAGGGGTGATGACGTCATCGCCACGTCATTTCTGCAACGTCATGGGTGTGACGTCACAGAATGACGTAATTGGTGATGACGTCATCGATTGCGTCATCGATGACGTCATCGATGACGTCATCGGTGGGGTCATTGACCTCGATGACGTCATCGCTCAGGTGACCTTGAACTGAGCCAGCTCCCGCGTTTCTCCACTACTTAGTCGGGCCACCACGATTTGTTTTTGTAGTGGATTTTAATTTATATGCATTGTAGTCAATGACATTCAGTAGGTTTTACAAATTAATGAGAAAAAAACTATATTAAATTTCCTTTAAAACAAGAAATGTAAGATGTGTGTGGCTTTAATGGTGTCCATACAGCAAACCTACGAAATCAGGGCAAGACTTTATGGACACCCGGTATATTGAAAATTGCATTCGGCTTATTTTCAACAATTGATAACATTTAAATATGCTTTAAAACTGAATTTTTAAGGGTAATTTTCCCATTAATTTTCTCGTTTTTTTTTATTGTTTCCATGCTTATTATCCTTTAATTTTATTTATGGCCACTTCAAAAGAACTATTTAACTATTTCTCCACTGTTATGGGATGGTACTAAACCGCCTGCTACGAATTTTCAACTTACCATTCTTTCTCAAACGCCATTAGGCAAAAAGGGTGATTGATATGTTCTTAACCTTTTTTTAGCTCTGAAAAAAATATTGTCAAGCTGTCAACCATGAACGTCAGTGATGTTACTCCAGGAGAGTCAAGTGTTGAGGCCAGTACAGTAGGGGTGGAGGTCACGTGGCAGACAGGTGCGTGGGTCGTCCGCATTGAAGGGCTTCTCATTCAAACACGTTGATATTCCTAATTTAGTTTGTTTAGAACTATGTAAAGATGAAAAATATTTGCAATTGCACGTAGGTTTAGCAAATAATTTCTTTATTTAAAAAAAAAATCAAAATAATTCTGCTTACTTTTGGGGCTTACGTTAAAGTCTTCTAATTTTATTAGAACGCTACATAAAAATACGTCTGCCAACACTACTTCATCATCAACTCTTACACCGTAATTACAAAGAATACGGTTAATCCGAAGGTACGTTTCAATTCGAAATCAATCGCCATAGTAAAATCCTTTGGATTTACCGTCCTGTATGTAATTAAAGTGTGACTTATAATATGAGGAGTGTTGGAAGGCTTAGTTTTATTTCATCCTGTGAAGTACGGTACCACCAAAAGTTTAATTCTAATCAAAAAACGTTTTATTAGAAGTCACGTGTAACCAAGTGAATGTAAATTAAGGGTAAAATATTAATTAATTAAATTGGCAGAAGAGTTTTTATTGCTTTCTAAACACATTAAATCACATTTTGAAATTTTCTTTTAAAAAGAACACAGAGATTTGTAATACAAAACAGCACTCCATTCAAATACAGGAACATGTACGTTTTGCAGTAACTATTTTTACAACTATAGTGTATGCTGCAGTTTATTTTCTTATTTACACCTTGTTATTTTGCTGGATTTCGTTGCCCATGAAGAAATGTAGATCGAAAGCAAATAGCTTGACCTAGCAGAAAATAAAGCACTACTACTCTCTACTTATGGATCTGGATAATGTCTTCTAGGTAAATACTATTTGGTTCACCGTAGAAAATTACATGATTTTCCTCATAAGACCCACCTTCTCTAACAAATAAAAGGATTCCTAAAAACTACACTCTTTGTCTTAAGAATAATAGCAAAGGCTATTGAGAAATTCTTCTTGTTGTGTATTTTAAATTCTAAGACAAAAATTATCTAACTAAAATTTAGAAAGTATGCAAGAAAAATAACAAAAACGGGGTATCATTACGTTTTGAACTACATGAACTTCTACACCGAAATTATTCTTCAAGGAGAACATATGGTTGTACCCGTATATTTGCTCTAAAAAGATAACTTTATAACAAGTAGTGATAATTCAGGCTAAATGTATTGTTATTAAAATGAGTCAATTTGAATATTTAATAAAAAACAACTGACTCAGTTTTAACTATTGCTTTGGTCAAGATCTTAGTATACAATGTTTAGACGAAAAAAAAGTTTCTGTATTTCTAACAAAGATTCAAAATCAGAAAATATTATATTTCTAATTTCTTATGTCATTACAAATCTGCATATACGAGCACCCCTAACAGAGATTAACAAATGAACATAACAATACTATACATAACCATTTGAACAATGCTAATATTCTATGGCACTCTTTAGAACAATTAAATTGACATAAAAGACTAGAACAATAACATATACTTTAAATAACCGTGAATCAACTGAATTGTAACATGAGATGTGAACGCATTTAAAAAAGTACATAACATATGAACCTTTTTGTGCTTGGCGTTAATAGTTACTATGTACAAAAAATTAGTTTAGAGCTTAAAGCCTACGTAAGATTTGTTATATACATAATGTACAAGTGTTAAGATTTTGTGATTTATAAACAGTAGAAAACACACACAATCTTTCTCCAGGAAGTATAATATTTAAGAACTGACCTTTAAGAAAGTTAGGAGATCACATTATTCTTAAGTTTGAAAAAAACATAAGATTAAAAATCATTGATACAAATTAATACTCTTAAGTTTTACAGTTTAATATTTACATTTTTTTTGTATGATTTTATATTCAGAATTTAGTATGGTGATCGTTTTAGAAAAATTAAGTTGTACTATGTTGAATGTCCACCTAGTATCATTAAACATAAAGCTAAACAGCCATGTTAAACTGTTAATGTTACACATAACATATGAAAACCACCATTTAGTGACATATTAAAATAGGTTCATAAAAGACTTTAACATACAGAAAAATCATTTTATTAGTAAACAAAAGAACATTTTATCTAATGTCAATAACAACTTCTTCAAATTCATGTCACCTTGCTCTAAATCCCAATGAAACGTTGTTATAACAGAGTGGCCATCCTTTTTAAACCAATCTTTTAAGCCTGGTAAGTGTAAGATTTGATCGTTTCACGAAAAGTTGGTAGCACTGTTTGATTGTTTCATCAGGCCTGCCATTACACTGTCACGGGGACAGTGTGTGTGGCACAGTTGGCAATGGATTCCACAGAGTAAGCAGAAGTTCATACGATGTACTCTTTGCTGCGCGACAGGAACCAGACTTCCATCGGCTCCTTCTTGCCTTTCATCTGCACAGGACCCCGGTACTCGAAGTGGAACTGGGGGTCGTCGTTGTCCGCTTGGCACAGGAACCTACAAAATTCACTTTTTTAGAATAAGAAAATGACAATATATAATTTTTTTCATACTTAATATATTTAAAAATCAAATTATGTACTTAGTATTAATCAGGGCCTAACAATAATTAACAACGATAATGTATGATAATGATTTAAAATCCGTTCGAGTTATATGAAGTTAAAAAAAATTTATTCGAGTAAAAAACACATAAGTACAGTTTTGTTTTACAATTTTGGCCCGATTGATTGGAGGCCAAGTACTTAAATTGAGATCTAATCATGCAATTTTAAAGATACAGGAGCTAAATAAAAGAAAGTGATCTGAATTTGATTTTAAACTGTGAGTTTTAATGTAAGTTTTAAGTTTGTTAAATGCCTCTTTTAAGTAGTCTAGAATGTTAATATATTTAGCACAGCATTGGCGTGCTATTTAATTTAAAGTAAAATTTAAATTATTGAAAAAATATTTAAATTAAATGGTGTAAAATATTTGAACAAATAGTAGTAGAGGGAAAAAGCCACTTCTAAACCGGAAGTGACGTCAGCTGCCAGGGCAGCTGCAGGGGTCAGATGGTGTCAGCTGCCAGGGCAGCTGCAGGGTGCAGATGGCGAGAGCATATGCCCTCAATTTGAAGTAGAATTGGGCATGAATTAAAAGTTAGTTTAAAAGTGAAATTCAACTGTGTTAACTAAACTCTAACAGTTGAACAAAAATTAAGAGTCAGTTGAAAACTGAAATTCAACAGGTATAACTGGGGGCCTGGAAAGTATGTCAAGGCCATCCAGAGTAAGTTTTAAAAAAGCCTACCCAACTACCACCAGAAATAGTTCAAAGTTGAACTAGTTGGTGATAGTGGGATAATTTATTTGTGCAATGGGAGAGGTGTTTATCGTTTGAAAGTTGGCGATCGAATGAGAAGCGCCGCCTAGGGAGAGGGCTTATAAAATGGCAACCTTCCCCCACCACCCTTTCCCCCACTCCTTTAGACCAATAACCGGTCGCCAACTCTATGTGGTGAAACTGAACTAAACATGGCGGCCGCCATGGATAATTCTAACCTCAAACCTTAGCTCAGCTGAAGAGAATAGAGTAGTATAAAATAGGAATTGTGGTGAGAGCACTTATATAAGGAATAGTGGGGGTAAAATAAAAAAACTTGTTGAACACAGTCGATAGGTGTAACAAGTTCAAAGTTGTTGAAGTGTAACATAGAACGCAAAATGACGTAAATAACACTATCATCAACATTAACCTGTGAAGTTGTTGAAGAGTATAATGGGTTAAAACTGTACTTCTTTCTAACTCTATTTAAATTAGTTCTACACTTTGAAATTGAAGGTTTAGAAGTACTTCGTAATATGTGTTGTGTTCGCAAAAGCTTTAATTTTAAACATTGTGCAGCCATCATAACTGATGTGTTACATTCAGAAGTTAAAAGAAGACTGAGGAAAAAAACGAAGTGTAAAGGAAATTGAAACAGAACACCATAGTAGTAATATTTGAGGTTAGAATTAACTAGACTCATTTAATGAAGTGGCTAGGAAGCCATATGCTGATGAATTGTAAATTGCATGTCAGAAGTAACGAAGCAGCCATAAAGTAAAGCTAACGAGAGGTGATGACTGTGTGGATGCAAGGCAATGAATGTTTGTGGCGCGATAAACTATCTCCCTTTTATAGTGGCAGTAATAACCCAAGCCAAATGCCGGCAGATGCCGACCAACTACCTGGTTTTATAGCGGCAATTACTCCGGGCAGCTGCCGGACAAATGGTAAGAGAAGTAGGGGGTTTTGGGGCAATGACCGGAAAGGTCAATGACCCCCCCCCCCGAAAAAATGGAGCCCCCCCCCGAAAAATGAAGCCCCCCCCACTCCTTCCCCCACTCCCTCAGGCCAATGACCGGTCACCCGGTCACCACCAGTCGCCGACTCTATGAACTAAACATGGCAGCTACCATGGATAATTCTAACCTCACTTGGATAATTCTAACCTCAAACCTTGGTTTTGAGTCGCTCCCCACTCTTCTGCTTAACTTTTACACTGCTGCGAACTGGACTGGATTGAACACTGTACTGGAGTGAAACAACTTCCCCCACCACTGGAGAATCCGAGGAGCGATAGGAGCCCGATCTTTGCGTTAGTCGCCAACAAATTTTCATAGCGAAAGGTTGTTGGCGATTCAGCAAGAGGTTTGAAATTAAACAAAACTAAAAGTTAGTTGAAAAACTGAATTGTAGGTTAGAATTAACTGAATCCCATATAACCATCTTGTAAACGTCATATGCCAATGTAAGCCACATTATAGGTTAGAAGTAATTGAGCCTGGATAACGAACTAGCCATAACGTATAACTAATGAGAAGTGTTCAGCGCGAATGCGAGGTAATGAATGTTTGTGGCGCGATAAACTACCTGGTTTTATAGCGCTGGCAATTACTCCGGGCAGCTGCCGGACAGATGCCTGATGACCGACTTTCACTAGAGTAGTAAGAGAAGTAGGGGGTTTTGGGGCAATGACCGGAAAGGTCAATGACCCCCCCCCCGAAAAAATGGAGCCCCCCCCGAAAAAATGGAGCCCCCCCCTCCCCCACTCCTTCCCCCACTCCCTCAGGCCAATGACCGGTCACCCGGTCACCACCGGTCGCCGACTCTATGAACTAAACATGGCAGCCTCCATGGATAATTCTAACCTCAAACCTATGCGCATGCAACAAGTACTTTGGATCGGAAGAGTGACTATGCTATTGCGCATGCGCCTAGTCCTGTATCACTCACTTTAGCGCTACTTCGCATGGATAATTCTAACCTCAAACCTTGGTTTTGCGTCGCTGCCCATGCGCCGCTCCCCACTCCTTTGCCTTCCTTTTATACTGCTGCGAACTGGACTGGATTGAACACTGTACTGGAGTGAAACAACTTCCCCCACTACTCGAGAATCCGAGGAGCAATACGAGCCTGATCTTAGCGTCAGTCGTCAACAAACTTTCATAGCGAAAGGTTGTTGGCGACTCAGCAAGAGGTTTCAAATATATAGTAGGCCTATATATATTTGAACTTCTTCTACTACGTTGCGTTTTTTAATGCAATGTGGTATGTGTGTGTGTGTGTGTGTGTTTAGTTTTAAGTTGTATTTAATTTAAGAAATAATTTGCGCATTGCGATGTTAGTTATAAGTTGGGTTTAGCATTAAGGTGTATTAATTTTAAGAGGTGTTTAGCATTAAGGTGTATTAATTTTAAGAATAATGATGGTATTTGGTTGTGTTGAATTATTTGGTTTTTAATAATGATGTGTTGGTACTAATAATTTATGTTTGTTTTGTGCATTTGTTTTGCCTTACAGCTAGATGTTAGGGGGTAGATTAACTGTAAATTCAGAAGTTCAGTTGAACTTCATTTAAAATGGGTGGGACATCCGCAAGCCGGACTTTTTTTGCATTTTGTTTAGGAATATGATGGGTGGGATTAGTTTGGGTGGGGTTAGAGTTGCGTTTCTGCATTAACTGTTCCAGTTTCCCTGAAATTAATGGTTACGCTTTGATGCGGACGGGAAGTTACGCTTTGATGCGGACGGCCCAGGGACCTCCCTTGCAGAACTGTTCCAGTTTCCCTGAAATTAATGGTTACGCTTTGATGCGGACGGGAAGTTACGCTTTGATGCGGACGGCCCAGGGACCTCCCTTGCAGAACGTAACTAGTGGGTTGGGAGTGGGAACCGCTAGGCAAACAGGGTGGTGGGAACAGTATTACTGTTCCCATCACCTTGGATCATTATAAATCTTGAATGACCTTGACCCACTTTTGGAGGGTCAATGACCCCCTCCCCCCCCGAAGAAATGGAGCCCCCCCCCCGAAAAAATGGAGCCCCCCCCCTTCCCCCACTCCTTCCCCCACCTCCCGGGCCAATGACCGGTCATGACCGGCTGCTAACCCCTCTCATTTGCATACCGTTATAAAAGCCGAGCCAGCCGCGGCCAGTGTTTCATTCTGATTCCAGACGTTACGCTGCGAACTTGGAGTTATAACCATGTCTTCTCTACCGACTACTATTTCTACTACTTCTACTTCGACTTCTATTTCTACTACGGCTGTTCCTGCACCTAAGAAAACTCTTCGCCTCAAAAACCTTCCTGATTGCTACAAGAACCGACTTGCATCTCAACCTTCAACTTCTGGAGCTATTCTTCCGCCAACCAACACTTCTAGACTTCGTAGTATTTTTTCACCGCCTTCGCCTTCGCCTTCAAAGGACTCCGCACCACCATCAACTACTATGCCGCCACCGCAGAAGCCAGTTCACCACCATCCTAATACCCCTTCCGTTGAAACCATTGTTCATCGTCTTAGCACACCCATTATCCCATTATCACCATTGCCTCCTACCCCACCACTTAGTACACCTGAAGATCATACCTATCACAAAACTGAATCCTCTCAACCTGCTACTAAATCATCTCCTAAATCAGCTCCTAAACCTGCTTCTAAACCAGCTCCTAAACTTACTCCTAAACCTATTCCTAAACCCGCTCCTTCAGAGCAATTTCAATTATTACAAGAACAGCGTCGTAGGGCATTTAGCCGTCCCACTACTTGCCCTGAAATGCTTACTAGGGGAATTAAGAAAGGATCACCTTGTGGGAGGAAATGTGTAAAAAACGAAAGTTTTTGCCGTGTACATGTCGTAAAACACATTTCTGAACCACAAGTGACAGAAACCCCCACTGTTGAATACCAATCCAAAATTATTGGTGTGAAAGGAAATAGGCTTAAGAGAGGTTGTGTCTATTTTTTTGAAAGTGTTATTGACAACGAACACATTTTGGCAACTTGTAACGGCGTAAGATATAATATTAAAGTGATTGAATCCTTGCGCAAAGAGAAATCCGTTTATGAGTTAGACTCTAAAGACTATCTCCTCAGACACAAACTGGATGGTATTACAAGGTGGGGGCGTAGCAAGTAAATTCACATAGTTTTTTTCCAAATTATTGCTTAAAAAAATACTGGGGGAGAAACACAACGCGTTATAGCGTTGTGTTTCTCCCCCATTATTTTTTAACACTTTAAGTCCCGTGACCTACTGACCTACTTCCATTTGAGTAGTAAGAAAAGTACTTCCCCCACTCCTTTGGGTTGATGACCGGTCACGGTCAGCTCTTACCCCTCATTTGCATACTGTTATAAAAGCGGAGCGAGCGTTGGTCACTCCTTCATTTTGCTTCTACATGCCGCTCTTGTCGTTTCGTCTCTGCTGTTTACAATATTTCTTGCTTCAAACCTCCTCATCTGAATGAAAATTTCAATTCTTCCGAAATTTCTGATGTTTTTGAACAATCTGAAGACACTTTAAGTAACAACAGTGAAAGTGAAGATGATGAGGACGATGATGATTATACTGTTGAACTTAGTGAAGAACGTAAAGTCATAGCAATTGATCCACAATTTCCATTTGATACAATAGAAAAGTTTATGGTTGAAGCTAATAAATGGTTGGACTCAGGAAGTTATGTACGAATTGACTCTTTTATATTGTATGGTGATAGTCATTCTTTACTTGTCACACCAAATGACAGAGACCGCATGTTGCAGTGGGCACAGTCTATGATGGAGTGCTATGAACAAGGTGTGGACACTGGCGGCTATTTTCTTGCACAACTAGTGTAATAACAAAATTACCCTTTCCCCTCCCTACACCCTATCCCTTTCAAATCCTATAAAGAAGGGGGAAAGGAGTGGGGATTATAAAATGGTGGGGGAATGTGTATAAATGCAGGTTCTTTAAAGAGACTTTTATTATTGTGGCTTTAGCAGAAACAACATGGAGTTTAAATCTTCAGCAAAAATAAGGAACAACATAATAAAGAGAGAAATTCGCAAGAAAGAAAAGATCGAACTTATAAAATTACAACTTATAATACCTTCTATTGAAATTGGATGTAGCAAAATAAAGACTTTGGTGAAAACTAACGAATATTTGTTACAATTGCTAAAAACAATCGAAGAGTTGAAGAGCAAGAATGGACATTCTACATAGTAAAATTTGAACATTTTAATATAAATAAGTAAACCCAAAAAAGTAGATGTAGAATAGAGAGCGAGGAATAGATCACTTTGTGGTAATGGACTAACATGCCACTTAGTGCTCTATTCCTCGTTCTCGCGTTAAAATTGGATTACCTTGACCTATTTGTTCGACTGTTAGAATTTGGTTAACACTGTTGAATTTCAGTTTTGAACTAATGTTTATTCTTGTTCAAATGTTAGAGTTTCTTAACACTGTCGAATTTTAGTTTTGAACTAACTTTTAATTTATGCGACTTTTTAGTTCAACTCTAGTTAATTTATGTGCAAATTTAGTTCAACCAAGTGCCTGTGCTCTAGCCATTTCTACCCTAACATTTATTCTTTCAACATCTGTCCCATAACATCTGTCCTAACAGATGTTTGGAGGGCAGGTGTTTGGTTTTAAAAGTAACTAAAATTAGTTGGGTGGGGGAAAGTTAGTTAAAGCTTGAATATAAAGAAGTATATACTAAAACTCCAATGGGAATAAAGAACACGAATGAACAATTAGTTTGTAGAAGGTTAATATTTTTATTTAAAACGTTTGATTTCCTTGTATAGTGAAGAAGATGAAATAGTGGTGGGGGGACCGTTATAAAAGGAGGAACGCGAGAGCCCATTTCATTTTTTGGCGAAATTTCGAAGAGTAAACATCTCAACATGTATCGTTGCGATAAATGTTCGGAATCGTTTCACGATGAAATTCTATTAGACTGTCATAAAGAACTAATTCACAACAACCCAGAAGAAAAACAAGAACAACAAGAACAAGAACAACAAGAAGAACAAGAACAAGAACAAGAACAAGAACAACAAGAAGAACAAGAAGAACAAGATGAACAAGATGAAATAACAGCAACATCTTCAACTACTTTACCGAATCTACAAGTATTTGCATTACCCGGTAAAGTAGTAATGCATCATAAGATTCAAAATGAAAACTTGAAGCTAGAAGAATTTATTAGAGAAGCAAAACCAATCGTAAGTAAAACTTTAAAAGAAGAATTGAAAAGATTAAACTTTCTTAAATTTGGTTTACTACTAGAAGCTATGTTTATAAATGTACAAGAAGAATTATCACCAAGAGGATTCATAACAAAAAACCGAACCATTATGGAAAGTTCAAACATTGATTCAATAATAGAAAATTGTATAGAAGAAATATTAACAAAAATTCAGGAACACGAAGGAAGAGGATCCGGATGGAGTCTTACAAGTATTGAAGTATTAGATATAAGAGTTCACAAACATGGATATGGACTAATGGGATCTAGTTACATTCCTTTACCAAAAAGAATTGAAAATACAAAATCTTGTGTTAATGTTAAAAATGAAGACAATGAATGTTTTCGTTATGCAATGACAGCTAAATTTGTACCACCACTTCATGTGAATAGACCTAACCAAGAATATGAAAATCAAAGATTTAGATACAATTTTCAAGGAATCAATTATCCTGTATCACTGAAAGATATATCAAAATTTGAGAAGAAAAATCCCGGTACGTCTATCAATGTTTTTGCATTAGATAGTTCAAACAAAGTGTATCCTTTACGTATTGCAAAAGAAGAGCTACCAGATCATACGGATTTACTACTACTAACGCGAGGAGATGTGTCTCACTATGTGTACATAAAGCAATTTGATCGTCTTGTTAATAAGCAGCTTTCTAAAGATCGACACAGAAAGTTAATTTGCAAGAGATGTTTCAATTTTAAACGAGATGGGCTACACTCAAGAGAATGGTTACAAGAGCACAAAAGATTATGTAACAATAATTATGAAGCAAAGATTATTTTACCTTCGGAAAGCAGAGCATTTGTTACATTTGAAAAGGTTCATCATCAGTACCGTATTCCTCTAGTTGTGTATGCGGACTTTGAATCAACACTTGTTCCTGTTGAAGATGAAAATTGTGAAGCTAGAAAAAGTGTCAAGTATCAAATGCACAAACCAAACAGTTTTTGTTTAATGGTTAAATCAACATTATCAGAAGAACATTTAAACAGATATGGATTAACTTCAGAACCTCTAGTATATCGTGGTGAAAATGTAGAAAAAATATTTCTTGATCACTTATATTCAATAGCTGGAAATGCACAAAGATTATATACAAATATTGTACCAATGAAACCGATGGAGGAAGAAGAAGAAATTCAACATGAAAATGCAACTCGATGTTTCTTATGCAAAAATGATTTTACTATTGAGAATTATAAAGTTAAAGATCACGATCACCTCACAGGTTATTACAGGGGTGCTGCTTGTAATAAATGCAACTTGAGCTATCGTTTACCACTATTTATTCCTGTGGTTCTGCATAACCTCAGTGGGTACGATGCTCATTTTATAATACCCGAATTAGGAAGAGACGATGGTGAAATTGATGTATTAGCTGAAACTTCAGAGAAGTTCATCAGTTTTTCCAAAAAAGTTGGAAACATGAAACTAAGATTCTGGGACTCCTACAGATTTATGCCGTCAAGTTTATCCAAACTTTCAGAAAATTTAAGGAAACAAGATTTCATCGAAACAAAGAAGATTGTAAATAACGACAAACTGGATTTGGTACTTCGGAAAGGTGTGTTTCCATATGATTACATAGACAGTTTAGAAAGATTTAATGAAACATCACTTCCGGCTAAAGAAGAATTCAAAAGTAAACTTTATGACATGGACATATCTCAAGAGGACTATGATCATGCATGTAAAGTATGGAACAAATTAGGATTTAGAACATTGGGAGAATATTCAGATTTTTATGTTAAATTGGATGTAACTTTACTATGTGATATAATGGAAGAATTTAGAAATACATGTTTTGCGGCATATGGATTGGACCCTCTTCATTCGTACACTTCACCTGGATTAGCATGGCAGGCCATGTTGAAAGAAACAAATTGTAAAATACAACTTCTTACTGATATAGATATGGTTATGATGTTAGAGTCAGGAGTTCGAGGGGGATTGACGCAAAGCGTTACACGACATTTCAAGGCGAACAACAAGTATCTGCCCGATTATGATGCATCAAAACCAACAACATTCCTGGGTTATTTTGATGCAAATAACTTATACGGATGGGCAATGTCGAATCCCCTTCCATATGATAATTTTAAATGGATAGATCCAGAATCGATTGGAAACATAATGGATATACCGAAGCATGGTGAAACTGGTTACATTTTTGATGTCAATTTTGAATATCCTGAACCTCTTCATGATCAACATTATGATTTACCACTTCTTCCGAAGACTGAAATTTCCCCTACTGGAAGATGGCCAAAATTAATGATGACATTAACCGACAAGTCTTGATATGTTGGACACTACTGGATGATACAACAAGCTTTAGACTTAGGATTGAGAATTACAAAAATTAATCGAGTACTACAATTTTCTCAATCTTGTTGGTTAAAACCTTACATCGACAACAACACAAGAAGAAGAGCCACCGCTACATCAAGTTTTCAAAAAGATTTTTTCAAATTAATGAATAACGCATTATTTGGCAAAACTTTGGAAAACAAAAGGAAACATAAGGATATCAAATTGGTAACTGATCCAGTAAAATTACAGAAATTGGTGCAACAACCAAACTTTGGTTCATCTATAATTATTAATGAAAATCTAGTTGTTATTTCCATGAACAAGAAGTCAGTTAAAATGGATCTTGGAATGTCAATCTTGGATATTTCAAAAACACATATGTACGAGTTTCATTATAAGAAGATGGTTAACTATTATGGAAGAGAGAACATTGGTATTGCATATATGGATACGGATGCACTAATTTACTGGATTAAAACAAATGACATGTATGAAGATCTACGCACCTTTATATATAAAGATGATTTCGACTTTTCCGATTATCCTAAGGATCATCCAAATTACGACTATGACAGAAATAAGAAAGTATTGGGAAAATTTAAAGATGAAACAAATGGTGTGCCGATGATGGAAATTGTAGCATTAATGTCCAAACTGTATTCATTTCAACTGTACATAAACGAGAGGAACGAACATCAAGTCACGAAGAAGGCCAAAGGAATAAAAACTTCTTTCCTGAAGAAGAACGTACAGTTTGAACATTATAAAAGATGTTTGTTTGAAAATGTTGAAACAACTGCAACGTTCAACACTATTAGAAGTTATAATCATCAACTTTTTAGTGTCAAACAAACAAAGTGGGCATTAAGCTACAAAGATGACAAGCGCCATATTTTAGAAGATAAAATTAATACTTTACCATTCGGCCACTACTCTCTAAACCCTATCGACCAGTAAACCTATTCTTCGTCCTCTACCTTCTTCCTTTTTCCTTTCCGTAAAGAAGAGGGGACATGGCAAGCCCAATGCCATGTTCCCTCTTTTTTACACTAATATGAAATGGCCTTGACCTATATTCAAACTATATAAATGAGAATAAACTATTTTATGGATCAGTATTTTTACATGCGGTGTACAAGCAACATCTGAAGATGGAAAGTGTGAAGGACAAGATTGTAAATGAACTACATAAACCAGCAAGAAGAAGATTTCCAAGAAGAAGTACAATCATTAAAGGAATGAATGATCTTTATCAAGCTGATCTCATTGAAATGATACCGCACAGTAAATTAAATAAAGGATTTAAATATATTTTAACAATTATAGACTGTTTTACTAAAATAGCTGACGCTTTACCATTGAAGGATAAGACTGGTAAAAGTGTTACAAAAGCTATGGAAACCACAATACAAAGAAATAAATTTAAAATTAAACATCTACAGACCGATGATGAAAAAGAATATTTTAATAAAGACTTTGGAGCTTTGATGAAGAAATATCAAATAAATCATTATTCTACAAATTCTGAAGTTAAAGCTTCAATAATTGAAAGATTTAATAGAACATTAAAAGGTGCGATGTATAAACAATTTTCAAAAAGAGGATCATACGTGTGGTATGACATATTACCACAACTTATAAAAGAGTATAACAACAAATATCATCGTACCATTGGAATGAAACCTATCCAGGTAAATAGTGCTAATGCCAAAATTGTATTACAACGCATTAAAAATAATACAACACCGAAATTGGAAAAATTGCAACCAAAGAAGTTCAAGGTCAACGATAAAGTTCGTATAAGCAAATACAAAGGTGTATTTAGTAAAAGATATCTACCAAATTGGACTAATGAAGTATTTACAATTTATAAAGTGCAACCAACTATATCTGAAACCTATTTATTAAAGGATAACAAGGGTGAATTACTTCAAGGTGGATTTTACGGACATGAATTGTTGAAATCAACAGTCGGTGATGTATATCTTGTCGAGAAGATTTTACAAAGGAAAAAGGATATGGTTAAAGTCCGGTGGTTAGGGTTTGATAAAAGTGAAGACTCTTGGATTCCTTCAAAAGACTTAGTATAGTTGTTTAATAGCTCATTGTGTGTTTAACCTTTATACAAGATGGAGATTGTACAACAAAAAGATCGATTTAATATCAATAACATTGATGAATTGACAGTTGACAATGATAAGTTAAATCATGGAAAACATGGTGAATTACTACCAAATACGATAAGATGTCTAATAACTGGTCCTTCAAATTGTGGAAAAACTAATGTTGTTTTTAACCTTATAACTAATCCTAAAGGATTGCGTTTTAACAATATATACAATTTTTCAAAATCATTGCAACAACCAAAATATCAATTATTGGATAAAGTACTTGCAAGTGTACCTGAAGTAAATTTTTACAAGTTTAATGCCAGTGAAACAATTATGCAACCAAATGAAGCAAAACCATTTTCTATTTTTATATTTGACGATGTTTCTTGTGAAAATCATGACACAATAAGGAATTATTTTGCTATGGGAAGACATCATAATATTGATAGCATTTACATTGGTCAAACATACAGTAAAATTCCAAAACAACTTATAAGAGACAATGCAAATATGTTGATCATCTTCAAGCAAGATGAAACAAATTTAAAGCATATATATAATGATCATGTAAATGCGGATATGCCATTTGAAAAATTTAAAGAGATGTGTGGCAAAGCATGGAATGAGAAATATAGCTTTCTCGTTATTATGAAGGAAGAAGATATTAAAAATGGTAGATATCGTATAGGGTTGGATAAATTTGTATTTATGCGTTGAACTACCGATGCTACATCTAGTTACACTTTGAACTTCACAGTGTAAACATGGTGAATCAAGAAAAACTATTGAAAGAAATAAAATCACTCAGTGATTCTATTAGGATGAAGAATCGTGCATTGAGGATGGGTTTAAGTGAAAGAGAAGAATTTCTAGAGACTACATTTAAACCTATTACGGAACTTTTAAAACAGATATCAGAAACTATTGGTAAACCTCGTTATGAAGGAGATGTTTTACTACCAGTTTCTAAACAAGAAGTACAAGCATTAAAAAAAGAAGAAGATGATGATTCATATACAAGTGCTAGTGAACAAGAAGAAACAAAAGAAGAAGAAGAACCAATTGTTGAAAAGGAAGAAGAACAGCCAATACCAGAAGCAGAACAATCTATTCCAAATTTAACTCAATTGAGTAGCGATATATTACAACATGGACCTCTTGGAAGAAAATATATAATGAAAATGCTACATGACATGAAATCAAACCCAAATTTGAGTAGATCACACATATACGGAGCAAGAATTGATGGGAATGAATTAAAGATCGGCGATTCAAAACTTGAAATAACACAAGATGATTACATCATTATTGGTGAGCACAGATATAAAGGAACAAAAGGATTATATGAATTAATTTTTAAAAACATACCACTAAGATATTCATCCAAAGATTTAAGTGTTTTTAAGGAGATTCTACAAAATACTAACGCTCATAAAAGAAACTACTTAAAGGATGGAATGATTAATCGTTCACGTGCAACAAAATATAACATCGTTATAAAAAAGTTGTTTCCTCCACGAAAATTGCCAACATTACGTACTGCACCAGCGGTGAGACAACCACTGAAAAGAAAATCTCTATCACTTATGGATTTATCACTTCTTGAACAACATGGTAAAAAGAGTAAAGGAGATACTTCAACATCTGGTAAAGGATTGATGAAAAATCTATACAATACAAATGTGATTTACTACAATGACATCAATAAATTGGTTGATAGAATGAGACTATTGCATGAAGCCATGGAAGCTGGTCATACAGGTTTAAATAATGAATGGGTAGCTCTGATTGACGAACTCAGGAATCGCGGCATAATTGTATAATCGTCCGCGGATATATAAGAGTTGCAGGCATATAATGTGTCAGTTCCAACATGAGCGTTGACAAGTTCGGACGTTACTCCGTGTTAGGAGTGCAAGTTGGAGAAAACAGAAAAAGAAGTGGATTACCGCAAACACCCGAAGGTGACTATAACATAAATAATAAACGTTTAAAGTTTGTTAAAGATCCAGAAGAAGATGGAGATGCAACAAATTTAAAAACAGTAAAGGAGGAAACATCTACAAGTTTAAAACTCGACAACAACCAACTGTATGATGCAAAATCTCACAGGGTTATTAATGTTGCAAAACCAGTCAATAATGGAGATGTTGTTAATAAAGGCTATTTTTTATCTGCGATGGAATATGCTTTACTGTTGGAAAAGACTAAAAGTGGAAAAAAGTACAATGCTTTAAATTATAAAATAACTAATGTGGCAGATCCAACCGAGGATACAGATACAATCAATAAGCGTTATTTGCACTCTGTAATACCAGAAAAGAAAAAAGATGGATTTTCCTTCTATAAATATACTATAAACGATATTGGATATCCTAAAGAAGAAAGTGATGGTGTTAATATAAAATACATTAAAGATAATTGTATTTTATATAATGGTGCTGTTATTGATTGTCATGGAAAAGTGTTGTCCAATCTGAAAGATGGTTCAACTCCATCGGATGCTGCTACCATGAAACAAATGAATGAAACCTTGAAGAAAGGAACATCCGCTTTTGTTAAACAAAATCAGGTAGTGTCAAAGACAGGTGATGAATTTATGCAAGGAAGTGAAAAGTTTACCTTACTACAACTACAAAATGACAAGTGGGATGGAAAAAGTAAAAAATTGTCAAATATAAGTTTAGGCACGGAAGAACATGATGCTGTTATTTTCACACAAGTACCACAACTATCAGCTGATGGTGTTAGTTTTATGTGTAAAGGTAAACGTTTAACCCTAGTAAAATCTGGTAAAGATGATCATGATTGTGTTGTTTTAAAACAAACTATAGTTTTAGATAAAATAAATAACGTATATGATGGAAAAGGTAAAAGAATATCTAACATATCAGCAGGAATAGCTCCGAATGATGTTGCTACTATTAATCAAGTTATAGCAACCTCTAATAACGATCCATCTGTGTATACATGTAATGGTAAACGTATCACAAATCTTGATAATCCTGAATATGACAAAGATGCTACTAATATAGAGTATGTAAAGAATCTTGTAGGTAATGTAGTTATTGATATGCATAATCATTTGATTAATGCATCGATGAAACACAATAAAATCGAAGATTCTCGGAGAAACCAATGGATTAAAGATGAAATCATTGATAGATACTAGTAAAACTTTTGAATATTTAAGTATGGAATACACAAAAAAGGATTCATTATCATAAAGTATTTCATAGAGTGAAGACGTTGGTTACATAAAACAGCATAATGAAGACCGTATCGCTCAGTCGTCGTCAAGACAGCGGCAAGAGAGGACGTGGTTTAACATCAGCTGCATTATCCCTGCTCAGACGGATTCCAATTGGTGCTGTTGTGAATCGAGCGATAGACGCTTTACCATACGAATTACATCTGCCCGGAGGTTATCAATATTGTGGACCTGGAACTAAGTTGGCAAAACGTTTAGCAAGAGGAGATCCTGGAATTAATAAATTAGATCAAGCTTGCAAAGAACACGATATAGCATATTCAAAGTATAAAGATTCAACAAATAGATCAATAGCGGATAACATTCTAGCAGAAAAAGCTTGGCAAAGAGTAAAATCAAGTGACGCAAGTATTGCAGAAAAAGCAGCGGCTTGGGCAGTAACTACAACCATGAAGACGAAAGCAAAGTTAGGTGGTGGAAGACGCAGAGGAAGACCTGCAAAGAGAGGCGCTCCCAAAAGAGGTGGAAACATTAAAAAAGGGCGTCGTAGAACTCGCAAGGCAAATGTAAAGAAGACTTCTGTTTGGCAAATGGTAAAAAACGGAGCAGGTTTATACCTAAAACCGTACCGTGTGTACTAAATAAGAAGAATCAATTGATAATTCCAAATAAAGCCTTAACAAATCATCAGTTAAATGATTATGTAAAATGTTTGAAAATACCATTCTTTCGAGGAGTTTTTATGAAAGATGCATTACCAACTAAAATATGGAAAAATGAAACTGGAATTGTAAATTTGGATTCCACCTATGGTCCAGGCACTCATTGGGTATGCTATAAAAAACTCGGACAAACCATTTACTACTTTGACAGTTTTGGCAATCTACCACCGCCAAAAGAACTGCAACATTATTTTCGAAACTCCAAAAACATTTTTTACAATTACAAAAGAGAACAACCTAACAATACTGAAATATGTGGGCATTTATGTTTGGAGTTTCTAGCGAAGAGTGTCAGTCAGCTTTAAGATGTCATCGTATACAGTGTCACTGAGTGGAAATTCATCCACATTGAAAAGTACGCTGTTCCCAGCATTGCGTCTATCCAAGGAAAGATTATGGGAAGCGGCATTACTTGATTTGACTACCTACAACTCAATTCCCAATGTTACGGAAGGAAAGAACAATTTACTACATTATTATGAAACTAAGGATGCTTCAGGAAAATACTCAGAATTGAAAATAATTACATTTCCTACTGGAGCATATGAAATTGATGACATAAACCAATTATTACAGAAACAACTTGGAGAAGACAATATCACCGTTAAAGGAAACAACAATACTTTAAAAGCAGAAATAACTTCCAAATATTATATTGATGTTGGCTTGGAAAACTCTATTGGCAGTTTACTTGGATTTACAGATACCAAAAAGAAAATCTTAACTCCTGGAACTACTCATTCAGGTGATTCAACTGTAACAATATTGAAAGTAAATAGTATCGATGTCACGTGCAACATTATACACGGATCGTATAGAGATGGAGTTAATCAACATATTTTACATACATTTTATCCAACAGTAGCTCCCGGTTTTAAAATTGTTGAGAAGCCACAAAACTTGATATACCTACCGTTAAACACCAGTTTCATTTCAGACATCGTACTGAACATATTGGATCAAGACGGTCATAGTGTTGACTTTAGAGGAGAAACAATTACTATACGGATACACATTAGAGCAGCAACATAAAAGTCAACATGGGATTATCATTTAAACCACAACGGAAGAGTCGGGAGCTCAGTAGCTCCTCGACATTGGAAGAGTTAACATCGGACAACATTCGTTTTCTACAGAAGATTGGATTGAAACTTAACAGAGATGGATATCCTGGATATATCTCAAGGACCAACGTTCGACGAAACACTATGGGAGAAGGAATATCACACGCACAACCCTTACACTTCATCAAAATTAAACAATAACGATGAAATAAGGATTCCCATTCAACAACAAGATATTTACACATTACCGTGTGAAAGTTACTTGTACATCGAAGGACGGGTATTAAAATTGGATGGAAAAACTGCTTCAACAGTTCCTTTTATAAATAACCCGATGGCATATCTTTTTGATGAAATAAGATATGAAATATCAGGGGTGACGGTTGATTCAACAAAAAAGGTTGGTTTAACAACGACATTGAAAGGATTAACATCATTAACACCGCATGAGAAGAATTCAATAGTCACCGCCGGATGGGTTGCCCCCGATAAAGACACTATAACACCAGCTTCCAACGGTCACTTTGATTTTCATGTACCTTTACGATTGCTTTTGGGATTCGCTGAAGATTACAAACGGGTAATAATAAATGTCAAACAAGAATTAGTATTACTCAGATCTTCAACTAATAAGGACTTAATACTTGCAGACCCTGCAACTACGGAAGATAAACTGGAATGGCAACTACAGTTGGATAAAGTTGTTTGGAGAGTACCTCATGTAAGATTGGCCGATGAACATAGAATCCTATTATTGAGAAAGTTAAAATCTGACCGTGATATTGTGATGCCATTCCGAAGTTGGGAATTTCATGAATACCCTACACTACCTCAGACAGAACGACAAACATGGACCGTCAAGACATCAACTTACTTGGAACGAGCAAGGTACATAATACTCGGTTTTCAAACTAAGCGAAAAGATGTTATCACTGCAAATGCTGGTCAATTTGATCACTGTAAAATAAAGAATTGTAAAGTTTTCCTAAACTCTCAATTCTTTCCCTATGACAATTTGAATGTCATGTTCAGCAAAAAACGTTTTTCCATTTTATACGATATGTATGCAAGATTTCAATCGTCATATTATGAAAAGACTAATACACCACTATTATCACCTGACCAGTATTATTCCAAGGCTCCAATAATTGTAATCGATTGTTCAAAACAAAATGAATCGGTAAAATCATCAAGTGTGGATATAAAAATTGAAATGGAATTTGAAGAACCAGTAGCGGATGGAACTTCGGCATACTGTCTAATTCTACATGATAAAATAGTTACTTACACACCGCTCACCGGAATTGTGAAGAATGTACTTTAAGAAGAATTAATACAATGACTGCAGATTTTTGAGGTTAGAATTATCTACCTTAACTTTAGAGGTTAGAATTTCGTTTGTAAAATACAAGTTGAAAACAAACAATTATGTAATTGTATAAATTTCAAGGATTTTACGAAAAGTATAAAAGCGAGAAAATAATTAGTGGAAACTTCATTCTATCTTCAACCGTCGTATGGGAAACATCATTCGCAAGATGAATTCTACTAACGGAGAAGAAAATACACCTCTAATGGATGATAATAGTTCAGATATAGAAAAACAAGTTGAACGAGAAATGGACGAGTTCCTAAAGTTTAACAAACATAAGAAGAGAGAAGAAGAAAAAGCTGAAAAAGAAGTAAAAAGGAAGAAGGTTGAAGTTAACATTACAACCAATATTTTAACAGAAGTATTTCTTCGGATTATCTACCCAATTTCTTCATGCATGACAAAAAGTATATCAGTTGGAATTTTAAAATCAATGGATTATTCACCAATTGTTATTTTAAATCATGGAAACAAAATGGTTACTTTCAGTGAAACTACTTGGGAATCTCTCATGAAACATTTACATCTTTTGGAGTGCTATTTAAGTAACAACACATTTGGAAGAAGAACAAGATTAAGTTTATTGGAATCAAATATTGAAGTTGATATAGTAAAACATCGTGGAGGACAAATTGTTCGCTTCAGAGATTTAACTACACATAATGTTAAATTATATTTCACTAAAGAAGAATTTTACACTTTAAGTTGTACTACCGGTCCCGTCACCAGATATTTGAAATAACTAATATTTTCAAGTGCAATAATTAAAGACTATCTAATTGATACATTGGACAAAAAACCTTTTGTTCCAATTTTATACGGTCCCGTGGATACTTCAATCTTTAATAGAATACCTCAAGAAGTTGAAATGTGGAGACAATTAAACAACTATCACACCAATTTTAATATTGATGAAGTGGCACAAGAAGTGAAAGAAGAAGAACAATCCTGTCTGTTATAAACATCGGCTCATTCAATTTTTAAGTCAGTTGTTAGTAAGACTTCATCATGAATAAACGGGTTTCGTTTTCTAATGCGCCACATATAATGGAAGTTAAAAGAGGTATAATTGAATTTCAAGCTTTCCGAGGAAATGATGGTAATTTTATTATTAAAGAATTAGTAATCTTGGACATGAACACATCAGTAGTTTATCATTATTTGTTCAAACCTCCAGTACCATTTAATAGACTAACAACTAAAGCGAAAGTTACAAACAAATGGTTGAACAAACATTTTCACAACTTAAGATGGGATGAAGGTTTCATTAATTATAACATGATGCCGCACATTATGAATCATTATTGCAAAGAGTTTAAAATTATCTACACAAGGGGATTGGAAAAAGCAAATTGGATACAATCATTTACAAGCAACGAAGTGATTAATGCAATAATTGATTAAGATTTCCAATGCTACTTCAACGAACTTTGTATTTCATCAAAAAGTTTTAAACATCGAAGGTCGCAATGCGCTTTAAAGAATGCCTACCGCTTGAACAATTTCCTTCAACAAAGTGGTGGGTGTAGTGTCAGTAGTGGGGGTAATGTCGATTATAAAAGCGAGAGCGCTACCATGACGCAGCATGAGTATTACTCTAACCTCCGAAGAGACAACATCTCCGACGGACATTCTTATTAACAAGAAGATTAACAACAACATCAAGATGGCATCACAGAACTTACTTCAAAGTTTAGTTGATCAGTTCAACGCTCATTCTAAATCATCAATTCTACCTACAAAGAAATGTTCTGAACTAAAAGAAGAAAACCACTACATCATTCATACGATTAAGAAAATGGAAACTTCAGTAGGTGATGCTATTAATTGCACATTGAGCGAGGCTCCATATGCAGTTGGTGATGAACCAAAATTTCAGATCTTCCTACCAAGACGCTTTGTACAACTTCTTCAAAATGAAGATCTTCGTGTAGTTCAACCCGGCGCACTCTATTTGGTTTCGCACGGACCAAGTGGAAACAACTCAACTGAACTAACTATTCATGTAACACCTACTACTGATTAGTTTGTACATAACATTGTAACTATTTGTTTGTAATTGTTTTTCAATAAATATAATATAAAAAAAATAAAAAAAATTAAAAGAAGCAACATATTGTGATGTCTTTGTACATTACAATATGTTGCTTTTTTTAAAAATTCCACGGGATGACCTTGACCCACTTTTGTGTGATTATAAAAGCGAAAATCTACTTGTAAAATTCATCAGTCTACGACTACCTTTCGTCAATGAATACAAAAACGTTAAGAAGGTCACATCCCATGTTAAAAATTGGCCGACATTTTATTCCGCTAGGAGCGCTGTAAACTGAACTTGAGCACTCCAAATAGAGATAGCGCCAGAGGAAACGGCCTAAACATAGTACGAGAGAAAGGGAAATATTAAATTTCTTATTTAGTATTGTGTCGTCAAAACACCATTTTAAACATTAGCTACCTAGCTTATTTGGTATCATTGGAAAGCTTTTTTCAAGAAGAATCATTATTTTAAGCCATTAAATCCTTTTAATGTTAAGACTTTGTCGTATAGGCTTTCAACTTTAATGTTATTCTAATGAAGATATTTTATTGAATCATATGTTTACCAAAATAAACTAAGTTATAAACGTCGTCATGGTATCCTGCTATTTTCAAATTTGTTTACTTTTGTTCCAAAATGAGCACTAACTACTAAAGTATAGGCGCGGACGGAAAAATTGTTCCTACATTAGTTAAAAGAATTGGTCCAGTAATGCAAAACTGTCATAGGTTATGTATGCTATGTGAGTGCAGCGTGAGGACGAGAGATTCTTTGCTGGTGACCATCTGCAACAAAGTCAGAATGTAATCTGACTAATAGGTCATTGTCTCGTGCGCGCTCTCATGGTGGAGTGCGCTACTACGTCAACAGAAACTTTCTTGACCATTTCTTCCATAAGATGTGACCTTCTTAACGTTTTTGTATTCATTGCTTTCGTACCGTACACATCTCGCTCACTCTATCGCTTAATATAAAAACTAAAAGATGTCTCTCAAAGTCAAGTGTGCATCTTATGATACCAACACCATTACAACTTTTGAACAACTCGAAGATTTAACCAACGAAATGCGAGTTTTACTTACCGGTGGTTATCACTTAACTGTTGATGTTAGTGCTACTAATACAAGGATGTTCACTAAAACAAAATATTGCGATGATGAAATATTTTTTTCTACACAACCTACAACTTCTTCATCGCCAGCTGGTCAACATAACGTCAAGTTCCAGAAGTATTACCAATGTTGAATAACTTTTGACAAATAAAATTACAACTAAGGAATCACATGGTCAATGTGAAGTTCATAAAAAGGATGTGACAGTTGGATAAATAATCATTCACTTCTCAGCTCTCGCCACAACAAGACCTATTCTACAAAATGTTATACAGAATGATGATTGAACTTGATGGGAAAATCTATGGAAAAGATTACAACACCGTTGAACAAATGACAGAAGATTTAGAAATATTAACCCGAGAAGGATATCAGGCTAAATTAATTTTAAAATTTCCTGAAGTACATCCACTATCAACTGAAGAACTTATCGCTATGGCTAAAGCGGAGAGAGAGAAAAAGTCTGAAGAAAACAAACAGAAACAGACAAAGTCTGAAGAAGATAAACAGAAATAAACTTCTTAAGTATCAACATTCCTTACATTAGTAAGGTATAATTTTTTAAAACTCCATTTGGATGACCTTGAAATTACCCCTACCACTTTTCATAGTACATAAAACTCGCTATTCATCACTATAAACTCTTATTCTTTCACTAGACTCCGCAGCATCAACATGGAAGAGCAAAAATACAAGTACAAACCTCGTTACTGTTGTGAACAACAGTGTACAGATTTAGGACCAATGATGGTGGATGGGTTAGCTTGTACTAAATGTGAATTCTTCGGATCTTGTTACTGCAAATGCAAAACAAAACAACTACCGCCACCGGAATTGCGAACTTTCAAATTTTACAAATCAAGATATTTTCATACATGTTGTCCTCAAAGGTGTTTCAAATTTCACCCTCTAGATCTTGCTCATTGTCAACGCACCAATTCTCATCAAGATGATTTTTGTACACATATGATAAAAAGATGTAAATACAGATCAGATTGGTATTCCGATCCTGTAGAACCATCAAATGTGTAATTTCAGTTTTACACTCTTTTTTAAAACTTCAATTGGATGACCTTGAGATTTCCCCCACTACCGGTTCTAATTTTTATATTATATTATATTCAACTTTAAATCATTTCACTTCCAACACTCTAACTAACAACATGGAAGCAAAATTTATCAAGTTTGAACATATAATAACTGAGAGGGAGGAGATGGAAGAATTGTTTCAAAACTTACTTTCTATCATGGACAAATATCCTATGAGATGGTTCAGAATTGTGGTTCAATATTTAAATCCTGGTGAGTTATTTTCTTCATCGTCATCTTCACAGAGTGAGGAAGACGAAACAACTAATTCAGTTAGAATAATTGAATTAAAAGATGAAGAAGAAGAACTTACCGTTTTATTTGATCATAAGCTCAAGGTCGCCGTTATATAAGCCCCCTCCCTATGCGCCGATCCTCATTCCATCACCGACTCTCCAACGATGAACAACTCTCCATTGGCCCAAATGAATTCTAGTTTTGAAATAAACTCTAAAGAAGAGTTACAAGACATTTTTAATATTTTACAAGAACTTGTAGATAATTTTACAACCATCAAAATGAATTTGGAAATAACATACGATTGTCCTATTTGTGATAAGGTTGAAAGTTCGGACGAAGACAGTTTACTAAATCTAACTCCTGCACCATCTGACACTACTGATGGTAATAATGAAGAGCAACGTCTTTCCCCCACCACTTCTTTGTAATTCATCTTTCCCCCCACTACTTCTTTATTTAACTAACATTTCTCGCTTTCACTTCTCATTCCGTCTTCGACTTCTGAACTATCAACATCACTTGTTTTAAAATTTCAAACACTAACACAATCATGATGGATATGATGGATGAAGTTCCCTTCGTAACTAGAATGGAAGAGGATAAATTGAAATTGGAAATTAAACGATTGGAAATGGAACGGGAAAACCAACTCGAAATGTTACATTTGTTCAAGCTTTTCAAATACATCATCTGGGCACTCTGCATTTACCTTCTCATCGTCGTCGGTGTTTGCATTTACAACTCTATAGTTCATCACAAAAGTTCAACTTGTTTAAACTCTGCTGTTGCACATTGATTGTATGTTCACTAATAAAATTCAAAAGTTACTTCAACCTATCCCGCTATCACCAACTAGTTCAACTTTGAACTATTTCTGGTGGTAGTTGGGTAGGCTTTTTTAAAACTTACTCTGGATGGCCTTGACATACTTTCCAGGCCCCCAGTTATACCTGTTGAATTTCAGTTTTCAACTGACTCTTAATTTTTGTTCAACTGTTAGAGTTTAGTTAACACAGTTGAATTTCACTTTTAAACTAACTTTTAATTCATGCCCAATTCTACTTCAAATTGAGGGCATATGCTCTCGCCATCTGCACCCTGCAGCTGCCCTGGCAGCTGACACCATCTGACCCCTGCAGCTGCCCTGGCAGCTGACGTCACTTCCGGTTTAGAAGTGGCTTTTTCCCTCTACTAATAGTATATTTTTATTAAGTCACCAGTACACAACACTAGGACTTCGAAAAACAGATATTTTTTTACACTTGTCAATTGTTTCCAGGGTCTTCCATTCCAACATATGTTTTATAACTTAAAATTGAACTATTTGGGAGTTTATTTTAAGACGTTGTTTTTCATGGAAGAATAACATCAGAGTTTTCTAGTAATAAGAAAATTGAATATTTAAATAATACAGTAACTGTGGGCCGAGCGTTTGCTCGGTAAACTTAATTTATTTATAAATAAATAGTCATAATCAACAGTATAAAGTAATATTTAAAAACTTATAAATTATTTTTATTATAGTGTCACTAGCTGCTACCTAGTATGCTTTGCAATGCCAACCTAAGGAATTTTGACCCTGCAATTGAGCTCGTTCGCTACGCTCACTCGCCGCAAGTCCATAATATTATCTATTTTTTATTGCCAATCTCACATCAATACTTCAGATGAGAAGTTCTCCCAATACTTTAAATGAGAACAGCTGCTTATAGTATTAATCAAAAACAAAAATTGTATGCCATATGTTGTGTTCATAAACAACTCAGACCATAAACTCAAAAATACCCTGACATGGGTAAGTTTATGACGTGCCTGAGCGTAGGCCCTGAGGGCTATACAAAAACTAATGGCTTATAAACCTTCTCCATAAAAATTTCCACGTATGTACCAAGTTTCATGATAAACGTTGCAGTGATTTCCGGGTCCATGGATCACAAATTCAAAAATAAAATATACAAACATGCTCTTTTATAAATATAAATTCAGTAATTCAGTTTCTGTCTACAATGGAAAACCACATGTTTATACTGGAGCACGTGGTTCGCTTTGACAGTTGAGTCAGCTGTTTACAGCAACTCTTTTTTATATTTTGAACTCCATGAGACCAATTATAGAGTATAGGATAGGATAATCAACAGCTCATGAATATAGGGTGTATCTAAAAGGGTGTAGGAATTTTGAATGCGTACAAGTGAAATAATTTTAATATAGCCTCACTAAACGATTTCAACGTCAATAAAAAGTTGAAAAGTAAGATTTTTATATTGTTTAATATGGTGACTTGAGACATCTGCTAGAGCGATTTTCAACATTGATCATGACTGTAACAGCAGAGATGCTGTAAACCACTTGGTAAGAAATCAAATACCGTTTTGATGTCTTCAGCGTAACAAATGGAGTTCACATTAAAACGTATTGAAATATAAAAAACCTTTAATTTTTTCTAAAAAATTTTACATTTGATTGGTTTAAAACCTTTTCAGTGACCTTCAAAATCACGGCAATATTTTATAAGCACAATGTATTAACCCCAGTATAGTGGTGTGTGTGGATACCTGTAGGCGTCCTGGGAGACGTTGATCTTGCCGGGCGCGCCGGTCGTCTCGGTCCGCGAGGTCAGGTTGACCGTGTTGCCGAACAGGCAGTACCTGGGCATCCTGTGGCCGATCACCCCTGTCACCACCTCGCCGCTGTGGATCCCGATGGAGATACGCTAAACACACAACATCGGGTCAATCATTCGGATGACAATGTCGTCTCGGTCCGCGAGGTCAGGTTGACCGTGTTGCCGAACAGGCAGTACCTGGGCATCCTGTGGCCGATCACCCCTGTCACCACCTCGCCGCTGTGGATCCCGATGGAGATACGCTAAACACACAACGTCGGGTCAATCATTCGGATGACAATGCCATCTCGGTCCGCGAGGTCAGGTTGACCGTGTTGCCGAACAGGCAGTACCTGGGCATCCTGTGGCCGATCACCCCTGTCACCACCTCGCCGCTGTGGATCCCGATGGAGATACGCTAAACACACAACATTGGGTCAATCATTCGGATGACAATGTCGTCTCGGTCCGCGAGGTCAGGTTGACCGTGTTGCCGAACAGGCAGTATCTGGGCATCCTGTGGCCGATCACCCCTGTCACCACCTCGCCGCTGTGGATCCCGATGGAGATATGCTAAACACACAACATGGGGTCGGTCATTCATTTTGATGACAATGTGATCTCGGTCGGCGAGGTCAGGTTGACCGTGTTGCCGAATATACAGTACCTGAGCATCCTGTTGCCGATCACAAGCATTTCGTAGTCTAAATTATGTACAGATTGAATGTTTTTGAGATTTGATTCTCAAGTCCTCAATTTTAACGAGCATTTATTTATCCTATACTATAATACGAGGAATGTCTGAAGGGATGTGTGTTCCACGATCTCGAAATGTAGCGGTTAGATTTTGCTTAAACTTTGCATTTAAGAGTGTTTTGGCCAAAAAATAAGTTTAGAAACTGACTCAATCCCAGGAAAAATCGAATTTGGTCTATATTTAAGTTTAAAAATAGTAATTTATAACATTGGTCTTATGGGTTGCTATTTTGGTAACGAAATAACAACGAAATGTAAACAAAAATAAAGAAACATTAATGTTAAGCAGACTTTTTGAAACAGCTGTTATCTGTGAAGAGGTATAGGCCTGATTGGTTGTTGGTGGAAATATTAAAACTGAATTAAAACCAACGAGCAAGGCTCGGTTAACCTGGTACTAATCTATTGATAGTAGGAAAAAAAAACACACATTTGGCGACACAACAGGTTTGTTTATTTCAAAGAACACGTCCACGAATCTTTTTCATATCTCTGAGAACATCCAATTTTTTATTGTATTTCTATGGATAAGTGGGACTTTGGCATCACAAAGTTTGGATGACAAAGATATGTAAGTGTATGTATGTAGATGACCAAGTGGATTCCTAAAGTGAATTTACGTGTCTAGGAAAAAGATTTTTTTTATTAAAAGAAACATTTAGGAGCCATCTTGAAAGTTTGGTAGGAAACTTAATCTCATTTGTTCTGTTAGCCTAACTCAAGAGGTGTAGAGAAAACCCCTCTTATGATGATCGCTAACTATTTTGATTGTTTAGAAACTATTAACATTGTCGTAGGGATTGCCCACTGATGGAAATTAACCAAAGATTCAGTTGATCTTGGGCCAATTATTTTAAATCTATATATATAATTCCGTAAGCGAATCGGTCCCCACGAAATATCTCGAGTTAGAAGGAAGATAGGGTAATGTACGATGGCTCATTTTAAAGCTTGAGGGCCAAGGACGCAAGGAAAAATACCAGAATCGTCAAAAGTTACATGGGCTTTGCCCCATTGGACCTTGAAGTTCTAATGTTAATCTAATGGGAAGAGGATGTTTAGATCTTCACGTGTGATTAAGCAGATGATCCAGTGAATAATTTTTATCATAAACTCAGCTGGTTATTGAACAGATATTTTGAATTAAGATAACCATATTTAATTATAACTTTTTTAAAATTTGCAATGCACTATAAA
The DNA here is from genome assembly GCA_030545055.2 of Neoaliturus tenellus. Lineage (NCBI taxonomy): Eukaryota > Metazoa > Arthropoda > Insecta > Hemiptera > Cicadellidae > Neoaliturus > Neoaliturus tenellus. The sequence continues at coordinate 142,239,066 of CM061531.1, forward strand.
AAAAGGAAAACACCAATAGTGATGGAAAAATCACGGATCCACGGTAGATTTCTCTCTTCAAAATCTATGTCATTATGATTTTGTGCGTTGAATATACCGCTGTAAAAAGTGACTTAGCCGTGATATGGTTGAAATAATAGTTAATAAAGTGGCTTTACTCAGTGTAATTGTTTATTTTTGACTAAATCATATTATGTAAACTACTAACATTGGATAACCTCCGTATGAGGAATATTTTGTTTCATAAATTCTCTGCTTCTTTCCTTACAAAGGTCGCACGGAATCAATTATTGCCTATTAATACATAAAACCGGGGAGCTTTTCATGTATGCAGTGTGCAAAAACGAACAATATGTCAAACAATGTTCTACTTCATTGAACGAGTAGACAAAATAGACTACAATCATAGCACAAGGAACGTTGTTAGACTCAAGTGACTGGTGGTGGTTGGGGGGGGGGGGGCACGAGGGGTGTCAGTGGCACAGGGGTAGGGGGGCATGGGGGCCTCGGTGGAGGCATGGGTGGACATGCTAAACAAGGGGAGGAACGGCAGGTAACGGGGCATGGGGATATGGGGGCCACTGGGGTATGGGGCCGCAAGGGCCCACCGTCTTTAAACGTCGGTGACCACGTGGTCATAGGGGGTACGGGAAGCACGGGTCATGAGATGAGGGCATGGGGGAGACTTGGGGGGGGGACATAGGGGGCACGGGAGAGGAATGGGGGACATAGAGAGCATGGGTGCATCGAGGAAGAACGGTGGACAGGTGAGCACAGGAGAATGGTATAACACAGCACAGAGGTATAAGGGGTATGTGGGCATGGGGGGGTACTCGGGCCGCGAGGCATAGGGTTACAGGAAGCACGAGTAACGAGAGGGGGGGGCGTGGGAGTCTTGGGGTACATAGGGGAACGGCACGGGGAGGAACGGCAGGCATCGGGGAACGGAGATATGAAAGGCACGGGGAGGAATGACGGGCATCATAGGATTAACAGGAAGCATGGGTCACGAGAGAGGGGCGTGGGTTAGACTTGGGGGAACATAGGGGCGCGGGGGAGGAATGGGGGACATAGAGAGCACGGGGGCATCGAGAAATAACGGCGGACATGTCAGCACAACAATGGGGGGCATAGAGGCATAGGGGGTACGGGGGCATGGGCGGTATTCAGGCCGCGAGGCATAGGGTTACAGGAAGTACGGGACACAAGAGGGGGGCAAGGGGGAGGCTTGGGAGGTCATAGGGGGCACGGGGATATGGGAGGCACGGGGAGGATTGGCGGGCATCATAGGAGGTACAGGAAGCACGGGTCATCAGATGAGAGCATGGGAGAGACTTGGGGGGACACAGGGGGCATGGGGGAGGAATGGGGGACATAGAGAGCACGGGACCATCAAGGTAGAACGGTGGACATATGAGCCAGGTGAATGGGGGTCACAGAGGCTTAGGGGGTAAGGGGACATGGGGGGTACTCGAGCCGCAAGGCATGGGGTGTACAGGAAGCACGGGTCACGAGAGGGAGACACATGGGAGGCTTGGAGGGGCATAGGGGGCACGGGGAGGAACGGCAGGCATCGGGGAACGGGGATATGGGAGGCACGGGGTGGAATGGTGGTCATGGAAGCAAAAAAGGATATGGGAGACACGGGGTATGGGCATGTCGGCACGAGGTGCACTAGAGATTTCGGTGACACTGGGGAAAGCTGGGTATGGGGGAAGGGGAGGAATGGGAGCCATAGAGAGCACCGGGGACTCCAGGAAAAACCGCGGGAATGTGAGCTTGGGAGAAAGGGGGCACAGATGCATGGGGGAATAGGGGAAAGGGGGTACGGGACATGGGGTACTCGGGCCACTGGGCATATGGGGTACAGGGAGCACGGGTCACGAGAGGGGAACGGGGGAGGCTTTACGGTCATATAGGAAGCACAGGAAGGAACGGTGGGTATGGGAGCACGTAGGTATGGACGACATGACGGCATTGGCATTGGACACAATTGGCACGAGAGACGTTAGAGGCACTTTGGTTAGTTGGACATGGGATACACAGAGGAGGTATGGGGGACATAGAGGGCACGGGGGCCTCGGGGAAGAACGGCGGGCATGTGGGCACAGGAAAATGGGGGTCACACTGACATGGGGGCACAGAGGGGTTCGGGGGCATGGGGGGTACTCGGGCCATGGGGGCATATGGGGTACAGGAAGCACGGATCACGAAAGGGGTCGAAGGACATGGCAAGTGTGGGAGGAGTGGGGGGCACAGGGATCCTAGATGCAGTAGTGTACAGTATTAATGGGATAATAACCATTTTGTCATGTTGTATTAAACAGTAGTTTAATTCACTTCTCTGTAATTTAATTCATGTCTCTGTATTCACTTGAGTTAAGAACTCATTATGTGTATATGTAATTTTATTGCGTTCGGCAGTCTAATCGTGCAAAAAATATTTTTTTTACAAAATAGACAACCTACTGTATTGTTTAATGCAAGGGAGAATATTGGCGAATTACTGATTTGTTACCACCAAAAAATATTCATCAAGATTAATTAATAATTATAAAAAAATCCATCCGTGTAAATTCACAGTACAGCTTGAGAAGAAATATAATAATTGTGCAACTAGGTGATGAATTGAAACTTAATTTTTTAGATAACATCATAATTTGTATGTTTAGGGGCCTTTGCCCCTACAAGCCCCTAGTATTTTTTTATAACTGAACATCTTATCTGTTATTCCTAATTTACTAGCATTTTTATTACAACAGCTGTCAATTGATTCAATCAATTATCCTTCTCGTATAAGATTAACATTGAAACTTTGAAAGCCTGTAGGGCGTAGCTCTGAGTGCCGATGTAAATTATAACGGGATTCGGCTAATCTATAGGAAAATACCTTTGTAACTTAAATAGCTGATTTCTCTTATGATGCGAACAAGCTGGGAAATAAGGAGGAAAATGAACATGCCTGTTTGTTAATACATATATCCTACAAGATAGTAAGTCTAGTGTCATCTTACGCCTGTCTTTTCAAAGTATCTTTTCAAAATGATAAATGCGAATAACGTAGTTGAACACCGGTACCATTATTTATATTTTAGGAAGCCTTAATAAACCAGGTAAACAAATTACCGTAGATGATCGAATCTGTTTAACAAGCGTAATGATGAGAGTTACGTTTCCTCATAAAACTGCTACGAGAATTATAAAATAAAATATATAAAAGTTTATAGTAACATGAATCACATTTACGATATAATAAATCCAATTATCCAATGACTGCGAACGAGCAAAATATTTGTTATTAAAGTACACGATTCATCGAGGACTGTCATCTCGATAATGAAACTACCAGAAGTTGAAGTAATTAAAACTTGTTCCATCAAACAACTATTTATTGAGCCGGTAAAGTTTCTTTTGAGGTAAAGAGATTGTCCATGGAAGAGATTAAACTATACTTATAAGAGTTCTTGGTATTTCATTACATTGTTACTTTAGCGTAACTAATGATGGGTTGAAAATCCTCTTAAGTTATGTCTTGTCACTGAACATTATTTTCAGATGCTAACAAAGGATAACATTATAAAATATACGTGTAACATTAAAAAGATTATGGGGTTTTTATTGAAAAGTGCCATCTATTTGGAAAATATTTCGCTTTGTCGATTATTTATTTCAATTAACTTTTTCCAGTTTGGATTTAATACTTTAAATAACATGAGTCTTGCAATACTGGACCCATTTACTATTTGTCATTGGGTTTCCTTATTAATATAATGATGCTGTAGTCGGTTGATAGTAAAAAGGCCAGGATTTAGACAGCTCCTTATCAAAACGTTCAACAATAATTCACTTTACTGAAATACACAAAAATAATTAAATTATAAATTAATAATTTTTGCCGCAGGTTAAAATTGTTATCCAAGGTTGACTCGATTAGGTTCGTAGAAAGAATTAATTGCATTTTTTAGCCACAGGAGTTGTGAAAAAATTTATTAAAATTACGTGTATAAAGAAAACTGAAATTTTATAACAAAATTATTGTAATAAAAATTCAAAAAGCTAGTAAAATTTCCACACCCATTTTTCTCAGTAAAGTCATTGGTGTTTAACTCTGCAGAGTTAAAATCTCTGACACAAACCCTCCAATCCTTAAAACAACACAATATGTTCCGCAGTTAATGTGATACAGTAATTCAAGTGGCACAAACGTTCTGGATATATTTAATACTTAATGACAGATAGGCAAGTAAAAGTTTGTGTGTGTGTGAATATGTTTTAAAGTTTCCTTCAATCACTTGTTAATGCTCATGCCTCCCCCATGCTCCGACTTATCAGGAGTAAGATTACTAGCTTTAAAACAATTATAGGTTGATATGTAAAATAAATTATTCATCATTCATTATAAACAATACCCTGAACACAACGTTCAAATTGTAACTGAGTAGAAAACATCATCATGTCTAACTAAAGTAACTAAATTTAAAGACATTTGAACAGTAATGTTGACTCACGATTGGGACTCCGTCGTCGTCCAGCACCTCGCGGCTGAGGTCCATGATGTCCAGAGCCAGCTTGGCGATGCACCTCGCGTGGTCTCGGCACGGCTCCGGCAGTCCGCTCACCGCCATGTACTTGTCCCCCACCGTCTCTACCTGAGGGGTCACACACAGTTAATGTGACAGTAATGTTGACTCACGATTGGGACTCCGTCGTCGTCCAGCACCTCGCGGCTGAGGTCCATGATGTCCAGAGCCAGCTTGGCGATGCACCTCGCGTGGTCTCGGCACGGCTCCGGCAGTCCGCTCACCGCCATGTACTTGTCCCCCACCGTCTCTACCTGAGGGCTCACACACAGTTAATGTGACAGTAATGTTGACTCACGTTGGGGACTCCGTCGTCGCCCAGCACCTCGCGGCTGAGGTCCATGATGTCCAGAGCCAGCTTGGCGATGCACCTCGCGTGGTCGCGGCACGGCTCCGGCAGTCCGCTCACCGCCATGTACTTGTCCCCCACCGTCTCTACCTGAGGGCTCACACACAGTTAATGTGACAGTAATGTTGACTCACGATGGGGACTCCGTCGTCGTCCAGCACCTCGCGGCTGAGGTCCATGATGTCCAGAGCCAGCTTGGCGATGCACCTCGCGTGGTCGCGGCACGGCTCCGGCAGTCCGCTCACCGCCATGTACTTGTCCCCCACCGTCTCTACCTGAGGGGTCACACACAGTTAAAGTGACAGTAATGTTGACTCACGTTGGGGACTCCGTCGTCGTCCAGCACCTCGCGGCTGAGGTCCATGATGTCCAGCGCCAGCTTGGCGATGCACCTCGCGTGGTCGCGGCACGGCTCCGGCAGTCCGCTCACCGCCATGTACTTGTCCCCCACCGTCTCTACCTGAGGGCTCACACACAGTTAATGTGACAGTAATGTTGACTCACGATGGGGACTCCGTCGTCGTCCAGCACCTCGCGGCTGTGGTCCATGATGTCCAGCGCCAGCTTGGCCATGTACTTGTCCCCCACCGTCTCTACCTGAGGGGTCACACACAGTTAATGTGACAGTAATGTTGACTCACGATGGGGACTCCGTCGTCGTCCAGCACCTCGCGGCTGAGGTCCATGATGTCCAGAGCCAGCTTGGCGATGCACCTCGCGTGGTCGCGGCACGGCTCCGGCAGTCCGCTCACCGCCATGTACTTGTCCCCCACCGTCTCTACCTGAGGGCTCACACACAGTTAATGTGACAGTAATGTTGACTCACGATGGGGACTCCGTCGTCGTCCAGCACCTCGCGGCTGAGGTCCATGATGTCCAGCGCCAGCTTGGCGATGCACCTGGCGTGGTCGCGGCACGGCTCCGGCAGTCCGCTCACCGCAATGTACTTGTCCCCCACCGTCTCTACCTGAGGGGTCACACACAGTTAATGTGACAGTAATGTTGACTCACGTTGGGGACTCCGTCGTCGTCCAGCACCTCGCGGCTGAGGTCCATGATGTCCAGAGCCAGCTTGGCGATGCACCTCGCGTGGTCGCGGCACGGCTCCGGCAGTCCGCTCACCGCCATGTACTTGTCCCCCACCGTCTCTACCTGAGGGCTCACACACAGTTAATGTGACAGTAATGTTGACTCACGATGGGGACTCCGTCGTCGTCCAGCACCTCGCGGCTGAGGTCCATGATGTCCAGAGCCAGCTTGGCGATGCACCTCGCGTGGTCGCGGCACGGCTCCGGCAGTCCGCTCACCGCCATGTACTTGTCCCCCACCGTCTCTACCTGAGGGGTCACACACAGTTAAAGTGACAGTAATGTTGACTCACGTTGGGGACTCCGTCGTCGTCCAGCACCTCGCGGCTGAGGTCCATGATGTCCAGCGCCAGCTTGGCGATGCACCTCGCGTGGTCGCGGCACGGCTCCGGCAGTCCGCTCACCGCCATGTACTTGTCCCCCACCGTCTCTACCTGAGGGCTCACACACAGTTAATGTGACAGTAATGTTGACTCACGATGGGGACTCCGTCGTCGTCCAGCACCTCGCGGCTGTGGTCCCTGATGTCCAGCGCCAGCTTGGCCATGTACTTGTCCCCCACCGTCTCTACCTGAGGGGTCACACACAGTTAATGTGACAGTAATGTTGACTCACGATGGGGACTCCGTCGTCGTCCAGCACCTCGCGGCTGAGGTCCATGATGTCCAGAGCCAGCTTGGCGATGCACCTCGCGTGGTCGCGGCACGGCTCCGGCAGTCCGCTCACCGCCATGTACTTGTCCCCCACCGTCCCTACCTGAGGGCTCACACACAGTTAATGTGACAGTAATGTTGACTCACGATGGGGACTCCGTCGTCGTCCAGCACCTCGCGGCTGAGGTCCATGATGTCCAGAGCCAGCTTGGCGATGCACCTCGCGTGGTCGCGGCACGGCTCCGGCAGTCCGCTCACCGCCATGTACCTGTCCCCCACCGTCTCTACCTGAGGGGTCACACACAGTTAAAGTGACAGTAATGTTGATTCACGTTGGGGACTCCGTCGTCGTCCAGCACCTCGCGGCTGAGGTCCATGATGTCCAGCGCCAGCTTGGCGATGCACCTCGCGTGGTCGCGGCACGGCTCCGGCAGTCCGCTCACCGCCATGTACTTGTCCCCCACCGTCTCTACCTGAGGGCTCACACACAGTTAATGTGACAGTAATGTTGACTCACGATGGGGACTCCGTCGTCGTCCAGCACCTCGCGGCTGTGGTCCATGATGTCCAGCGCCAGCTTGGCCATGTACTTGTCCCCCACCGTCTCTACCTGAGGGGTCACACACAGTTAATGTGACAGTAATGTTGACTCACGATGGGGACTCCGTCGTCGTCCAGCACCTCGCGGCTGAGGTCCATGATGTCCAGAGCCAGCTTGGCGATGCACTTCGCGTGGTCGCGGCACGGCTCCGGCAGTCCGCTCACCGCAATGTACTTGTCCCCCACCGTCTCTACCTGAGGGGTCACACACAGTTAATGTGACAGTAATGTTGACTCACGATGGGGACTCCGTCGTCGTCCAGCACCTCGCGGCTGAGGTCCATGATGTCCAGAGCCAGCTTGGCGATGCACTTCGCGTGGTCGCGGCACGGCTCCGGCAGTCCGCTCACCGCAATGTACTTGTCCCCCACCGTCTCTACCTGAGGGGTCACACACAGTTAATGTGACAGTAATGTTGACTCACGATGGGGACTCCGTCGTCGTCCAGCACCTCGCGGCTGAGGTCCATGATGTCCAGAGCCAGCTTGGCGATGCACTTCGCGTGGTCGCGGCACGGCTCCGGCAGTCCGCTCACCGCAATGTACTTGTCCCCCACCGTCTCTACCTGAGGGGTCACACACAGTTAATGTGACAGTAATGTTGACTCACGATGGGGACTCCGTCGTCGTCCAGCACCTCGCGGCTGAGGTCCATGATGTCCAGCGCCAGCTTGGCGATGCACCTGGCGTGGTCGCGGCACGGCTCCGGCAGTCCGCTCATCGCCATGTACTTGTCCCCCACCGTCTCTACCTGAGGGGTCACACACAGTTAATGTGACAGTAATGTTGACTCACGATGGGGACTCCGTCGTCGTCCAGCACCTCGCGGCTGAGGTCCATGATGTCCAGCGCCAGCTTGGCCATGTACTTGTCCCCCACCGTCTCTACCAAAGGGGTCACACACAGTTAATGTGACAGTAATGTTGACTCACGATGGGGACTCCGTCGTCGTCCAGCACCTCGCGGCTGAGGTCCATGATGTCCAGAGCCAGCTTGGCGATGCACTTCGCGTGGTCGCGGCACGGCTCCGGCAGTCCGCTCACCGCCATGTACTTGTCCCCCACCGTCTCTACCTGAGGGGTCACACACAGTTAATGTGACAGTAATGTTGACTCACGATGGGGACTCCGTCGTCGTCCAGCACCTCGCGGCTGAGGTCCGTGATGTCCAGAGCCAGCTTGGCGATGCACTTCGCGTGGTCGCGGCACGGCTCCGGCAGTCCGCTCATCGCCATGTACTTGTCCCCTACCGTCTCTACCTGAGGGGTCACACACAGTTAATGTGACAGTAATGTTGACTCACGATTGGGACTCCGTCGTCGTCCAGCACCTCGCGGCTGAGGTCCATGATGTCCAGCGCCAGCTTGGCCATTTACTTGTCTCCCACCGTCTCTACCTGTGTTGTCACTAACAGGTTCATTATTGCTTCGACTTATCATCAACTTAAACAAGCCAAACGGACCGAGTCAGCTATGACTTCATTTCACAACATTGGAGTTGCCTAAGGTATTGTAAGAAGATGGGTCAGGCTATTAAAATGAAGCAAGGACTTCCGGCACTCTTAAAAATTTTCACATCTTCCGGTACCTAAACAAATTTACACATAATGACAAATTTTCTACATTTAATGTAGAATACGAAAGATGAAATAGTCATCTAACAAGTCTAAGAGTTATATTTTAAAGGTTAAATTCGGAATCCTGTAAAATATATTTCTTTTCACTAAGCCTAAGAGTTGTCTCTCATAGAGTACACTGATTTCGTCGTTAGATTCATTCGGTGAACTGAAAATCACCCTTGGAAGTTGAGTTTGTTGTACATGGATAAATATTATATTTATATTCTTTATATTCTGACGGAAGAACATGAGTAGAATGTGGATCCAACTGAATATTCGGGATCGGATACGGGATACCAGTAAACAAGAAAGAATTACAAAAAAATAATAGTACAAACGAATTTGTAGGCAGTAAAAAAAATTAAATTAAATTAATTGCCCCCGAATTGTTTATGTAAGACCAAGCATTGTATTGAAACCCCCTACTATTTTGTTTACATCGATTTTGAATTAATAAACTACTATATACTTATAATGGAATTATTCGAGGATATAATGTAAAGTAGAATCTGTTAATATTCCACGGGTGACGCCCCCATCGAAATTGATCAGAGAGAGTCTATCGTATGAAAAACATATGACTTTTCTTCAAAGTTTTTAACTTGTTCGAAAGTCTTTCTTAAAACAAATTGAACATAAACTTACCTTATAAACATTAGGATTCTTTTTTGGGTCCGTTAGCACATCGAAGCGTGTGTACAGTCTGTTGAGCAAGTTGACAATCGCCATGGCCCCTGTCGCGTCGGTGTGTCTGGCGCAATACTTGCTGAACCCGACTATACCAGAGAACATGACGGTGACAGGGTCGTATCGCTTGGGCGGCACGGGGCGGCAGTGGCGCAGCTCATTGGCCACACTGATGGGCAGCACGGAATACAGCAATCTGGGGAGGAAATATCACAAGATTAAGATATCTTTAAGAGCTCATTATGTACTGGGTGTACATCAAATGTAATAATGTAGGTACCTTTCTGTGATGTTACTTGCAATCTCATTAACGGAGATTACACCAAATTGCAACCGTCGTAGATAAAATAATTTAGTAAGGCTATAAAATATTATTAAAACAATACAAAATATACCGATTCTTTGAGATAATTATTTAAAGTACTCTCACATCCAGTTAGATAATGTACACTATTATGTTTTATTTATTTAACATCTCCGCTCTTAGCGCCGGATGGTAGTGCAGCCTAGCGGGGAGCTCAGAGAACTAACAGCTGCTGTCGATAATGCAGATTTCCATCGTCGAGAAGACCAACTTCTATTCTCGCTACCAACACAATCCACAAACAAACCTCATGTTCTTTTGTTAACGCTATTCTTTGTTGTCATAATTAATCCGAAATTGTCTGGCTTAAGCCCAAAGGACCTTAGCTTAATTTAAATGAAACCTTGGTAAAATTACGTTGGTTAGAAAGTTAATTCAGTTATTATTATTCTGAGTTTTATCAAAACTGTGTTCTTCTGTACATCAGTCGTAGTGTTCAAACGCCCACTTTAATGATGTAATATTAATTAGTTTTACAGTTAATTACAACTGATATAACTTCTGTTAATCATTCGCTTCATATGGTACCGTACTATGTCAACACAGAATCCGTGTTGTCCGTTTATTGCAGTGGGAGGCTGTCAGTTTTCTGATTCGCGTTGTTGAGGACGCAGTTCCTGCGTGTATTTAACGTTATAATATTTCAGCAATAGTATGCCTAACTGTCAGCCTCCTGTTTTTGGTGTCGAAAGACTCAGTAGTTTTTTTACAGAGTCCCTATTTTACCTGTCAATATTCTGTTTCGCGGAGTCAATGCCACGGTAGGTTTGATCATTCTTTGCAATGGTAGGCCTAACTGTAAGTCTTCTGTTTCTTTCTGTTCGGTCGATGTAGGGTTATTAAGTTAGGTGCAGTTGTATCTGTCGTTCTTCTATTGCTTTTAGTCTAAGACGCTGTAGGTTTGTTCAAACAGTTGCAGTGTTACATGTTAGTTCTTTGTTTCGCGTTGTTGAGGACGCCGTAGGTTATATGAGTCAGTTGCTGGTTTACCTGTTAGTCTTCTGTTTCTCGGAGTCGAGAACGCGGTAGGTTATTTGAGTCAGTTGCTGCTGCACCTGCCAGTCTTCTGTTTCTCGGAGTCGAGGACGCGGTAGGTTATTTGAGTCAGTTGCTGGTTTACCTGTCAGTCTTCTGTTCCTCGGAGTCGAGGACGCGGTAGGTTATTTGAGTCAGTTGCTGGTTTACCTGTCAGTCTTCTGTTCCTCGGAGTCGAGGACGCGGTAGGTTATTTGAGTCAGTTGCTGGTTTACCTTTCAGTCTTCTGTTTCTCGGAGTCGAGGACGCGGTAGGTTATTTCAGTCAGTTGCTGGTTTACCTGTCAGTCTTCTGTTTCTCGGAGTCGAGGACGCGGTAGGTTATTTCAGTCAGTTGCTGGTTTACCTGTCAGTCTTCTGTTCCTCGGAGTCGAGGACGCGGTAGGTTATTTGAGTCAGTTGCTGGTTTACCTTTCAGTCTTCTGTTCCTCGGAGTCGAGGACGCGGTAGGTTATTTGAGTCAGTTGCTGGTTTACCTTTCAGTCTTCTGTTTCTCGGAGTCGAGGACGCGGTAGGTTATTTCAGTCAGTTGCTGGTTTACCTGTCAGTCTTCTGTTTCTCGGAGTCGAGGACGCGGTAGGTTATTTGAGTCAGTTGCTGGTTTACCTGTCAGTCTTCTGTTCCTCGGAGTCGAGGACGCGGTAGGTTATTTGAGAGAGATGCTGGTACACCTGTTAGTCTTCTGTTCCTCGGAGTCGAGGACGCGGTAGGTTATTTCAGAGTTGTTGGTTTACCTGTCAGTCTTCTGTTTCTCGGGGTCGAGGACGCGGTAGGTTATTTCAGAGTTGTTGGTTTACCTGTCAGTCTTCTGTTTCTCGGAGTCGAGGACGCGGTAGGTTATTTGAGTCAGTTGCTGGTTTACCTGTCAGTCTTCTGTTCCTCGGAGTCGAGGACGCGGTAGGTTATTTCAGAGTTGTTGGTTTACCTGTCAGTCTTCTGTTTCTCGGAGTCGAGGACGCGGTAGGTTATTTCAGAGTTGTTGGTTTACCTGTCAGTCTTCTGTTCCTCGGAGTCGAGGACGCGGTAGGTTATTTGAGAGAGATGCTGGTACACCTGTTAGTCTTCTGTTCCTCGGAGTCGAGGACGCGGTAGGTTATTTCAGTCAGTTGCTGGTTTACCTGTCAGTCTTCTGTTTCTCGGAGTCGAGGACGCGGTAGGTTATTTCAGTCAGTTGCTGGTTTACCTGTCAGTCTTCTGTTTCTCGGAGTCGAGGACGCGGTACGTCTGCTGGAGCTTGTCGGTGAGCAGCTCGAGGTTTCGCGTCATCTTGTACTCGGCCTCGAACTGCTCGGACATGAGCACCAGGTCGCGGGTCGCGTCGTGCACCGGGATGTCGCTGATGTGCAGGCCGCGTCTGCAACAACACACAACGCCACTTAGGAGGTACTATCAGCACGGGGGGGGATGAAGAAAAGATATGTTAAAACATTTGATAGTAATACCATTGACTTTGTACACTACGTGAGTAGACTTCTCATAGCATAGGCGTGTTTGAAGCATATTGACGGTGGTGCGATCTCGTGCGGCGTCCATCGAAGTACACGTAACATATGATAGATAAATCAGTATTACCACTCTTCTAAACCAAGGATGAGACATTTTATAACTGAAAGTTATGTTTATGTTTTGGTAAAATGTTTTGGCAGCACTGTAAATTCAGGTGGATAACAACAACATCGATGGCAGCGACTCTGGTGCGGCGTCCACCGAACTTTCAAATTTTTGCCTCAAACTAAATGCATTGGATGAGAGGTCTATTCACGTTAGTGTATATAGTCAATGGTAATACCAATATTTCACGCTTAGGACTAAAACTCTTACAAGTTATTCATGCAAGTCTCAACCTATTCTAGTAGAAAATTTTCCTTTTGACTACGGTACCCTTCTATCTCTCTTTGACAGTTCAGATTGCTTGTTAAAAAAAAAAAACAAAAGAGTCTAAATAGAAAATTTTTGGTAAATTGGAATTACCTTGAGGTTTGTCTTAAAATATAAAACTACTTCTTTAAGCTCATAGGTAGGGGGTTTATGTTACTGAGTTATTTTAATTTCCACTTGAATGAGGGATAAGAAAAGAAGTCGCAAAACGCCTTATCATTTATCCAACCAGTAGTGGGAAGTGCAATTAATAAAATCCTATAATAATAGCCAAAACATTTTAAATCTTAAGGATAAGTTAAATTTAAACTTAAAAAGAGAAAAAACAGTAATTTTGAAAGAAATTGCCCTGTAAGGTGAAAAAGAGTTTGCCGGATCAGACGGAACCCAATATACACTATGAAGAAAACCTATTCTAATGAGTTTTTCCTTCTTAGTCTCCCTCGATTTTAGGACGAAATAAAGTTGTTTAATTGACTTAGACTAGACAAAATCAATGATTAAAACAATAACAGACATGTCATCACCCACCTGACCAGATCATCCAAGTTCATGACGCTGGGGTAACAGACGAACATGATCAGCTCTGTTTCCGGTATCGACAGCATTTGGCCCTATCCGCAGAAGAAAAATTAATTGTCACATCGTAGGTTCCATCAAAAACATTAAATTATAACAATGATGAATTTAGACCACGCAAAAAATAGTGTTGTACATCTTTTTTTTTACCAAAAATGCGGTTACAGAAAGTCAAAGAATTTCAAAATAAAGTTTCACCGCAGAATTAAATTAAACTTTTTTTAAGTTTATTGTACGGTGATGCAGAACAATGGGTATCAACTTTGTTGCTTGGTGTTAACAGTCTATTAGAATTTTAACTAATTTTGTTAGGTCATTCTTTTGAAAAAAATTAAAATTTATTAAATCTAGAGCTACGTTTGAAGTTTTCTTGGTTAAAAACAGATGCTAAAGTTATTTATTTAAACCAAACATAATTCTTTAAAATCATCTAGGCGTCGTTGTTAGTGAGGTACACGAGGACACTTTGTAACACATGGAGGTGGTGTGCAGGCGAACAGAAATTGGTCATAAAGATGATGGAGTGGTTACCGGTACAACACGGGGTCATAAAAGACTCATAACTCGGTTCAAACTATCCTGGGACGAACACGGAACCGGCTACACTGCTCAACCACTTAAGCGTCTTAACCCTTCTTTGTTGGGTTCTATGTTATTTTTTAACTTGGCTTTGTAAATTTATGGTTAAAAAGGACAATTTTTGGTTCTGAGTCCAAGCGTTTATTTTTAATGCCACTGAATGAATAAATTTAATTAAATCACAAGGAAGTAGAATAATTTATAAGAGTCGAACCAAAATTCCAATTAAACATTCTTTATTTGCAGTTGACAATATGAAATTGTATCATAAACATCATTTTTATAACCATACAGTCTATTACACATTCTTCCTAATGATAAAAAATGAAAAAAAAATCTTTTTAAGTAAAATAAAACAAAATAAACATTATTACAGAACCTTATTTTTGGATTTAAAAAAACTCATCAACTGAGTAAATATTTTACTCCAGTATTTTTTAGGTAATTTTAAATGATTTTGCAGTCTGGGGTTCTTTGAACGTCAGAAGCAGTTTATTGAACAATTTTAGACAACGATTTTGGAATAGTGAGGCTGGAATTTCTAATCTATGATCGGTCTGCCTATGTTGATTCCGGTGTCTGGTATTACACGAATGGACATCACACCTGTTTGAATTAATCCGTATTTAAATTTAAAAGTTAATGATACATTCGTATATAAATGACGTTGTTAAAGTTAGTATTTGTAACGATAAAAAAAATCATGACATGATGTTCGTCGGTTTATACCAGCCATTATTCTACTTGCCCTTTTTTTAAGTTTAATTACTCGTAAAATGCACTTTGGGACGCAGCGCCCCCAAAAAACAATACCATAAGTTTAACAGGACTCAATAAGCGATGTACAAATTAATTTTAACAGAAACAAATTTTGGTATTTAGCAAACACGCTTAACAAGAACAGTTGTGATGACAGTTCAGAACACAATGTGTTAATATATATATATATATATATATATATATATATATATATATATATCGTATGGCTCATTTAGCCAGCCATCATGGTTTAAGAATAATAAAATAAATTCTGCGGTGCTGAGCACCTGAGTCAGTATAAGTAAAAAATCTAAACATAAAAATAAAAATTAGATCTCTCTTTATAGAGCTAAATCCAGGGCGCTAAGCCATTGTAGCCCAGCTTCACTTGAGCTATGTAGACCGGTTAATCCTTCGGGGAAGGCACTCAGTGGGCACTCTTCGACTATGTGTTCCATAGTCTGATATTCCGCTCCGCAGTCGCATGACTGGTCTTGTGTCATTCCCCATTTGTACTTCCAATAATTACATCTTCCCACTCCAGTGCGGAAACGATTGAGTATAGTCCACTGCTTCCGAGGAAGATTCATACCACCTACCGCTACGGTCGGGTCAGCTATCAAGAAGTGGTTCCGACCTTGAAAAGCGTACCAGGAGGAAGTCCAGTTCGTATGGATGGTGAAGTTCGTGTCCATCAACTGGGAGGCTGTTCGTAGAGGTGGTCTTCGGGACTTCAATCGGCCCGCATTCTGGGGTAGGTAATCATGGATAGGTAGCTGTGGAGCAGATAAGATCTTTGTGTATTCCCTAGTGAGTGCATCCCTTCGTCTTATTTCAGGAGGAGCGATATTACACAGCACCGGGAGCCAGGGTACAGGGGTTGCCATGAGTGTACCACTAATGGCTCTCATGGTCCTGTTAGCTGGACGTCGATCTCTCTGACGTGCACACTATTTAACCACACGGGAGCACAGTACTCAGCAGTTGAATATACCAATGACAGAGCAGTTGTTCGCAGAACTTGTGCGTTAGCTCCCCATGTGGAGCCAGCAAGGTGATGGACAATGTTATTCCTGGTTTTCACCTTAGCTGCCGTTTTTTGTAAGTGGCTTTTAAACGTGAGAGACCGATCTAAAGTGACTCCCAGATACTGTGGGTGGTCATTATGTTTCAGCTCAACACCGTTGAATACGATTTTAAGTTTTTGGTTGGCCAGTCTATTATTCAAGTGGAAGCAAGCAACCTCAGTTTTTGTTGGGTTTGGATTTAGCTTCCAGGCTTTAATATATTCACCGAGGGTGGTGAGGTCATTTTTTAGTGTTTCCTCAGCTTGTCGAAAATGCTGGTGTTGATATGCCAATGCAATATCGTCTGTATATATAAACTTTAAGGACCGAGTTACAGGAATGTCGGCAGTATACACATTAAAGAGCAGTGGGGCGAGCACTGACCCTTGTGGCAGGCCATCCTTTAGTTGCCTAAACGTACTTTCTCTGCGTCCCAGATATACTTTTATCATCCTTTTGGAGAGCATTGAGTTGAGGAGACGCCCTCAACAAGAAAGGGCAAGGAATAAGGTAGTAAAATTTAACTAGGAGGCCCTTTCTCCAGACAGTGTCATATGCTGCAGTCAGATCTAAAAAAGCCACAGAGGTTTTCAGTCTTCGCTCAAACCCATCCTCAATGAAAGAAGTCAGACCCAAAACCTGGTCACAACAGTTGCGACCAGGCCTAAATCCAGCTTGTTCGACAGGGATGCTGGCATTGAGAATAGGGAGGATTCTGTTATAAATCAACCTCTCTAGCAGCTTATAACAAACACTTAAAAGAGCTATAGGCCGATAACTTTCAGGCAGTTTTGGATCTTTTCCAGGCTTCAGGATACCTATGATTTTGGATTTTCTAAATATCCCAGGCATGTCGCCGGTTTTCAGAGTGGTGTTAAAAACTTCAAGAAGCCACTGTCTAGCCTTGTTACCCGAGTGTTTTATAAACTCCGGGAAAATTTCATCCAAGCCTGCTGCTTTGCTAATTGGCATCGCATTAATCGCCACTTCCAGCTCGTCGTAAGTGAAGGGTCTAGAGACTTCCAAGGGTGCTTGCCGACTCTCCTTTATCTCATTAAGCTTGAAATTAATTTTTCTGTCTGCAAACGTACTCACAGGTTTTGAAAGTGCGGAAAGGCGTTTTGCAATTTCACGAGGGCTAGGCTGTGAGGCATCGTGTTTTTCACTTGATTTACCAGTGGAGAGTTTCCTGAGCAGAGACCAAGCTTTCCGACTACTTTTGGTGAAGTTCAGGTTCTCGACAGTTTTCACCCACTTGTGTTATAGAGAGTTTTTGCACATACGGTAAATGAATACGGTAAACGCTAAACGCTATTGAAATAATGGCGGATTTAGGTACTTTTGCTCCTTGAATGTACAAAAACTCGTTGAAAAATGGTAAACGTTAAACACCATACATACAGTTGAACTATCCTGTGTAACGTAATATGTGTAAACTAACCAACTTAAAAATAGCGTTTAGCGTTTACCGTTAGATTTACCGTATGTTGCAAAAACTCTCTAAGGTGTCCATGCAAAATTTGTATCAAGAAGAGAAAGAGGCTGTGGAATATAATTTACCTTGAGCCTGAGGGAGGAGAAGTCCTGAGAGGAGGCGTTCACGACGACGTCCTCCATGGACCGCAGGACGTAGACCGTGTTGATGTGGGCCAAGATGTTGTCGAACGTCAGGTCCAGGTGTGGCCGCACCTAAGGGGACTTTGGGTTAGAATTATAGGCTGATTGTGAGGATAGGTTCAATAATGGAAAACTGTCATAGGTTGTGTATGATTTGTAAGTGTTGTGTGTGGAAGAGAGAGAATATTTGCTGGTGACCATCTACAATGAAGTCAGAATGTAAACCGACTAATAGGCTATTGTCTCGTGCGTGCTCTAATGTTGGAGTGAGCTGTTACGTCGACCAACACTTTCTTAACCATTTTGTCCATAATGTGTGACCTTTATTTGTTTTGTTCATTCGTTTTACTTCTTCCACCAAAACAATATTGTCATTGTTAACCAATTTCTGTTGACTGCAAAGTATACTATATTATTTGTATTAAAATAAATCTCTTGTTGGCATACAAATGTTTTAATATGCGTGTGCTTGACGGATTTTACTGCAACGAAAAGACCCAATAATATGTTTTACGAATCGAGCATAATAATGTTTTTTATTTATTATTGTTTTATTTATTTACTTATTTTAGTACATGTAAGATCGTTTTAATATGCTGATACAGTTCTTATAATAGTTCTAAAAATATTTTGCCATTGAATGTAATGCATTTGTTCAACTAATCAAGCATATTGTGATTAAAAAAAAAAAATTACCAATCTACTAATATTTTTCAATTACATGGTGTTTTGTAAGTAAATGCATTTTCTAAGACATTGAGCGTACGTATGATCATGTATTATCCATTTTCTCCTTGTGTTTCTGGAAAACAAAATACATCTCAATGTACTTAAAAATGTACCACTTCAATAGTCTTACAAATGGTCAAATAAAAATTAAATTTGAGCTTATGCCCTAAGTATGATTTAGTACTTGGTGACAAATGTAAAACTGTGGAGTATACATGGTTAGCTAGTTGGGGGGTATGTGACTGACCGGGACGAGGATGTCGGTGATGCGGGTGCCGGGGCGGAGCGCCGCGGGCATGACCCGCGCCACCGCGCTGCCGCACTGCAGGATCCGCATCTCACGGTCGAACAGCAGGTGGAACGGGAACACCCGGCAGAACGTCTTGGGCGACACCTTCGGTTCTGCGGACCAACCAGTCACCGTTAGTAGTGGAGAAATGGGGGTTCTGGAGGAGAAGAGCAGGGGTGGGGAACTAGAGAACTGCTGTAACAATGAAACGTCCTTCAGTGCGTTGACTCACTCTCTCTGATTATCATTTCAGATTGAC
Organism: Neoaliturus tenellus; assembly: GCA_030545055.2. NCBI lineage: Eukaryota > Metazoa > Arthropoda > Insecta > Hemiptera > Cicadellidae > Neoaliturus > Neoaliturus tenellus. The sequence continues at coordinate 142,257,793 of CM061531.1, forward strand.
GGGAAGCTGCATCCTAATCTTATCTTACAATATAAAACAAGCACTGTTTGTAAGTGCAAAAAAATTTTTTATATAAAAAAAAAACACTTTTTTGTCTAATAATTTTTATTTGTTGGTTGAATATGGGGGGTTTTGGCCAATCAATCTACTAACCTATAGGCTACCTATAGGTTGGTAGATCCACATAGTTATTTTGGGACCAATTTCTTTTGGTCTCATGGCAGTAAAAAAAGTCCTGTTTTTGACCTGTCAAAGTTCCCATGTTATCATCACGGAGATTTTTTGTAGCCACTAAATTGAACAAAAATCGGATGATAATTGTAAATATAAACCAATGTGTTACATGTTTAATCTATGGTTCGCCAAATCTATACCAGAGTGCAGCACCCTTTGGCTTGCCAAGATAGCGAAGCGAACGATCTCTTCTTAAAAAGGAAGAAGGCGAGTGAACGGAGCGAACGAGTTTTGTCTGAGAAAGGAAAGTGAAACTTAATAATTTTACCGAGCATAAGCTCGGTTCTCCTGGTACTACTGTATAATAGTAACCTTGAACACATAAGACTGTTCACATAATTAGTAAGCTTTCTTAAAGGAAACCCCCAATATGTGAACATTATGTAAAACGGGTTAAAAAAACCTGTCAACCTTCCGCTGAATTGACTGTAATAGGATTTGACAGTTTGAACAACAAAGCAATCTGTTAAGAGGTGTTATGAATGAAATATTAGGTCAAATAACCCTAGCAGGTAAACTACACATCAAATTTGTTAGAGATTGATCAAAAGTTAAGTCGTGTTATTTTCAGGAAGACAATTCAAATTCGCGATAGGAATTTTATTATAACCCTTGTTAGTATATAACTGTTATAGAAAATACTCTATAACAACATTAAACATGAAAATTACAAGGAAATTATTTAATTTAAAGTAATTTAACTTGTTGATGAAAAAGCATTAACATAATTAAGAGGCTTTAGACGAAAAATTTTTTATTATCAAAAATATATTGGTCAAATTAGGTTTATATGCAATGTGAATGTGAGAGCTGCAAGCTAAGTAGAGTATCTTAACAATTTTTTGTGACGAAATTTCATCATGTTTTTATTTGATTTCTAGCCTGTGTTAAATAGGAATAACTCGAACTACCTACAGTAAATTATTGAAATTTTATTATTGCCGCAGAATACGAGAGGAATAAATGATAGAGTAGAAACAAATTATAAGATTGGACAACAGAAGTATGTCACATAATTGTTTTCTACAAATCAGTAAGGAATATGACCGCTTGAACCCCACAGTTAGTACTTCACGCAGGTCTCATTATTTACAACATATTACCTAAGGATAAGGTCTCGATCTCCTCGAAGGCGGGTGGTGCGATCCTGCCGGAGTTGGACTTCTCCGTGATGAGGAACTGGATGTGGTCGCACTCCTCCTTGGTCTTGAGGATGTCCACCTGGACCTCGGTGTCGTGCAGCTTGCTGGCCACCGTCTACCAACCAGGGAAACGCAAAATTGTAACAAATAGCTTCAAATAATAAAATTGTTTGTAAAACATTGTTGTGTTATGATAGACCTGCACGAAAAATACGTGCAAACCGCTTCCTTACAGTCATATATACGTTTTGGAAATTTTCCAAGAAAAAACAAATTGAAAGAGTACAAATGATCTCGCACCTCTTAGTTCGTCCTACTTATCTCGTGTTTAGTCTTTAGACATATTTGTGAAACTGTCAGAACTTAAATGTCACGAAACTCCTAAACATGTATCAATTGGGACAATTCTCTCTGAGAGAACGTAGAGAGACGAGATAGGTATTTTAAAAAAATCTATTAAATCTATTAAATAATCTATTTGAATGTATTGTCTAACTGATATCTAAGATATAAGTTATTATGCATTTCGAACAAAAATCTATAAAAATGTCTTTGCTACAAATATTAGTGCCATTTGTTACTAATACAACCGTCTTATAAGTCCACTATACGAATGCTTAATTAATATCTATGGCATGGATTTTAAAATGTTTATCAGGTTTGTAACTTTTGCTTACACTCCTTACTCTTACTTATTGAAAAGTAAAACTTATTTCATAAAAATAATACATAAACAAATGAGAGACTAAGTGCTAGAAGTATTGCCTTTTTAATTTAGTACCAGGGGGACCGAGCTTAAGCTCGGTAAAATTATTACTTTCGTTCTCACACAAAGCTCGTTCGCTCCGCTCACTCGCTCTCTTCCTTTTTAAGACTTCGCCCATTCGCAAGGTCGAAAAATGCTGAACTTTAGTATGATTTTTCTAAACTACACGTTAAAGATGTAACACATTTGTTTATATCTAAAGACTCCTTGTGGACCGTCCCCCTTGGAGGTCCAAAAACAATAAGTACTTTAGGAAGTAGACTTTGGCTATAAAAATAAATTTGCAAAGTTTTAGTTTTATTACTTAAATACTTACAAAAAATATTAACATCGTTTCCAGACTTTTTTCTCCCTGTATAACTTATGTATTAATACAAAAATAGATTTACGAAACTTCAAACCCCCCAAGCTCCCTCGAAGAGTTAATGGCTCCAAGGGCGAAGCTTCAAAAGATAAATGGTCAGGACGTAACTAGCTAAAGCATTATTGCCTCTTAGCGCTTATCTTAAACAGTAAATTCATGGTATGTTCTACCCGTCGTTGAATGGCAGGAAAATATTTGGTTTTAGAATTGCTTTTTTATATAATTGTTTATACATCCATTTAACAATGTAGGCCTAATCGACTGATTTGTACAAATAACTGTTTAGTTGGATACAAATTTGATTAAGTTTGATCAAACGATGTATTTGTAAAAACATGTTTCTTTGGACTAAAAATGGGCTAGTTAATTAGAAAATATGTACATTAAAAGCACACCATGAAACGCTCTGATTAGATATTTTAAAACTTTCTTTAAGAATATAACTTATAGCATTACATTTAATAGAACTTTTTCATCACAGATGAAAATTAGAAAAAGTTTTAGATTTGTTGACAAGATGAGTTGGTGGCGCATGTTTCCTAGATGGATCTGATTGGTGGATCGCAAACACACGTAGCTGCTGTAGTACACAGAGATACGTGTTGAGTCTTGATAAACAAGCTACGGGGTGCCTCGTGGGATATGTTACCGACTTGCTATACATTCCATTCGGACGGGGTTTAAAGGTAGTCCTCTATGAACTGGGTATTTCCTGTTTTTTAACGTGTAAATTACAAAGACAAACATTCCATTAAAATACAGTAAACACAGTACAGTATTAAAACAGTATTAACACAGTATTAAAACAGTAGTACTAAATAATAATGATACCTTCGACAACGATTTCTGTTATCGAATATTTATTTTTGGTTAGGTCTACAGTTAAATGATGGAAAATGGTATCCACAGTTATGTGTTTCCTGTAAAGTAAAAGACATAAGTTTGGTTTCATAGCTATGGGGCCTATTGATCAATCATTTATCATTTGCCTCAAATGTGTAACTTTAATTAAATACAAAACAACCAGACAATGTACTCTTACTGATAAAAAAGATAAGGTGGAAAAAATTTTACTTTTTCAAACCTGGTTTTTATTAATATTTTATAATAGTATCAGGGGGACCGAGCTTAAGCTTGGTATAATTATTACTTTCGTTCTCACATAAAGCTCGTCTGTTCCGCTCACTCAAACTCTTCCTTTAAAAGACGAGCTCGTTCGCTTCGCTCACTCGCCAGGTCGGAGGGAGCTGCACTTGGTATAATTTTGCTAAACTACGGGTTAAAGATGTAACATATTGGCTTATACAGGGTTAGGCAAAAGTCTGGATACCCCCAGTTAACTTTTTAACGCGTTGCAGTAGGAAAACCAAACTCGGCACATGTTTACAACATCAAAAACTGCACTTTTTCATCAACTACACAACTTTGCCCCTGCCCCCAAAATGGGGTATTTTGGGGGCAGCCCCAAATTTTCAAATGTAAACCCCTATCGAGTGACCCCTCATTTTAAACGGTTTATCAAGAGAAATTAAATGGCGCAAACCGGAGGTCGATATCTCAACCCTAACCAAAATGGCAGCCATTTCAAAATTTGACATGGGCAAGCAAGTATAAGTATGGACACCCCCAATTAATTTTTTAACACGTTGCAGTAGTAAAACCAAACTCGGCACATGTTTACAACATCAAAAACTGCACTTTTTCATCAACTACACAACATTGCCCCTGCCCCCAAAATGGGGTATTTTGGGGGCAGCCCCAAATTTTCAAATGTAAACCCCTATCGAGTGACCCCTCATTTTAAACGGTTTATCAAGAGAAATTGATTGGCACAAATCGGATGTCGATATCTCATCTCTAACCAAAATGGCAGCCATTTTAAAATTCGAGAAGGGTAAATTGACTTTACATTGGCTGCCATTTTGGTTAGAGATGAGATATCGACATCCGATTTGTGCCATTCAATTTCTCTTGATAAACCGTTTAAAATGAGGGGTCACTCGATAGGGGTTTACATTTGAAAATTTGGGGCTGCCCCCAAAATACCCCATTTTGGGGGCAGGGGCAAAGTTGTGTAGTTGATGAAAAAGTGCAGTTTTTGATGTTGTAAACATGTGCCGAGTTTGGTTTTCCTACTGCAACGTGTTAAAAAATTAATTGGGGGTGTCCATACTTATACTTGCTTGCCCATGTCAAATTTTGAAATGGCTGCCATTTTGGTTAGGGGTGAGATATCGACCTCCGGTTTGCGCCATTTAATTTCTCTTGATAAACCGTTTAAAATGAGGGGTCACTCGATAGGGGTTTACATTTGAAAATTTGGGGCTGCCCCCAAAATACCCCATTTTGGGGGCAGGGGCAAAATTGTGTAGTTGATGAAAAAGTGCCGTTTTTGATTTTGTAAACATGTGCCGAGTTTGGTTTTCCTACTGCAACGCGTTAAAAAGTTAACTGGGGGTATCCAGACTTTTGCCTAACCCTGTATCGTGAGTTATCAGCTGATTTTTGTTCAATTAAAAAATATAGATACTTTGAAGGGCCCTAGGACGAAAATCGGATTTGTCCCAGACATGAAACCAGCTCCAATCGATTCCTCGTCGCCAAAAGCCCCATATTCAACCAAAAAATTAATAATCCTTGGAGAGAATAAATGTTGCCCGTACAAACAGTGCTTGTTTTAGAGTATAATAATAAAATAATAATAAAATTATATACGAGTGCAAGGCCAACATTATTATATAATATGTTTGTAAAATTCAATCTTTACTTTATTGAAACCTGTTGAGCAAAATGTTTTAGATACACTATTGATTCTGAGAGGGTGACAATACAATAGACAGTCAACATTGACTTTGGCACTTACTCGTACATTACTGAGTTGACACTTGTGTGTATTGCTTTCTGTGTGGACTTTATTGATACTACTGTCATGTTGCTTCTATAACATTTTTTAGGATGTACGCCCAATTATAATAAACATTTTTGTAAACACTGCATTTTTAAACGAAATTGTAAAATGACCAATTTATTTTACTTTATTACTTGACAGGCAATTATTAAACTACAAACTAAAAGACAGCTTAACATTGGAGGTCTCAGTATGTTGAACTTAATGCAATAGATGAAGTGACCAAGGTTCTCAAGCACAGTAAGAGACACTTGAGTATCGCATACTTCAAAACTTACAGTATATTAATGTACACTAGAGATCGCACACTGGTCGAAATTTTGGTTGAATCTTTATTAGTTGTTCTAATACGATGCTCAAAAGCTGAGAAAAAAGGAGGAGAAGAAACATGCTTATCGCCTCATAATGATGAGCATCGTGTTGAAGAAAATGCACAAGAGTTTGTTGCTTGACAATAACTGATAACAGTGATAATTTGAAGTCCACCCATAAGTAAGCTCAACGGAAGGTAAAATTGATGGTTAAGGTTAAGTGACAAACAATAGATATGGGATGTTTCCCATAGAGTTTCGGTAATATTAATGCTATTTTAATTGATATTATATTAACTTTGCCCAATCTAGGTTTTACGTAAGCAATTATAAAATAAAAGTATGTGTAGTAAAATTTTTGTATAAGAATTAAACTATACTAACTTGTAGTTTTATCTATTCTTTATGTGCTTCGGTGGATCATATTGGGGAAAATCCTTAAACTAGAAAGCAATCAATTATAAATATTCTTGGTGTATAAACCCTTTATAAAATACATTATTATAACTAGTTCTCCCTCCCTATAATTTTTAGAAATTAAATAGTTATATTTATGTTATTATTAATAATTTTGTATGATGATTGGTGCGGATGGCGAAAAAATAAGGAAGCTTGTAAATGGAATAGCTTGCCTAAATCTGGCTTAAGATACACGAAGTACACGAAGGAGAGGTGTTTTACGCAGCATTAACTTTGACGAATTACCTGACACTCCAACATGTATGCCTGACCGCAAGAGAATATCGTACCACCTTAACATTGACGGCTCATTTTGATTATTGAGACCTGTATGTAAGACTAATACAGGTCTTACTTGGCCAGGGTAAACTGGCCAAAGAGGCTGGAATTTTCATACATTGTGTCAAAAACCTATGGACTCCAAATCGACCAGAGTATTCCTTGCATCAGAAAGTTTGGTTTCATAACTATGGGCTTTATTGATCAATCATTTGCCAAAAGTGTGTAACTTTAATTAAATATTACACAACCAGACAATCTACTCAAACTGAAAAATAATAAAATGATAAACTAAAAATAAACTACTCATAAAGAATAAATACAAACAATTTATTTTTCCTAGATAACCGAGCCTTGGCTTATGGAGTGTCGTGGGGGTAAGGAATGTGCTGACTCGTTGTCTGTCGTCACCAAGCGGTGTAGACAACGTCAACTTGGGGCCGAAGTAGTTCCCAGGGACGCAAATAGTAATTGACTGAGAGCAGCACCAGTCAACAAGCAACCAATCTAGCTAGGCGATAACCAATAAGCCTCCCCTCCCCCCATTACCTGACAATTAACCATGTATGACTGACCGCTAGAGAATATCGCAAAGCCTCAAAATTGACGGCTCATTTTGATAATTTAAAAGTCATCCTTGTAAGAAACAAGTACCGAAAATATCCCAGATTTTGAACCACAGCTTTGAGACTTCCTAATGAAATTCACCTTGACGATGCCGATGACGATGTGCTCCAGGCCGGGCCGGTCCGAATAGTAGTGCAGCACCAGCGCGCCATCCTCGGGCCGCTCCGTGCACCGGAACGACGGCGCCCTCATCCCCGGGTACAGCGTGCCCAGGTGGTCATGGAGCGCGTCCAGGTTCTGCACAAACACACAGGTTAGTAGCAGTAGTGCAGCACCAGCGCGCCATCCTCGGGCCGCTCCGTGCACCGGAACGACGGCGCCCTCATCCCCGGGTACAGCGTGCCCAGGTGGTCATGGAGCGCGTCCAGGTTCTGCACAAACACACAGGTTAGTAGCCGTAGTGCAGCACCAGCGCGCCATCCTCGGGCCGCTCCGTGCACTGGAACGACGGCGCCCTCATCCCCGGGTACAGCGTGCCCAGGTGGTCATGGAGCGCGTCCAGGTTCTGCACAAACACACAGGTTAGTAGCCGTAGTGCAGCACCAGAGCGCCGTCCTCGGGCCGCTCCGTGCACCGGAACGACGGCGCCCTCATCCCCGGGTACAGCGTGCCCAGGTGGTCGTGGAGCGCGTCCAGGTTCTGCACAAACACACAGGTTAGTAGCCGTAGTGCAGCACTAGCGCGCCATCCTCGGGCCGCTCCGTGCACCGGAACGACGGCGCCCTCATCCCCGGGTACAGCGTGCCCAGGTGGTCATGGAGCGCGTCCAGGTTCTGCACAAACACACAGGTTAGTAGCCGTAGTGCAGCACCAGCGCGCCATCCTCGGGCCGCTCCGTGCACCGGAACGACGGCGCCCTCATCCCCGGGTACAGCGTGCCCAGGTGGTCATGGAGCGCGTCCAGGTTCTGCACAAACACACAGGTTAGTAGCCGTAGTGCAGCACCAGCGCGCCATCCTCGGGCCGCTCCGTGCACCGGAACGACGGCGCCCTCATCCCCGGGTACAGCGTGCCCAGGTGGTCATGGAGCGCGTCCAGGTTCTGCACAAACACACAGGTTAGTAGCCGTAGTGCAGCACCAGCGCGCCATCCTCGGGCCGCTCCGTGCACCGGAACGACGGCGCCCTCATCCCCGGGTACAGCGTGCCCAGGTGGTCGTGGAGCGCGTCCAGGTTCTGCACAAACACACAGGTTAGTAGCCGTAGTGCAGCACCAGCGCGCCATCCTCGGGCCGCTCCGTGCACCGGAACGACGGTGCCCTCATCCCCGGGTACAGCGTGCCCAGGTGGTCATGGAGCGCGTCCAGGTTCTGCACAAACACACAGGTTAGTAGCAGTAGTGCAGCACCAGCGCGCCGTCCTCGGGCCGCTCCGTGCACCGGAACGACGGCGCCCTCATCCCCGGGTACAGCGTGCCCAGGTGGTCATGGAGCGCGTCCAGGTTCTGCACAAACACACAGGTTAGTAGCAGTAGTGCAGCACCAGCGCGCCATCCTCGGGCCGCTCCGTGCACCGGAACGACGGTGCCCTCATCCCCGGGTACAGCGTGCCCAGGTGGTCGTGGAGCGCGTCCAGGTTCTGCACAAACACACAGGTTAGTAGCCGTAGTGCAGCACCAGCGCGCCATCCTCGGGCCGCTCCGTGCACTGGAACGACGGCGCCCTCATCCCCGGGTACAGCGTGCCCAGGTGGTCATGGAGCGCGTCCAGGTTCTGCTCAAACACACAGTTTAGTAGCAGTAGTGCAGCACAAGCGCGCCAATACGGGTTTTCTATGAACTTAATAACCATTCTGTTCGTAATTTTAAGATACTTTTTAATTATCTATATTTTTTGTAACTAATTATAGAAATTAATTTTGCTTCAGAACAAAATAAACAAATGAAGTAAACACATAACTCATACTTAACAGACATTTACAGCCTTGTGCCAAGATGTGCATATTAACACCCCTTGACCTGATAATAAATTTAATGTTTTTTTTTTCATTACTTTAAGTTCAATAGACATACCTGAAAAGGTAATGTAAGTTAAAAATAAATCAAAATTCCATTAAAGGGTTTCCAACTGAATTTGCAAGTACCAACTCAATACCGAACACATAATAGAAAGATAAGTTAGTTCTGGGGCCCAACTTTTATCATATCTTTCCAGAATGTGGACTTGGTAAGATGTTGTGTGTTACGCTACAAAACTTTCACCCGCCAAAGTTGTTAGAAGGTATAAAGTGTTTATTGAGAAAGTGTGTACGGAACAGGGTCGAGACTTTGCAATATTTTCATTGCCACATAAAAACTTATTTTGTATTTCTTATTATACTGTTTTGCTATAGTTGATTCCCAATATGCATGTAATGATATTGATGGCTGTAAGTATGGGGCTTCTATATTTTCCGTTGAGCTCAACTACAAATGTAATCTTTGTTGATCAGTAGATGTCACTGAGACTTACACATGTACAAATGCAAATTGGTCAAATTAACTACAGAAATCAATCTTTCTTGACCTCGTAAAGTTCGTTATGGAAAATACAACATTGAAATAAACAAAATTAAAAAAAAAATAATAATAATACTCAAGAACATGTACAATGAATTTTCGCCGATGCAGCCTTACGCCAGGATTAGGATTTGGAAATTTAGGAAAGTCTTAAAAAGTGTTACAACAACGTATTATTTGTCACTTTGCTAATTTCAAAAGCTCCTCTTGATAATTAAGAATGGTATTTACTCCTAATATTATATTCTCTTTAACAGTTATATTCTTATTTTTTCTCGAGTTTAGTCATAGGGTCAATTTATTAGTCAATATAGACCATGAGCCGCCAATATGAAACCCTCCCCCCCCGTGGGAATTTATGACTTATACTTTTTTTTGTTGGTATTACCTACTAGATTAAGAATTCGGTTGTTTGCCTTTTTTAAATTACAGCATATTCCAGAAAACCAAGAAAAGACGGCCTACGAGGAGTCAGACAAAATTTTTAAGCAGCAGCATAGGTCGAGTTTGGTATCAAATTAAAGGTCTCACATAGCAGTACAGAGTACAATGCCGCAAACTAGACTTCAAATGGAAGACCGAAACGGAAATGGCAGGCAAACAAAGTTTCCATTAAAATATATGGGTAAAACTTTAAAATGCAATAACTTTCTTTATACCCAACCTTTTTTTTATGCCGTCGGGTTTGCGGCATTGTACTCGGCATTGTGCTAATTGAGACCTTTAATTTGATACTTAACTTGACCTATGCTGCTATTTAAGAATTTTTTCTGACTCCTCATGGGCCATCCCCCTTTAGGGGTAAAAAATTGATAATGCCTTAAAAGAGTAGACATTTATGGCCATTATTGATATACCAAGTCTTGTAACTTGATCTATATTGGTAAAAAATATATTTCACCGTTCCGGGACTTTTCAATCACACTGTATATAAAACAAGTCATTTCTCGTTTTCCCCATAAATCTAAAAAAAAACTCATAATTATTTGGAAATATTTAAGTAGAGAGCTTTATAACGACCCATTAATTAATAAAATTGGCCAAGAAAACTGTTAGTGTTTTCGGTCAAAAGATTTTTGAAACTGAATAATTTTAATGATGATAGTAAATTTTATATTTTTCATGGTTTTTTCGTATTTTTCAGGATATGCTGTAATCTTTAAGTGGCAAACACCTAAAACCATAAAGTACATGTCAATACAAACACAAAAATGTATATGTCGAAAATTCCCACGGGGGGGGGGGGGGGGGAGTATATGTTCACATCAGCCTCTGCTCTAATAGTAGTAAATACGATTTACTTCCAAAAGAAATTAATTCAGTGAAAAACTTAAAACTTTATGCAGAGTGCTGAACTTAAAGGAAAATTAGTTATTAAGCAGATAAATCAAATAAGATTGAATAATTAATTAAAAAGTTATAAGAATTTATATGTATAATATATATATATATATATATATATATATATATATATATTATAACTATAGTTAGTTGCTTCTATGAAACCAGAGCTTAATTAAAATCGTTAATTTTCTTAAATGTTACTTCCTCCCCCGATATAACAGTGAAATAGTTAAACTGTCTAGGTATCTGTGTGGTGTTAGTGATCGCCTTTGAATTGAAACAAATGGTTGCTATTTCTATCGTAAGAAAAGTTAGGAGTTTTTGTAATGGTTCGACACCGGATTCAGCATTTATTTGTCATTGAGGTCAACTTTGGAGTTTTATAAAATGCCAGAGGCGTAAAAATACACAAAAATTACTAATATAAACAAAACAAAATTTGAATCAGAGAAGGCTCATCTGGTGTTTTTAAGTTAATTAATGTTCTAGTTGCAGTTTAATCGGTTCATTTTGTTTCAGGTTGAAAACAAAAATTACCTGCAGGAAGTCCCGGGGAGTGGCCCCCAGCACTTGCAAGATCTTGTCGTAGCCCGAGTCCTGGCAGAACTCGAAAAACGTCTTGCCGAACAGCTCCAGTATTGTGTTGGCAGGAATATCTGAAAACATGGACATGGCTGGTGACTATGTCTGATCACATTGAACGCCGCTCATCTTGAATCAAATTGAATGTCAGCGTTAGACATTCTAACATAATAAAGTACGAGTTCCTATATAAACTAGGTTAAATTTATCATCCAAGCAATTATGTTTACTAGCTCTTCGGTGGTAGTTACTTTTTCTCCCATAAGTGAAGTTTTTCTTAAAACAGTTTAAAACGAAAAACCTTTGCAAGAACGAACCTCACGTTCGTCTAAACTAATTAATTACAACACTAAACAATAAAAATAAAGATCGTTTAGGTCTGCAACTGATAAAGGAATAAACCTTAAGTAATAATCGTTGACCACTTACTTTCAATAACCAGTGAGCCAGTAAATTTAAATAACTCTACATTGACAATCTCTCGATTCCTTTCGTAGTGAGCTATTAAGGCCACTACGTTCATCTGTAACTGTAGATTTATATAAAAAAACTTAAGTTACACATTAAACCAGATTTTGGCAAACAAAGGACATCACCCGTCGTAAAAATGGTAAAAACATTCAACGACAATATATACATATTAAATAGTTTGGAGTGTAACGCAATCGCTAGCCAATTTTCTGAATTGCTTCAGTTAAAGTAATCCCCTTATGAAATTTATGAACAGTGTTTTATCGTTGGATAAAAAGTGATTATAAATGAACACAGTAAATAAACATAAATGAATAATTTTGTGTCCTACATTGAAATATATTCTTCATTATGGTAAAAATGGTAAAGGATCCATTGTAAATGTATTTTCATGAGTTACAGTTAAATATACTAAAATTGTACCCTCAATATGAGTTACTGTTGAAAATTGTATTTTTTTAAATTCTAGGTTTTATAAAAAGCATGGTGATGACGCCTTCAAATTGAGAGCTGCAACTTATGTGCTGTGTTTAAATTGCATAACTCATTAATTCACGGCGTTTACCATGAAAAGAAATAGATCATTTCGCTTAGTGAAAATGTATTAATTATATGAAGTATATCGTCTTAAAAGCAATAAGGTCTCATCACCTTCTTAAAGTCTAAACAATATTTATATTATTTTTACTGTTTACTGTAAATAGACTATTACAGTATTGATAAGCGTTAAGTTATTAATGAGCAAATTCACGTATTTGATTCTTAAAACAAATTTTCAAAAGTCGTCACTTGACAACCACAAACAAAAATAATAGTTGAGGGGAAACTTAAAAGTTGTCCTTAGAACACAACACTAAAATTATAAACACCCTGATCTACATTATAACAATAAAATGTACAAAACATATTTGCAAAAATTATTAGTCATAATTTAACAGATTTCGTTTATCTTACAGTTGCCTTGACATTAACCCAGGGCCAATTAATTTTAACTCAGCATTAATTCGGTGCCTTAACCGCTTACAAAAAATACAACTTTGACCTCCAACGATACCAGAACTTGCTCCAACTTTCCTGCTAATCCCTTGTAAAGCCTTGTCGGCTTTAATATTAAGTTCTATAAGACGTAGTAGAAAGGTTGAAAAATAAAGTATGGCCATTATTTCCCTATGAAATCATGTAACAACTGCATAGGACTCAAAGTATACATGAAACTCTCCTATTAGAAATATTAATTAAATTTTGAATTCTTATTGGTATTTGTTAATCGTAAACTATATTATCTTATCGTTGTGTTTTATCGAATGTTCTGGTTGTACAGCTGAAATGATTGATTTATCCTACATGTAAATAATTGATGTATTGTAAATACACCATTGTGATGGACAAAAAAACTTTTCAAAATTATTGATTTAGATTGGAAAAACTGTCAAACCCAAAACAGTAAATAAATTAAAATTATATTGATAAACAATAAAGTTATATTCATTTAAAATTTAATCACTTTTGTACCACTCATTATAGTTAAAATTTCAAACTTCATTATACCTTGATAAAGTTTTATGGAATATGCAGTTTTTAGAGATCAAAATTCACATGAATTCTGGTATGAATATAGTAAAAATTAAGCAACTATCAATGTCGTACCTCAAATATTTTTTTCAATATCTAAAGGGTAATTCAAATTACATAGAGACAGATACATACTGCTGCTAACTACATTCCTTTTGACGTGTTTGTCTACTTTTTCTGCCGTCAGATGATCGTTTATTGGTTTAGGTTTTTTGAGCTGAATCTGTCAGTTTCAATCATTACGACCACTTTATAATTATAATTACTTCATAATTTCTCTTTTCATTGATATCAGCCCCACAAAATATTGACTCCTGGTATTTGTAAGATATTATTTTACATATATGTAAAATAACCAATTGTATTTTGAGTAGTATCACAGTGGGAAGGAAAGAGATTCCAAATCCTAAGTTTATTACTGTTCCGAAAAACTTCAACATCGAACTCGACTCTACTACTTACGCATAAAATCTTCCTGAAAAGTTTGAAGTCGATCTGAAAGGTTAATCCTCGAAGATTGAAATCGGGTTTCATCAATACAGTGCTAACATTCATGTAAGTTCCACTCATATTCGATTCGTTCATCCAATTACCATAGCCTTTTTTACCATAGCCTTGTCAACATTCACTTAATAACGAAAAAGAAAAAATCCAAATAAGTTATATATATTTCTGATCTTAAACTTAAATAAGCCATATTTATTTATGAATAAAATGCTTTTTGGCTTTTATAAAGGCTTATTTATTTTTTGTTTTTTTTTTTACTTAACAAAACAAAAAATAAATAAGCCTTTATTATGATGGGCTAAAGAGTAATTGCCTGGGAAAAGTTCTTAATGAGTGTAACAGGAGATTAAGCTTACTAACTTAGGCGCAACCTTGCAAACTTGTTAAATTTACAAGGAAACTGTTTACATGAGAAACCACCGCTTAAACCTGTGGCTTCCGCTACTAAAGAATTTTATTTATTTAATAAACTGTTCAAATTTTAAAAGTGCAGTTTTACTGTAATTGTAATTGAAATGTAACCGGTTGATATTGTAATTTTTGCTAGTTAAAATTTAAAGCAAATAACAACGAAGAAAGTATTTCTGCAGTAAAGATCTTTTACTGAGTTGATCATCGATTAAGAGGGTATTATTTATAAATTAAATTGAACACAAATGTTATACGGCCTTGCTATTGATATAAATATTGATTGACCTTGCTTGCTAAAAAACATGAATGAATTGGGTTATTGTCCCCTTTTTAGCAATACTCTGAACGAGTGCCTTAGTGCGAGACAACTTATAAATAAACCATCTAGTAAATTTTATAATAAATTTTGGTTATGAGAGAATTTTAAAAAACGTATTGAAACAAGGATTACAAAGAAAATATTTATTGTGGACTTATAACGTGGAGCTACTCGTGTTTAGGTTCAGGGAGGTTTAATGACAAGAGCTCTAAAGTTGTCCAGCCGCATATAATCACTTCCTTTGATCTAGCATACAACTCGTAATCACTGTACGGAACTAATTAAGTAGTTTAAGCTCGAAAGTTGGTAAACCACCTTGAAACAAACTCACTATCTTCGACGAGAAAAAAATATCAGTAGACCTAAATATTTATATTTACAAGTCGAAAAGACTCTAATTTATATATCTTCTATATTTTAAATTTATCACATTACCCTTATTCGATATTTTCTTAAAGGACGGAACTTATAATAGCGGTACGCAGAATCAGCTCTGCTGGTTTTGGATTTTCCCTCTAATCGTTATCTGAAGTATCTATAAAATTACTATGAAAATTTGACCTATTGTGTTACTTGGTTTATAGGGCTAGACAAATCAGTTAAGATGACAAACCTGAAGAATTTTATAATTTGAAACTGAATATGAACCACTGATGAATATTTGACCGAGAATATAAATAATAGAAAAAAATATTTAGAACCAAATATTGGGAGTCAGAGCACATTAAGCTGTAAATTGGCATAATGGAGACGAATATTGAATACTGTCACCGAAATTGTGAGATTAAAATGCTCTGCTCAATATTATGTATGAGAAAGTTTATAACGCATTTTTGTGATCCCGTGATTCGTGTCACGTAGCAAAGTTTCATCACTAAACGCACTTAAAATATTTTTAAACATAGGTAACTAGATAAAATAATCGGGTCTAGATAAAATAATGTAACTTATAAACATTTACAATTTAAGAATACCCTATGTGAATCTGCTCCTATATCTATGGCAGAGTATCCTCCACAGTTTTTTTTTAATAACGAAGTAAGAGCTTCAACAACCTTACTTACAAAACAAAACATTGAAATAAAAAATTATTTCCAACTAGATTGATGTTAACATCAGCAGTCATTTGGCAACAATCTTTTCAAATATTTCGGTGAAAGTTGATAGTAGTGAGATCGATAAATAGTTGTCACCAAGATAAGGAACAGATATTTTATGCAATGGTTTTACAATAACCATTTTAAGAGGTGGACGATTACAGGTTGAAAGAAGAAAAAAATTTTAAACGGGTCGATGTAAAGATGGAAGTACAATTATCTATGCAGTGCTTCTATAATTTCAATAAAATACCAACAGGGTTGCTGGTCTTCAGTGATCGAACCACTTTCAAAACCTCGTTGCCATCATTGGTGTACAAAAAGCGATGCTCAAGAAGACCTAAAAGAATGAGAAATATCCAATGTGGGTACATAATTTTCTCCATTGTCAGTGAAGAATTAATTAAAGATATTATATTTTTCAAATGGGTCACTATCCAATCTGCCATTAGCGTCAGGTACTGACAGTATTTGACGAGAACCCTTGCCATTTTTCATAACATCTTTGTCAATTTTTTTCACGTGGCTTTTGACTTTAAGCTAGATTTTAAATTAATCCCAACATATGATCAACATATGACTTAGATTTGTGAGTACGTGATCTAAATGCTCCTTTTGAGGCCAAGTAATAGTGTCTTAGAGGGTTATAAGAAGAAAGATAAAAGAGCACAATTCAATTAGTTGTTCACTCATTTGTTGAACATTGCTATCAAGGGGTAATCGGAAATTCAACTACCTGTATTTTATTTTTTATTCTTGTGTATATCTACGCCTAAAGCATTTTACAACGTTTTGAAAGTGAAGGGTCCCAGCACTGGTCTTGTTACTATATAACGTTAAAGCGTTGAATAGAAAGCATAAAATCTATCATCCATTAATGTTGAAGTTCAGGCCATTTATTCCTTTAAAAGCAAGTGAAGGAATACCAAGTATTGCTAGGACTGTACTTGCACAAGAACATGAATTTAGTGGAAGTGTTCAAGAAAGCTCAACAAGCTGAGGGTGATGGTCACACAATCTGGTTTGAACAACAGCAATGTGCATAGACGATGTACTTAGATCCGTATAAACATGATCAATGATGGATTTGGTCCCATTGAATTCTCTGGTGTAGGAGTGTACAAAGTTTTGCTAGCTAAAAGAACTCATGAAACTAATAAGCTTATTACTGGAAAATCATATTGTAATATATTTCAAATGTTGTGGTGATATTTAGAACACAAAAACCCTTAAATACAAACATGGCGTTCAAAACTACTTTTAAACCATCTGAGAACCATCTAACTCTGTGAAAAAGGATCTCTTTTCATATGATGTTATTCAAGACTTCATTTTAAGGATTTTAGTATTAAGTATGACTTTTTATTTAATTAAAAAGATTTTTTTTACACACTTTACATGGCCTTTATGTGTTTATAGTTCCATTTTTCCAGATAAAAGGCGATTCTAAAAAATCTTAGTCGTATAGTAAAAACTTAAATACATTTTTCCATCAAGTAATATTATTGAAAATAACATTAACTAATCAGGGTATTTTTGCATGACTATTCTTCATTCAACACACCAACTCTCGGTGCAAGAAGTAACCATTTCTCCCACTGTAATCTTTTAAAAGCGAGAGCACAACAAGTGTTGTATTACTAAGCAATCTCCCTGTTGACGGTGCATGCCTCTCCGTTGATCCCTAGTGTTACGGCGTAGCGGTGGCGTGGCCCGCACGGTACACTACACTGTTGACGGTGCATGCCTCTCCGTTGATCCCTAGTGTTACGGCGTAGCGGTGGCGTGGCCCGCACGGTACACTACACTGTTGACGGTGCATGCCTCTCCGTTGATCCCTAGTGTTACGGCGTAGCGGTGGCGTGGCCCGCACGGTACACTACACGATTGACGGTGCATGTCTCTCCGTTGATCCCTAGTGTTACGGCGTAGCGGTGGCGCGGCCCGCACGGTACACTACACTGTTGACGGTGCATGCCTCTCCGTTGATCCCTAGTGTTACGGCGTAGCGGTGGCGTGGCCCGCACGGTACACTACACTGTTGACGGTGCATGCCTCTCCGTTGATCCCTAGTGTTACGGCGTAGCGGTGGCGTGGCCCGCACGGTACACTACACGATTGACGGTGCATGTCTCTCCGTTGATCCCTAGTGTTACGGCGTAGCGGTGGCGCGGCCCGCACGGTACACTACACTGTTGACGGTGCATGCCTCTCCGTTGATCCCTAGTGTTACGGCGTAGCGGTGGCGCGGCCCGCACGGTACACTACACTGTTGACGGTGCATGCCTCTCCGTTGATCCCTAGTGTTACGGCGTAGCGGTGGCGCGGCCCGCACGGTACACTACACTGTTGACGGTGCATGTCCCTCCGTTGATCCCTAGTGTTACAGCGTAGCGGTGGCGCGGCCCGCACGGTACACTACACTGTTGACGGTGCATGCCTCTCCGTTGATCCCTAGTGTTACGGCGTAGCGGTGGCGTGGCCCGCACGGTACACTACACTGTTGACGGTGCATGTCTCTCCGTTGATCCCTAGTGTTACGGCGTAGCGGTGGCGCGGCCCGCACGGTACACTACACTGTTGACGGTGCATGTCCCTCCGTTGATCCCTAGTGTTACGGCGTAGCGGTGGCGTGGCCCGCACGGTACACTACACTGTTGACGGTGCATGCCTCTCCGTTGATCCCTAGTGTTACGGCGTAGCCGTGGCGTGGCCCGCACGGTACACTACACTGTTGACGGTGCATGTCTCTCCGTTGATCCCTAGTGTTACGGCGTAGCGGTGGCGTGGCCCGCACGGTACACTACACTGTTGACGGTGCATGCCTCTCCGTTGATCCCTAGTGTTACGGCGTAGCGGTGGCGCGGCCCGCACGGTACACTACCCTGTTGACGGTGCATGTCCCTCCGTTGATCCCTAGTGTTACGGCGTAGCGGTGGCGTGGCCCGCACGGTACACTACACTGTTGACGGTGCATGCCTCTCCGTTGATCCCTAGTGTTACGGCGTAGCGGTGGCGCGGCCCGCACGGTACACTACACTGTTGACGGTGCATGTCTCTCCGTTGATCCCTAGTGTTACGGCGTAGCGGTGGCGTGGCCCGCACGGTACACTACACTGTTGACGGTGCATGTCTCTCCGTTGATCCCTAGTGTTACGGCGTAGCGGTGGCGCGGCCCGCACGTTACACTACACTGTTGACGGTGCATGCCTCTCCGTTGATCCCTAGTGTTACGGCGTAGCGGTGGCGTGGCCCGCACGGTACACTACACTGTTGACGGTGCATGTTTCTCCGTTGATCCCTAGTGTTACGGCGTAGCCGTGGCGTGGCCCGCACGGTACACTACACTGTTGACGGTGCATGCCTCTCCGTTGATCCCTAGTGTTACGGCGTAGCCGTGGCGTGGCCCGCACGGTACACTACACTGTTGACGGTGCATGTCTCTCCGTTGATCCCTAGTGTTACGGCGTAGCCGTGGCGTGGCCCGCACGGTACACTACACTGTTGACGTGCATGCCTCTCCGTTGATCCCTAGTGTTACGGCGTAGCCGTGGCGTGGCCCGCACGGTACACTACACTGTTGACGGTGCATGCCTCTCCGTTGATCCCTAGTGTTACGGCGTAGCCGTGGCGTGGCCCGCACGGTACACTACACTGTTGACGGTGCATGCCTCTCCGTTGATCCCTAGTGTTACGGCGTAGCCGTGGCGTGGCCCGCACGGTACACTACACTGTTGACGGTGCATGCCTCTCCGTTGATCCCTAGTGTTACGGCGTAGCGGTGGCGCGGCCCGCACGGTACACTACACTGTTGACGGTGCATGCCTCTCCGTTGATCCCTAGTGTTACGGCGTAGCGGTGGCGCGGCCCGCATGGTACACTACACTGAAGACGGTGCATGTCTCTCCGTTTATCCCTAGTGTTACGGCGTAGCGGTGGCGTGGACCGTCCGGTACACTACACGATTGACGGTGCATGCCTCTCCGTTGATCCCTAGTGTTACGGCGTAGCGGTGGCGTGGCCCGCACGGTACACTACACGATTGACGGTGCATGTCCCTCCGTTGATCCCTAGTGTTACGGCGTAGCGGTGGCGTGGCCCGCACGGTACACTACACTGTTGACGGTGCATGCCTCTCCGTTGATCCCTAGTGTTACGGCGTAGCGGTGGCGTGGCCCGCATGGTACACTACACTGTTGACGGTGCATGTCTCTCCGTTGATCAATAGTGTTACGGCGTAGCGGTGGCGCGGCCCGCACGGTACACTACACTGTTGACGGTGCATGCCTCTCCGTTGATCCCTAGTGTTACGGCGTAGCGGTGGCGCGGCCCGCATGGTACACTACACTGTTGACGGTGCATGTCTCTCCGTTGATCAATAGTGTTACGGCGTAGCGGTGGCGCGGCCCGCACGGTACACTACACGATTGACGGTGCATGCCTCTCCGTTGATCAATAGTGTTACGGCGTAGCGGTGGCGCGGCCCGCACGGTACACTACACGATTGACGGTGCATGCCTCTCCGTTGATCCCTAGTGTTACGGCGTAGCGGTGGCGCGGCCCGCACGGTACACTACACTGTTGACGGTGCATGTCTCTCCGTTGATCCCTAGTGTTACAGCGTAGCGGTGGCGCGGCCCGCACGGTACACTACACTGTTGACGGTGCATGCCTCTCCGTTGATCCCTAGTGTTACGGCGTAGCGGTGGCGCGGCCCGCACGGTACACTACACTGTTGACAGTGCATGCCTCTCCGTTGATCCCTAGTGTTACGGCGTAGCGGTGGCGCGGCCCGCATGGTACACTACACTGAAGACGGTGCATGTCTCTCCGTTTATCCCTAGTGTTACGGCGTAGCGGTGGCGTGGACCGTCCGGTACACTACACGATTGACGTTGCATGCCTCTCCGTTGATCCCTAGTGTTACGGCGTAGCGGTGGCGTGGCCCGCACGGTACACTACACGATTGACGGTGCATGTCCCTCCGTTGATCCCTAGTGTTACGGCGTAGCGGTGGCGTGGCCCGCACGGTACACTACACGATTGACGGTGCATGTCTCTCCGTTGATCCCTAGTGTTACGGCGTAGCGGTGGCGCGGCCCGCACGGTACACTACACTGTTGACGGTGCATGTCCCTCCGTTGATCCCTAGTGTTACGGCGTAGCGGTGGCGCGGCCCGCACGGTACACTACACTGTTGACGGTGCATGTCCCTCCGTTGATCCCTAGTGTTACGGCGTAGCGGTGGCGCGGCCCGCACGGTACACTACACGATTGACGGTGCATGCCTCTCCGTTGATCCCTAGTGTTACGGCGTAGCGGTGGCGCGGCCCGCACGGTACACTACACTGTTGACGGTGCATGTCCCTCCGTTGATCCCTAGTGTTACATCGTAGCGGTGGCGTGGCCCGCACGGTACACTACACGATTGACGGTGCATGTCTCTCCGTTGATCCCTAGTGTTACGGCGTAGCGGTGGCGCGGCCCGCACGGTACACTACACTGTTGACGGTGCATGTCCCTCCGTTGATCCCTAGTGTTACGGCGTAGCGGTGGCGCGGCCCGCACGGTACACTACACTGTTGACGGTGCATGTCTCTCCGTTGATCCCTAGTGTTACGGCGTAGCGGTGGCGCGGCCCGCACGGTACACTACACTGTTGACGGTGCATGTCTCTCCGTTGATCCCTAGTGTTACGGCGTAGCGGTGGCGCGGCCCGCACGGTACACTACACTGTTGACGGTGCATGTCCCTCCGTTGATCCCTAGTGTTACGGCGTAGCGGTGGCGCGGCCCGCACGGTACACTACACTGTTGACGGTGCATGCCTCTCCGTTGATCCCTAGTGTTACGGCGTAGCGGTGGCGCGGCCCGCACGGTACACTACACTGTTGACGGTGCATGTCCCTCCGTTGATCCCTAGTGTTACGGCGTAGCGGTGGCGCGGCCCGCACGGTACACTACACGATTGACGGTGCATGTCTCTCCGTTGATCCCTAGTGTTACGGCGTAGCGGTGGCGCGGCCCGCACGGTACACTACACTGTTGACGGTGCATGTCTCTCCGTTGATCCCTAGTGTTACGGCGTAGCGGTGGCGCGGCCCGCACGGTACACTACACTGTTGACGGTGCATGTCCCTCCGTTGATCCCTAGTGTTACGGCGTAGCGGTGGCGCGGCCCGCACGGTACACTACACTGTTGACGGTGCATGCCTCTCCGTTGATCCCTAGTGTTACGGCGTAGCGGTGGCCCGGCCCGCACGGTACACTACACTGTTGACGGTGCATGTCCCTCCGTTGATCCCTAGTGTTACGGCGTAGCGGTGGCGCGGCCCGCACGGTACACTACACGATTGACGGTGCATGTCCCTCCGTTGATCCCTAGTGTTACGGCGTAGCGGTGGCGCGGCCCGCACGGTACACTACACTGTTGACGGTGCATGCCTCTCCGTTGATCCCTAGTGTTACGGCGTAGCGGTGGCGCTGCCCGCACGGTACACTACACTGTTTACAGCTCTCTTTCGACATCATTCTCCTTTCTGACTAAAGTGTGACAAGATGGATGAAAGAAAATTTAAATACTATGAAAAGTTTTACTACAAAACTAAAAATAATTACATAAAAAATGAAGCACAATTTAATAAACGTTAGTATAGTAAAATATAACTAAATTTAATAACACGTTGAAATTTCCTACATGTGATGAACAGTTAAAGATCTCATTTTAATAATTAATACTGTGCAACTACTCGTATTTATACATGGAAATTTTACAGAAGCCATTGTAATTGTGGGATTTAAAATATTTAGGGAGTTTGGAATGCTTATTTTTATTTATTATGTAACTGCATTGTTGAATAAACAAATTTCTATTTGGCCTTCCTCAAAGTGTGAATAGTCTGAAACGGATAACCAAAGAGCCTTTGTACAAATGTATGACCTATGTCCTGGTTTGGGTAACAAGGTATTTTGTTTTATATACCTGAATAACTATATCTCTTTTCTAAAGATTTTAAGAAATTATCTAATACAAGTACTAATTGTATGCGAAATGTTTGCCAACAATTGTCTCGTTACCTATTCTAAATTATACCAATCATTAAACCAAAAGAATGCACGATTTTGTTTCGATGATAGCGTACCCCTTTTTATTTGTTATGTAGTTTTTGGATTCAAGGCGTAATTTTAAGACGTCTTTACAATTTCATCCTAACGACTAAAGGGATGATGGCAATTGAAGTTAAGTTTTTTCTCCCATAAGAATAACTTGAGTAAATTTTTTCACCTATCTCTGGAAATTTTACGTTAGTTATGAAAATTTCCTAGAATCTCAATTTAAGTAATATTTTTTACTTAAAAATGATTATCAAGTAAACAATATTACTTTAACCTACATTTTCATCATCTCCGATATATTGTAAAATTTTTGAAAAAAATTATTTTTTATTAAATGAAAATGTATGATGGAATACATTAATGTATTTAAAGGGAGACTGAATGATTTTTATGCCGGGACAAGTTCATTTAAAGAAATATTTTCAGAGGCAATGGATGTGAAAAACTGACCCCATGTTATTCTAAGGGGAAAAATTCAACTTCAACCGATATAATCTTCTAAGCCGTTAGGATTAGGGGTACAAATTAATCGTTAAGTTCAATTACAATTGCAATTAGAATAAAAAATTGCAATAAAAATTTGGGGGTTTGCATTTAAAATTAGTGACTTCCGGTTTGAATATGTTACTTCTGGTATGCCATGTACATTGAAATCAGTGTCTATTAATAGACCATTATGGGTTAACTCATAGTGGCACAATTTATTTTCATGAAAAATTAATTCTGTAAATTTTAAAAGGGGTGTACGGGTTGGTCTGGGACTCCCGGGACAAAAAAAATGTCATTGTTTTTATTTTTCATTTCATTGTTTAGTTTCATTGTTTTATATGATAATATTTGTTTAGCTTTAGTCATTATAATATTTGTTTACTAATATAATTTTATTTAAGACCGGTTAGGGCGAGTTTACACCAGAGTTGACAACCTTAAGATTCCAACACAGAGATATCAATAAAAGTTGGCATCTGCTTTTTGGTAAACCTAGCTTTAAATAGAAATATATTTATATGATACAAACAATGTACTGAAAAAAATAGTATTTAAAAATACTATTTATTTGCGAGAATGAAGGCGGATGGACAATACAAGGTATCTATACTTATTTGATACGCTAAGGGTTTTTTTTTTGTGTAGAGAACTTCTCCTAAACTTTTCTACCGATTTTTTGGTGTCGTTGGAAAGGACTTGGTCTGTAGTTGTTTCCACCAAAAATGATGAGAATCGGACTGAAAATAAAGGCACTTTCCACCATTAAAATATCAAAATTTCCCATTAAAATAACTTTGGGATTTAATAAAGGATTCAAAACATTTGTTGATGTTCAGCTGTAAATACGTTTAGTTTTTGGTGATTACAAATATTCACAGTTATGGGATTGGTCGAATGTCATTGATTTAGAACTAAAAGTAACATTTGTATTGTAACAAAATATATTGCTCGATTCCGAAAAACCCATACTAGTTACTATAAATTGTTAAATTTTTAATCTAATGTTTAATTTGTCAGCAACTAAGTACTCTATAAATTGAAGAATTGCCCTGAAATATCTGGTAGTTTGACTTACCGAGTATTTTGACGGCAGCGCCAACCAGATTGTAGGTAATTTCGTCATCGTATATTTGCCTGACCAGGAACTGCCCCTCCATGTTGACGTCGGCGGCTTTCCTGAAACAACACAGTTTCAACTAGACACAAAGTGTGAATACCGGGAAGAATATTCAGTACTATTTCTGTAACCGTATGCATATATTCACAAATAATTGCTTCAATTTAATACCTAAAAATTTATTCCGTGAAAAGGGCGTCAGGAAGGAGTGAAGCGGATTTGATATATTGCTCAAAACGAGCTTTCATTTGGATTTAAATATATTACTCTCTCCCTTCACAGGTAGTAAAACATCACCTAGGAGAAGATTCACACAAAATGCAATTCAAATGATTACATGCACTGAAATATATTTGTTGAATGGTGTATGATAATGGTCAATATCGTAAAATAAGACTATGAGATTTGGATGTTAAGCGTTACAGGAGTGTTGTCTTTCCTGGTGTTGGATGTGTAACAGTTCCAAGGGAGGACTTAGACAGGGGTACACTTCGTTTGAAACATATTGAACAATAGGTAAGAACATAATAAGGAAAACAAGCACGTTTATCAGCTTTTATTGTATTAAATTACTACTACGAACACACTAGTCATATTTTATAAAAATATAGTACATTTTGAGATATCACTTTTTCAAAAAATTAAATTTTACTAACACATTAAAGTTTGATTCAAATGTTAATATCAGTCAAAATGGTCCCATTCGAAGCTGAAAGACTTTGATAAGTGTGTTCACGCATTCAGACGAACAAAAACAGTTTATAATAAAAAAAATTAATACCGTCTTTTACAGATAGTGATAGAAACAAACATCGCCACAGCGAAAACTCCTGCAATCAGCAGTTGATCTGCACGCAGACAAGCACGAAAGCTTAAGCTTATGATTAGGATTTTTTCACTATTCTTCCAGGTTTGTATAGCATTATTTTTCTGTTGCTATTTTCCTGAATTATTGAACACATCTTGGCTAAGTGTTTAGCTAAAATTAATGGTGATAAATAATTTAATTTCGACCGTTATTAATTTTGTAAATTAAGGACCGCATTGGCGTAGTGAAAAACTTTAATTTTTTTTTAAATTGCCGTATGAAAACATAACGCTACACTCACAACTTGAATCTCCCTAACGACAACTATTTAATTTTCGTCCGGTTCTTACAAGCCGGAATTATCTGTAGCCGGTACTTGGAATTATCTGTTTGCGGAAAAAGATTAATTGTGTTATCTGTTCCACGACTAATGTTGGTTGATATTGAGAAGTGTTTTAGTGTTCATTCAATGATTTATTTGACCATTATCATAAAAAGAGAGATCGTTCTACATTTAGAAAATTCAAAAATTTACAAGTTTTAATAAAACTAGACCTTGCTAAACTGTACTAAATCTTTGATAGCAGCAGATAAATGAAAAAAAACTTCTTTTCTTTAAATTTTATGGAGTTCCTGTATAGATTACTTTGCATTGCGCTGGAACGTATCTCATCGCTTTTATGGTGGGAAACAAACATTTTATCACACGTGGAGCGATGATAGATTACATAGTAAAGTTGAACTTCTTGAACAGCGTACGAGTGGTTTCATTTCATTTAAACATGAAATTACAGTTATTAATAGTTGTATTGGAAATTAAATGCAAAATTCTAATATATTACAAACTCAACAAGTGGTTTTCAAAGTCCAATATGCAGAGTGAGCTCCCAGTTTTGATCAAGGGCCCTCGCGGTGTCCCGAGTGTTTAGTAAACATGAAGTTTGCAGGTTTAATTTACACTTTAGTCAATCGATTTTAATAACGTGTGATTTTGAAATAAAACTTTCAAGTTAGCACCTGCCTAAGCCATAAAAGATTTCATACATTTCCTTCCATAATTATTTATACTATTTTAAGATTGATTATCAGCGGATTTAGATAGTATCATTCGTTAAAGTTTTCGCTTATCTACCTACGATAAATGAGAAGCGGGATATCATCTTAACATATTAAAGGGAAGACCTCACTCACTGACTGACTCACTCATTCATCACCAATTCTCCAACTTCCCGACTAGCTAGAGTGCTGAAATTTGTTATACTCATTCTTTAGGCTTAAAATAGGAAAGTCTGACTATTTTCATATTAATATTCACAAACGGCTACGCCCTAGACGTCCTCGAACTTCCAATGTTATTCTATGGGAATTAGGTTTGTTTACATCAGCCACATTTCAAGCAAATGCTTATAACCATAGAAGTAACCAGCTGTGAGATATAATGTTTATTTATGTTTGTCTTTGTTAAGATATATGTTTTGATAGAGTAATGTACAGTTATTTTTAGTGGGTTGTACTTTGGTTGTATTAAGTGCAGTTTACTTGATTTCGTATTTTATTACTCTATACTTTTTTATGGCTCGTAGGTACTACCAAACGGTTTTGCAAATATAGTTTTAGAAACAATTTGGGGTTCCGCCCCACTGGGTTTCTAAATTACTTTAGGGCCTTCGTGGGATTGAAATTTGTGACATGGACGTTCCTCTTTACTCATAGTTGTTCACTAAGAAACAAATTTGCAAATTTCCTTTAGGGCTCCACCCCAAAGAACCTCAAAATTACCATGGATCCTAAGGGATTAAAATTTAACGTGGATGTTCCGTTTTGCTAATAGGTGCTCACTAAGAAATGGTTTTGCATATAGTTTTTGATTTTTTAGGGCTCTGCTGCACAGGACTTCAAAATTACTTTAGGGCCTCGGGGGTTGACATTTGACATGGACGTTTCTCTTTGCTCATAGGTACTAATTAAGAAACGGTTTTGCAAATTTCTCCCAGGGCTCCTCCTCACAAATACTCAAAATTACCTTAGATCCTACAGGGTTGAAATTTTAGTTTATGTTCCATTTTGCTAGTAGGTGTTCACTAAGAAATATTTGTTTTAAATAATATAGTTTTGACGTTCTTTAGGGCTCCACCCCACACAATTTTATAGTTACTGTAGGGAATAAGGGGTTGAAATTTGACATGGCTGTTCCTATTTGCTCATTGGTTCTCATTAAGAAAAGGTTTTGTAAAATTTTTTCAGAGATCAACTCATTGTTTATTTTGTGTCTTTATTCGCCAGTGGCATTTTTTAACGTTCTGACGGGGAACGGTCCAAACCCCAGTCTTGTTATTATCTAACATCGACCAATTGTTAGAAAGCATCATTAATTAATAACCCAATGACAAATGGCAACTGGGTCCGGAATCGATCCGTTAAAAAGCTACTAACTTTCCTCAGGATCGAACCGGCAACCTTTGGATCCAAAGGCGAGCACTATAGCCACTCAGCTACCCAGCCAGTTTAAATGTCATTCTTAAGGAATAAAATTTGGTTGCTAATTAAAAAGATTTTATCACCTAAAAAATAAATTAAATCACGGGCGAAACCGTGACAGGACACAGCTAGTACCTACATGTACTAAATACTTTATTTTCTTTCGTGGATTAACAATTTAAGTAACAAATTTAAGTTTCTACTTAAATGTAATATATTTCTCACTAGTAAAACAAAATATTTTGTTGATTAAACAATAATAGTCATTTCACTTTGGTTAACTTTTGGAAAACCCCCTTACCATGTCGTATGCTCTAATAGCGTCTACCCTAACGTTCGCTTATCTGGCGGGGGCCATTACCGCCAGGTGGCTTCATTTCGTCGAGAATGACGACAAAGCAGTGCAGGTGGGGCCGGAGTAAAGGAACAAGAAAAAAATGGGTACGCGGTCTGCCACAAGACTGAGTTGGGGGAAAAGTACGCTCCCGTTCCCCCCATTGCCAGAATGCCCTAGGGTGCGGAAGAACTAATCCTGGTAAACCTGTATCTCAACAACTACCCGTTGAAGAAGAAGAAGTTAAGAAATGAGGATCCAGACTAGTATTTGGGGTTGGGGCCAAGTTCGAATATCTTGTGCCAGGGGTGGCGATGAGCGAGCAGGCCTCACGGCCGAAACATGCAAAACACCCCTCCCCCCCCCAATCCTCGGGAGTGACGAACATTCTGAAGGGGACTGATGACCCGATGAAGAAGAAATGCACCGCCAACCCGGAGACAGCTTATCACGATGATGCTCGAGAGAAATGACAGTTGGAGGAGAGCGGGAGCAGTAGCAATGTCAATATGGAATTATCTGCAGTGACAATCACTGTCCGCCAGCCCGAAGGCAGCTGGTGGACAGTGGATTGTGCTTGAGGAAAAAAAAATTTGGAAGAGAAAAGCGGAAAAAGTCGAAGCGATCGAGATTTTGGACTTTCATTGCATCGTTTGTAACTATTTACTGCAAAGAATTGTTTAACCTTACCGAGCAAATGCTCAGCCCCCATGTTAAATAATAAATTCAGTTTTTTTATTTAAAATCTTTACAAAACCTGGATTATAAGGCAAATAAACACCTTAAAATTCTTCCGAGGCAAGTTTATAACAAATTTATATGAGACAAAAAAAATTAAGTTCAACTTTTACAAAAAAACATAAAACTTCAATAAATTTAAAAGAGAAGTCGTTATTAACAAAAAGTTATCATTAAGGTTGATGTACTATTTTAATCTCACAACTCTGTACTTATGGATTAGCTAACATCTATGAAAGGAAGAAAAATTGAACCGTCTTCATTTGACTTTAACAATTAATTATTATAATAATTTGACACCATTAACAAAAACTAAATTTTTGGAAAGTACTTAGATTTTTATATAATTTCACCGTACAGTCTTGAAAATCTAACACACAAGGGACCAAAACCCTGTCGGATTAAAGAAAATTATGGATTACCGGAGATATAATTATAAAAATTTTAATAAACCTTCGGGATATTGTAAGATTAGGCAAAAAACTGTTTCTTTAAATGAGTTAGAAACGAATCAATCACGTATATGAGTTAAGTTATAAAGAATCTCACTATATTGGGGTGTAGTTACTCCCGCGGTTTATTTGAGATTGCTCTTTCTCTCTATCGCACTCACAAGAGATATGTGAGGCGTTATCAGACTACAGAAAATGTCGGAATAAAGAAACTCGGACTATCGAGAGTCGATTGTATTCGATTCAGTGGGGGTTTAGTTTATTTAGATGTCTAGTTTATTTATACATTCGAGTTATAATCGATAGGTGCAATCGTGCTAATACTATATACCCAATGAAGAACTTAACATTGCTGTAAGAGTTTGGGATGGAAGAAATTACTTTGATTTTGAAACCCTTTAAACCTAACTACATGTAGACAATTTTAATTTTAATTCCAGGTACGTTTCATAACATAGAGGTGAAATAGTGAATCCGAGGGACCCCACAGTGTTTGGCCAGTGTGAAACAGTCAGACAGCGGTCAGCACGTGATGGATGATCAAGTGTCAAACATTACTTTTGTCATTTATGAATGGTGAGACTAATGAGTAGCCGATACAAAAACGGCTGCAATATCACATTATGGTCACAAATCAGTAATAATAATGGCTGATTATGAAAGTAAAATCATTTCATTGAAAACAATTAAATTTTAGATAAATTGTTATATGTTTTATAAACAACTTCTAAAAATATAAATTTCTCTAGATATGTTGTTTATTGGTTCACACCTAATTTTGTCACCAAAGCATAACCTAACTCCGAAGCCCTATTAACAATTTTTATAATATTACGGGAGAACACCCCTTAACCAAGAACCAAGAGAGAATGTATATTTGCGATCAAGAGATATTCAACCCATTAATAAATCCGCAGATTAAAAATAAATAAAACTTTTGCCAACCATTGAATCTATTTGAAGGATGGAAGCCCTTGAACCTTATTATGTAAGCCTCTATTGAGCGGCGTGAACATATATCATCCAGGCTTCGGTGACAAGACTTGAGACTGTCTTCTCTCTTAGACGTCTGAATACAAGAAGTAACGGAACAAAACTATGATTGACAACCTCCTTGCCCCTGAGTGTCAAACAGTAAATGTATCACTTGAAATCTTCAACTACTGAAACCTGACTGATTTTATAAAATACGATTAATAGCTTTTCTTCACTTTAGGGCGAATAAAGCAGTTGGTACGTTAAGCATGTGGCTTTTGAAAGAAAGGTATTGTTTCCTATGTTTAGGACGCAGTTTTTTCAACTGATTTTTTTAGCTTGGTAATCATTTTGTTGAATAGTTACATTAGGGTTGCCAAACCTTAAAAGTTTGAAAAAATATCTCCCAGGGACGTAAAAAATTATTTCAATTTTCCTTGTTGTACTAATAAAGTTAATTTTAACTAATGCATCAGTTATGAGAGCCTTTGATCAAAAATTATTCTAAAATAAAAAAAATTTTCTAAGATAAATTTTTAAAAACACTTATTTTTTGAAAACGTAATGTGAAGACAAGTTTTCACTTTTTTTACAAAAGTTAAGAAGATTGTTAATAGTTTTTCTTGTGTTAAAAGAAAACATTTCAATGTAGTACCTTGACTCTGTCGTTAAGCTTTATGGTTAAACCACGCCAATAGGTTACAGGTTGCTAAGTTTGTTTGACAAAAAAAGCAACCTGAACCATGAGAGAATCAACTTTGTTTTTAACATAATAACTTACACTTCAAGGTTATAGCGAGCTTGCAGTCTGATGACATACTGAACCGCACTTGGATACTGTATTAAATTGTCTTTTGCGTTATTATTGCGCTCTACTACGTCAAGATCGAGAATCGTACAGCCACCCTGGCATACTGTGGGTAGGTTATTACATCGCGACCCCCTCGCCAATGCCGTTAAACCGCCCCATCGGACGCGTAACTCGGGCTAGCCGCATTAATTAACCTGTCCAATTATAAGCCCCGGCTTTTACCCAAACCTATGTTGTTACCCGTAAATTACGTTACAAACCAGCGCATTAATTTCTACGTAACATTCGGATTATTACTAGCTTTTGATTAGTATGAATGTCGAGAGCTGGGATTATTTACGTTTATGGGTTTAGGAAGTAATATAAGCAATTGATTGGTTACTATCTAATCGAAACGTTCGTATGTTTTTTTTTTTTTTTTTTTAATTAAACTTGATGGATGTGATAGAAAACTATTTGATGATTATTTTTGTACAGCGTGTTAGTTTTTATGCTCAACTTGTTCACCGTAAAAGATAGAAAAAATGTTAAATGAGCAACGTAGTGAGCAATCATAAGTTGAAAATGTAGGTAAAATTGCAGATTTTCCAATCACAGTTACACAGCTTAGATCACTGTGTATGCTCGAAACCCCGTTTTTAACCTCGAAACAACACTTTTGCTCATAAATTTTCAAGATACAAATTTTTTTATAAAAAAGTAACTGAAATTTACGGATATTTCAAATATGTAGACAAGATCATTTAAATTTAGTAACAATTAAAAGATAAATATTTTACTAAATTCAAATATATCGCCATGCAATATATAATTCTTGTAATTAAACTCACGACAAAAACCCCTTGCTTTACAAATAGGCATACTAAGCTGGAAACATTTTAATGGGAAAATCATTGTATATTAATTGAAGAAACAGCCGGTACACAGTAAACGGCAGATTATGCCAAAAATTGCTGATTAGTTGGAACTAGTGGCTCATAGGGGCAAAAGCCCCTAATCATAAAATTAAAATAGCATGAACCATAGTGGATCATCATTTTTTTTACTATGAAAGTTTCCAGAAAATTTAATTTTAATTTATTTCAACAATACCGTTTGAACAGGCTATTCCGCCCCCAAAGCACTCTTTACAATCCTGTACTATTAAGCCACCCGTTTGTAAATGCTTCATTCTGTCTGTTGTTAAACTAATATCGGTCTATGAAAAATAAGTTTGCAGGAAATCATAGTCCCTTTTATCTATGACGGCTTTTTAATATAACATAGAAAATCGGCAATGACAAAAAAAACATGACGGATGTTCAGTGTTCAGTACCCATTTCAGAGTCAATTAACTTCCAATACTTTGTATCATACCCATTTCATTGTCTTGCTTGTCCTAAAATTGAATAAATCTTATAGCTCCTGTCATATTTTTTATTTTTTTCTTCACCAAGTTTAAACACAGCCGCTCAAAACAGATCATCTTTACTCCCTGTCCCTTAAAATAAAAAGTACCAGGTTAACCGAGCCTTGCTCGTTGGTTTTGATTCAATTTTAATATTTTCACCAACAACCAACTACTGTATACCTCTTCACAGTTAACAGCTGTTTCAAAAGGTATGCTTAACATTAATGTTCCTTTTTTTGTTTACATTTAGTTGTTATTTCGTTACCAAAATAGCAACCCATAAGACCAACGTTAAAAATAACAATTTTTAAACTTAAATTTAGATAAAATTTGATTTTTCCTGGGATTGACACTGTTTCTAAACTTATTTTTGGGCTGAAACACTCTTTAATGCAAAGTTTAAGCAAAATCTAACAGCTAGATTTCGAGATCGTGGAACACACATCCCTTCAGAGATTCCTCGTATTATAGTATAGGATAGGACTCGCCTACGGCTCGATGGGGGCTCCGCCCCCATGCCCCCTTAGGTGTTGCCTCAAATACCCTAAAAAAGGGGTTGAACCCCTCGAAAAGGGTTGTCCTTAATTTGTAAATTAATAAAAAGTCAAGTATGAATTAGTTTAGTTCCACGGAACAATTTACGTGAATATTTTAGGTGTTACGCTGGATGAAGGGTCCAACCCAATAATTGGTTGCCCCAACTCCGTAAATTACTGTCAAAACCTCATACAATGAACAGGCTAGTTGAGGGCTCAACTCCCATGACAGTAACAGAAGCGGCCATTACACACTAGTCACATTTAATAATAAAAAAACTTTAAAAATTGCCCACGGCAAAAAGTCAAGTATGAATTAGTTTAATTTCACGGAAGAATTTATGTAAATATTTTAGGTGTTACGCAGGATGGAGGGTCCAACCCAATAATTGGTTGCCCCAATTAAGTAAATTACTATAAAAACCTCATACAATGAACATCCTAGTTGAGGGCTCAACCCTCATGACAGTAACAGAAGAGGCCAATACACACTACTCACAATAAATAATAATAAGCTTTGAAATTGCCAACGGCTCGTGGTTTAATCGCACTCCCTAGTTCCCCTTAATTCGTAAAAAAATATAATGGAGTTGTGAAACATTAATGAAATGTGTAAATAGTCATGCTCAAAAATTGTTGTGGTAAGATTTTGGAGATATTATTATGATTGCACATGATTGAGGTAATAGGTGTGTTCTGAAAAGATAAAAGTGGAATAAAATTAGAAGTTTATATGAAGGATCAATGAATGTAATAGAAGAAAAATAAGACAAAAGAAATATAAAAAAATATAGTGTAGGCTAAGATGCTTCAGTTTCGCCACGGGGAGGCCAAGAAATTCAGGAATCATATTATGTACCATGTAAAGAAACTATAAAAATTTTATCTTTCAAAATCAGCAATTATTAAATTTACAATTTTAAATATATTTTGGTTCAGAAAATTAATCATGAAGTTTTAAAGTCTTTATAAAGTATTAAAATGAAGATATTTGCAAATTGAGAACCATAAAACCGGCGTACAGTAGGCATTTTCAACCAATAGTAGTCAAAAAATCAATTGTGAAATAATAGCCAAAAAAGGATTGTTAGTTGAATTAAAATATACTGAAAGAGTTATAATAATTAATTGAAAAGCATCGAATAGTTTTAAATTACAACAATAATTGATTTAATCGAGACTTTAGGTGAGAGCACTGCATTGAGGAAGTTTGACGGACAAAGTGACAGCGAAAAAAATACTTTTGAGTTCAATTCAGTATAATTCAATTGGTTATTATAATATTTCTCAGCCTGATGGGTAATCAGATATGTAGATGGCTTAAAAAATCGGAATTAGGTAAACGTTAGCGAAGGTAATATACCAGCCAAAAGAATGAAAAGTTCAATCGTTCAATAACTTTATGTGTTTAATTTAATTGTTTCCCAAATTAAAATCTAAGCCTGATTGGACAGCGGCAAATATGTCAAAGACGGGATGTCAAACGTGTGGGACACGTTCAACTCTTAAAATTAAAACTGCACCAGAACTATCAACTGAAGCGCTATTTCCAATCTGGGGATCCATATAGAGGGACAGCATGCAAATAGTAGAAAATTAAGTTATAATTACAGTTTCAAGTAATTTTTTGTGCGTAAACCTACAAGAAATTTTCCAACATGAGTAAACTCAAGTGTAGAAAATGTAAAGAGACCTAAGATCTTAGCCATATAATGAATTTGTTATTCAGCAACATAATAAGAAAAACTTAAATTTGTGTAAAAAATGAAGTGTTACGGTTTAAATGCGCCACACAGCAGCACTGCCGTGTTGGGCACATGCTAGGACTAATGTAACTGTATTGTGAATTCAAGAAGAGGTTTTATATTGTGTAAAGAAATACTGTGTTAACGAGTTGCTTGAACCGCCTCTTATGCTTGGTTAAAAAATATACAGTAAATTCATTTGATGCGAAATTCGGCCGAAAGTATAATATGGGGTGAATTTGAATAAGCAATCTAAAATAAATTGAAAATGAACCGAGAACATAACATTTAAATCTGTTGATTTGGTAATAGTTATTTCAAAATTCTCAAAAGCACATTTTATGTGTATAAAAATATAATCTAACACTCTGAATATAAAGAAAACAGAAAGATAATATTGTACTAAGTAATCGAAGTATATTACGTTAAGATCACGGCCCAAGCTTCGAAATCAGGTCAAAAACATAACCTGGGGTGAATTGGAATAAATAATCGAAAATAAAACAAGAACATAGCATTTAAATCTGTAAGGTTGTTCAAGTGTCTATATTAATATTATATAAACATTTAATGTAATTTAGACAGAAAAATAATAGCTAACTCTATTAGATATTGTAAATAGTGATCGAAGTATGCGCACCAATGAAAACATAATCAGGAAGAGGTGTAGTTTGTAAACTATCACCCGCCATGGGAATTTCAATCATAGTAGAGGAAACTCGCCTACGGCTCGATGGGGGCTCCGCCCCCATGCCCCCTTAGGGGTTGCCCAGAAATTCGTTAATTGTTGTTTAGGTCGCATATAATGAACAGAATACATATAAATATAAGAGTTTCTAAATGAGCAAAATAGTAAAATAAATGAGTTAGTTTGTCATTTATTTATAACATAAATTAACTCCCACAACTGCAGAAATAAATTATAACCTAAATTTGAACTTATGCAACTAACTCAATCTAAGTAATGAAAATATATTCGCCTACGGCTCGTTTTCAGAGACTCTTTCCCCAAACCTCCTTCCTAATTCCCCCGAATTCTGTAAAGGTTAATGGAGTTATGAATGAATTTATTATGTAGGTATTGTATAAGTATTTACTTAAAATTATAAAATAAGTATAAATAAATATATGAAAAAATTTAATGTATAAACTGAATAAACAATGTGCAGTAGATCATCGAAAATAATGAAAAATTCCATTAAAACAAAATAATTGGAAATCTTAACAAAGTGGATAAAACCTGCCAAAAACCCCTTTTATTTACAAAAATACTATTCAGTTACTATCCTTCAATTAGTTGTGTTGAAATTCCAGGGGATAACATAACGATCCAGTAATATTGAATACAATGATAAATACATAATGTAATATTGGCATTCATTACAATTCCTTCATTTCAGTTTTTAATAGTGTTAAACTTTTAAATTTACATAATTTCCTAAAAAATTACTGTCAGGGCAAATAAAAAAACTTCAAGCTTCTAAATACAATAATACAGTAGTTACTAACAAAAGTATGTTAAATAATGGTTAAAATATCAAAATTACCATAAACATCAAAGGACGTATTTTTTAGCCGTAGGACCAGGTCAGTAAATAACAATCAAAGTAAAACAATCAGTTGTTTGATATAGCAATTCGTTCCGATTAACAGTCAAAAAAAGAATACGAGATATCGGGAGTCATCATGATAATTTTTAAGTTTGATAATTTAATTGATATTGGTACTGTGCAAGATATGTCTATGCGCAAAGTGAATGTTATGAGTAAAATATTATAGTAGTTGTAAAAGTACGTCTACATGGGGTAAAATTCCCCGCAAAAATAAATAAACATTTAAACGGACTGGAGGGCAAAAATTCATAGAACAAAACTTGTAGTAACTTGAAAGGCGTTCGCTAGGATTGCCTCAAATGTTATAATTTGGCCGCTAGAGTAGAAAAAAATAATGTCATATTTATTTTGGGTAAAAATATTTGGCCAATAAATTTTCGAAATCAGATAGTTTTCTATGGGGCAGGAAATAAAAAAGCTTTTTATTTTAAATAAAAATACTGTACTGCCACCTTTTAAAATTAAACGTTAACTTAGTACGCACTAAATAAATCAATTGTGTAATCTGCTATTTTAGTTAAAACTTTTGTTGAATTGTAAAATTTAAATTAGCATGCTATCAGGTAAAGTCAATGATGTACTTAGCAATAAGTTCGTTAGAAATTAAGTGCCATCCCAAATAAAGAACCAATTTTTGGGAGCGCTATCGTGCAAATATGATACTGTCTTCCTGGGTGTCCCATACCACCCTTGCACCTCTTTAAAATTGTACTTAAAAAAAAAATGTGCCGTTGTAGGTAAACCTATTTTGCTCTGTTGATTGACACTGATTTCAATACAGAGGCGACCAGACGTAATTTTGAAGCAACTTTAAAATTTAATATTCTAAACCCTAATCATACTGATTTAGAATAATAAATAGCATGACATTATTTTTCTTAACTGGGGAAAATTTAACATATATTATGTCTGAACATTTTACATATAACAGAACTTACCAAACATGTAAATGTCTAAGAACCTCATTTAAAATAATATACCAGCATAAAACATCAATTATCACGTGATTAGTTTTACTAAACATTTAAATACATGTTCATCAATCTCCGTCATGTTGTAAATTTAATATAAAAACATTTTGGACCAAACTGACAATTTTTGTTGGAAACGCATTTAAAGAGTCTAAGACATTTTTGTGCCGAGACATTTTTGCTTAACCTAAAATGCTCAGAGAAGAATGAGGAAAAAAAATAAACTGCTAAAATTACGCGTACAAGATCAAATTGTAAAGTTTTCTTAAAAACCGTGTAAAACTAAAAAAATTATTTAAAGTGAGAGTTTGTATTTGACATCAGTGACTTCCGGTCTGGAGAGGTAATTTCAGATACACTCTGCACATTGAAATTACTCTCGGTGGATAGACCGCTTTACTTATAAAGGCACAATTGGTTAATGTTATAAAATTTCTTAAAAAGGGTGTTTCTGTAATCCACGACTCCCAGTATGTTGGCAATTTTCTCAATAATACAGGTCGGTAAGTTTAGTTCTCGCTTGGGAATCACTATGTAGTAAGTGATATATAGGAGATCTACTTTACCGACATTTGACGAATTTCTGATACCCCGATGAGTGAGTGAGTGAGTGAGTGAGTTACACATTCGGGAGTATATAATTTAGACTCGCCTACGGCTCGATGGGGGCTCCGCCCCCATGCCCCCTTAGGGGTTGCCCAGAAATTCGTTAATTGTTGTTTAGGTCGCATATAATGAACAGAATACATATAAATATAAGAGTTTCTAAATGAGCAAAATAGTAAAATAAATGAGTTAGTTTGTCATTTATTTATAACATAAATTAACTCCCACAACTGCAGAAATAAATTATAACCTAAATTTGAACTTATGCAACTAACTCAATCTAAGTAATGAAAATATATTCGCCTACGGCTCGTTTTCAGAGACTCTTTCCCCAAACCTCCTTCCTAATTCCCCCGAATTCTGTAAAGGTTAATGGAGTTATGAATGAATTTATTATGTAGGTATTGTATAAGTATTTACTTAAAATTATAAAATAAGTATAAATAAATATATGAAAAAATTTAATGTATAAACTGAATAAACAATGTGCAGTAGATCATCGAAAATAATGAAAAATTCCATTAAAACAAAATAATTGGAAATCTTAACAAAGTGGATAAAACCTGCCAAAAACCCCTTTTATTTACAAAAATACTATTCAGTTACTATCCTTCAATTAGTTGTGTTGAAATTCCAGGGGATAACATAACGATCCAGTAATATTGAATACAATGATAAATACATAATGTAATATTGGCATTCATTACAATTCCTTCATTTCAGTTTTTAATAGTGTTAAACTTTTAAATTTACATAATTTCCTAAAAAATTACTGTCAGGGCAAATAAAAAAACTTCAAGCTTCTAAATACAATAATACAGTAGTTACTAACAAAAGTATGTTAAATAATGGTTAAAATATCAAAATTACCATTAACATCAAAGGACGTATTTTTTAGCCGTAGGACCAGGTCAGTAAATAACAATCAAAGTAAAACAATCAGTTGTTTGATATAGCAATTCGTTCCGACTAACAGTCAAAAAAAGAATACGAGATATCGGGAGTCATCATGATAATTTTTAAGTTTGATAATTTAATTGATATTGGTACTGTGCAAGATATGTCTATGCGCAAAGTGAATGTTATGAGTAAAATATTATAGTAGTTGTAAAAGTACGTCTACATGGGGTAAAATTCCCCGCAAAAATAAATAAACATTTAAACGGACTGGAGGGCAAAAATTCATAGAACAAAACTTGTAGTAACTTGAAAGGCGTTCGCTAGGATTGCCTCAAATGTTATAATTTGGCCGCTACAGTAGAAAAAAATAATGTCATATTTATTTTGGGTAAAAATATTTGGCCAATAAATTTCGAAATCAGATAGTTTTCTATGGGGCAGGAAATAAAAAAGCTTTTTATTTTAAATAAAAATACTGTACTGCCACCTTTTAAAATTAAACGTTAACTTAGTACGCACTAAATAAATCAATTGTGTAATCTGCTATTTTAGTTAAAACTTTTGTTGAATTGTAAAATTTAAATTAGCATGCTATCAGGTAAAGTCAATGATGTACTTAGCAATAAGTTCGTTAGAAATTAAGTGCCATCCAAAATAAAGAACCAATTTTTGGGAGCGCTATCGTGCAAATATGATACTGTCTTCCTGGGTGTCCCATACCACAGTAGTGGGGAATGGCTACAGTTGGGCCAGTTCAAGGTCATTGGTTGGAAGAGGCAGGTGTGGGGTTGGAAGTGTGGGGTGAGAGTGATGGATGGGTTTGGGAAGTGGGTCAAGGTCATTTGGAGGGGGTTTTAAAAAAGTGGGAGCCGCAGGGGCTCGGTGGGGTTTGGGAGGGGCGGCGCCGGGCCGCGGGAGGTTTTCGTTTATTTTTAAAATTAAATCAAAGTCGTGTTCTTGTGCAGAGAGGCGTTGGAGTGTCGTCCACCGGTGAGGGAGTGGTAGACGCCGAAGGTGGTGGCGAAGAGAAGGTAGACGCACAACATGCAGAGTACGAATTTGAACAGTTGCAGCAGGCGAACCATTCCTTGTTGATTTTCCGTTTCTAATTGCAGCCTGTTGATCTCTAGTTTGAGTCTGTCCTCTTCCAATCGTGTTTTAAGTGAAACATCATCCATCATGTTTGTGTGCTTGTTTTAATTTGTGTTGGTGAAACGGGAGCGGTGTTGACGGTCGGAAAGTTGGCGATGAAATGAAAAACGAAGATGAGGACAGGGCATATTTACTGGAAAGTGGTGGGGGGTAAAGAAAAACAGTTGTGTGTCCGATCAAACGTCATCGTCAGCTGTTGGTGTAGGTTTGGAGGATGCAGGAGTGAGTCCTAGCAAACCATCTTCATCTCCACTCTCAACTCTATTGCATGTTGGACAACCGTAAACAAGTTCCAAATTCATAGTGATGCAGTGGAATTTGTCTATAATATCTTCTAAAGTTTCCATTAAATCTTTTAAATCATGTCTTGTTCTAATTATAAAAGTAGATTTCATATGTGGTAGCGGATCGTTGTTCATCGTACGGGAGTCGGGAAACAAATGGCGAGCGTCAGTCAGCGGCTCGCTTATATGCTGGCAAGGGCGGTGGAGGGGGAAGTGGAGGGGTGGTGGCGTGGTGGGGGAAGTGGAGGGGTAGTGGTGTGGTGGGGGAAAGGCGATATACCCCCATGCGAACCGTTGGCCAGCGCATTTCGCTGCGAAACGCCGTTCGGGTAGTTAGTAGGAGGTGTACTATAAATATTAAATTTATATTTAACCAGAGCTTGCATTTCTTGTTCCTCGTTGTTTAATTCAATAATTTTAACACCATTAGTTGTCTGTTCCTCTTCCTCTTCACTTTGCGACGATGAAGACATGGAGGTGCTTGAAGAAGATGATGACGATGAAAATATTTTGGTAGGATTGACATATTGCACTGTGATGTTGATCCATCTTAAAGGATGGTTATCCATAAGTGTGAGTAAGTTTTGGAATAGGGTTTCCATCTCTTCTCTGTCGGTAATTAAATGTTGAAAGGAAATGAATTTATCATCCATGTTGTTGTCAGTGCAAGTAATGAAATAAGAATGAGAAGCGTATCGAATGATCCGTAGAATATATGTTGTAAAAAATAAGTGGTGGGGGTAATCTCAAGGTCAATCAAATGGAGTTTTAAAAAAGGGCTGCAGTCAGTGACTACAGCTATACATTTGAAGCTTCAACAGGTTCAGAAGACCAATCTGATCTATACTTGCACGCACTTATGATGCATGTACAAAAGTCGTCTTTATAATATGCATTGCACTCTCGACAAATGACAAGTTTTTCCGGATGAAACTTGATACACCTCTGGGGACAGCAAGTGTGGAAGTATCGTGATTTATAAATCTTGAAGGTTCGCAATTTTGGTGGTGGTAGTTGCTTTGTTTCGCATCTGCAGTAACAGGATCCAAAGAATTCGCACTTTGTACAGGCTAATCCGTCTACCATCCATCTTCCTAAATCGGTGCATTTCTGTTCACAACAGTAGCGCGGTGAGTCCTCGTTTTTCTTCTCTTCCATGTTGGCGCTTCTAAGTTTAGGCAAGAAATGAAGTTGTATAGTGTAGGATAGAGTGTTTTATAGATTAAGAAAAGTGGTGGGGGTAATCTCAAGGTCATCCAAATGGAGTTTTAAAAAAGATCATCTTACAAGTGTAAGATGTATTTATTTAAGATAATGAGTTTTCATCTTCTTTTTCTTTCTTTACATCTTGTTTGTATTTTTCTTTTTCTTCTTTAGCCATAGCGATGAGATCTTCAGTGGATAGCGGATGTACTTCAGGAAATTTTAGAATTAATTTTGGTTGGAATCCCTCTTTAGTTAATACTTGAAGATCGGACGTCATTTGTTCTGCACTTTGATAGTCCTTTCCGTAGATTTTTCCATTAAATTCAATCATCATTCTGTACAACATGGTATTAATAGTTGTTTTTTCGCTGCGTCAGTTGGAGAGCAAATGATGATTCTGTTAGGTTACACGGTCCTTTTATAGATGCTACAGCGACCACTTGATATTATTTAACATTAGTAATATTTCTGGAACTTAACATTACTTTGAGTAGATGGTGTTGTAGTTGAAGGTTGTGTGGAAACGAATACTTCTTCGTTGCAGAACTTCTGTTTAGGAAACATCCTCATGTTGTTAGAGTAAACATCAATATTTAAACGATAACCACCGGCAAGTAACACTCGCAGTTCATTAGTAAAATCGTCGAGTTCTTCAAAAGTTGTAATGGTGGTGGTATCATATGATGCACACTTAACCTTAAGAGACATGTTGTTATTCGTAATAACTGGAGAGCCAACAGAGATGTGTACAGCACGAAAGGTAGTCGTAGACTGATGAGATCCTCAAGAAAATTACGGCCTTTATATACCCTCGAAACTAGGTCAAGGTCATCCAAACGTGTTTTTAAAAAAAGCAACATATCGATAGTGCAGAAACACTATCAATATGTTGCCTTTTCTTATTTTTTTTTTCATTTTTATTTTTTATTTATTTAAAATCAGTTACACATATGTACAACAGTATATATAAACTACAGACTAGTTGCTAGTAGGCATAACATGAAGTGTAAGTTCAGTAGAGTTGGTTCCACTAGGACCGTGGGATGCCAAATAGAGTGCGCCGGGGTGAATCAGTCGTAAATCTTCATTCTGCAGCAGTTGAACGAAACGTTTGGGAAGAAATACTTGAAATTTCGGTTCATCACCAGGTGTGTAGGGTGCTTCACTCAATGTGCAATTGATGGCGTCTCCAACTGATGTTTCCATCTTCTTAATAGTGTGAATAATGTAATGTTTTTCTTCTTTCAATTCTGAACATTTCTTAGTCGGTAGTATTGTAGATTTAGAATGTTTGTTGAATTGATCAACAAGCGACTGTAGAAAAGTTTGCGATGCCATTATGTTTTCTTACTATTGTTCGTCTTCTTCTTCTTGTGCTTGCGCGTCAGAGGTGTTGACTCCTCGGAGGTTAGAGTAATACTCATGCATTGTCATAGTGCCGCTCTCGCTTTTATACCCATCGCTTCCCCCACCACTTTGCTGGAGATAGACATTCAAACGATATGCGTTCTTTAAAGCACATTGAGACTGCCGATGTTTAAAGTTTTTAGATGCAATACAGATGTTAGCAAAGTAGCAATAAAAATCTTTCTCCATTTGCACATTTATCACTTCATGGTTTGTATATGCTTGTATCCAATTTGCTTTTTCCAATCCTCTTGTAAAAATAGTTTTGAACTCTTTGCAGAAATGATTCATAATGTGTGGCATCATATTGTAGGTTATAAAACCTTCATCCCATCTTAGATTATGAAAATGTTTCATCAACCATTTGTTTGTTACTTTAGCTTTGGTTGTTAATCTGTTGAACGGCAAAGGAGGCATGAATAAAAAATGATAAACAACAGATGTTATCATATCTAGTACCACTAACTCTTTGATTATAAAATTTCCATCATTACCACGGAATGCCTGAAACTCTATGATACCTCGCTTTACTTCCATTATTTCCGTCTTCTTAGAGAATGAAACTCGTTTATCCATGATGACGTTCAGTAGACAACTGGTATGTCAATGCAGATTGGCAGCCTTTTATACTCCAACATTCTTCTTCTTCTTCTTACTTACAATATTCTTTGTTTGTTTAATTTGTTGTTGATTGTTGATTGTTGAAACGTGATTCGTTTTCCTTGGTTTCTTGCTTTTCTTCTTCATCTAAATTAAAGTTGGTTTGATTGTGGTGTAACTGTCTCCACATCTCTACTTCATGCGGTATCCTATTGAAGATTGAAGTATCTACTGGACCGTATAGGATTGGAACATATGGTTGTCTATCCAATGCATCAATTAAATAGTCTTTAATAATTGTACTTGAGAATATTAGCTGTTTTAAATATCTTGTTATAGGGCCAGTAGCACAAGTTAAAGCGTAAAACTCTTCTTTTGTCAAATGTATTTTTATATTATATTTAGTTAAATCTCTAAATCGAACTAGTTGTTGACCACGTTGTTTAACAATATCAATTTCAATATTTGATTCAAACAAACCTAGTTTTGTTTTTCTTCCAAAGGTATTGTTACTCAAATAGCATTCCAAAAGATGTATATGTTTCATAAAAGATTCCCAAGAAGATTCAGTGAAGGTTACCATTTTAGATCCGTGATTCAAAATAATAGTTGGAGAGTAATCCAATGATTTCATTACTCCAGCAGACACAGTCTTTGTCATACAAGAAGAAATAGGATAAAATATTCGAAGAAATACCTCCATTAAGATGTTGGTAGAAATGTTATCTTCAATTTTCCTTTTCTTTGTTTCTTTTTGAACTTCCTCTTCGTCTGTCTTCTTATGTTTAAACTTGAGGAACTCTTCCATTTCCTGTTCAACTTGTCTTTCTATATCCAAACTATTGTCAGCCATAAGAGGTGTAGTTTCTTCATTAGCACTTGATGTAGTAGAACTCATCTTGCGGACGATGTTACCCATACGACAATCAAAGATGAAATGAATTTCCAGCTCTTCTTTCTCGCTTTTATACTCGCAGATGACCTAGATATTGTTGATCTTTTGTAAAAACCTTACAAATCGTGCAGATGTTGTATTAATCCTTTTTAAAGTACATTCTTCACAATTCCTGTCAGCGGTGTGTAAGTAACTATTTTGTCATGTAGAATTAAACAGTATGCTGAAGTTCCATCTGGTATTTTATCTTCAAATTCCATTTCAATTTTT
Source organism: Neoaliturus tenellus (assembly GCA_030545055.2). Taxonomy (NCBI): domain Eukaryota; kingdom Metazoa; phylum Arthropoda; class Insecta; order Hemiptera; family Cicadellidae; genus Neoaliturus; species Neoaliturus tenellus. The sequence continues at coordinate 142,302,574 of CM061531.1, forward strand.
ATATCTACACTTGAAGATTTCACAGATTCATTTTGTTTTGAACAATCGATTACAACAATTGGAGCTTTTGAATAAAATTGTTCTGGTGATAGTAGTGGTGTATTTGTCTTACCATAATATGACGATTGAAATCTTGCATACATGTCATATAGAATGGAATAACGTTTCTTGTCAAATGAAACATTTAAACTGTCATATGGAAAGAACTGAGAGTTTAGAAAAACTTTGCAATTCTTTATCTTGCAATGGTCAAACTGACCAGCGTGCGCAGTTATAACATCTTTTCGTTTAGTCTGAAAACCGACTATTATGTACCTTGCTCGTTCTAAATAAGTAGAGGTTTTAACAGTCCATGTTTGTCTTTCTGTTTGAGGCAATATGGGGTATTCATGAAACTCCCAACTTCTAAATGGTATTACGATATCACGGTCAGATTTTAATTTTTTCAATAATAATACTCGATGTTCATCTGCCAATCTGACATGTGGTACTCTCCATACAACTTTATCCAATTGAAGTTGCCATTCCAAATCGGCATCTTTTGTTCCACTTGGCGCTTGTATTACATCCTTATTCGTTGAAGATCTGAGCAGTACCAGTTCTTGCTTTACATTTATTATTATTCTCTTGTAATCTTCTGCAAATCCCAAAAGCAATCGTAAAGGCACATTAAAATCAAAGTAACCTTTTGAATTAGGAGTAATAGTGTCTTTATCAGGAGTCACCCATCCAGCCGAGATTAAAGAATTCTTTTCATGAGGTGTTATTGAAGTCAATCCTTTTAAAGTTGTTGATATACCAACTTTTTTTGTTGAATCAACTGTTACTCCAGATATCTCATATCTAATTTCATCAAACAGATATGCCATAGGGTTATTTATAAAAGGAACAGTTGAACCAGATTTTCCATCCAATGTTGTTACTCTTCCTTCGATATATAAATAACTTTCACATGGTAATGTGTAGATATCTTGTTGTTGAATGGGAATTCTTATTTCATCATTATTATTTAATTTTGATGAAGTGTAAGGGTTGTGAGTGTGATATTCCTTCTCCCATAGGGTTTCGTCGAATGTCGGTCCTTGTGCTATATCCAGTATATCCATGGTTGGCAAGTTTTAGTCCGATCTTCTGTAGGAAGCGTATGTTGTCCGGTGTTAACTCGTCGAATGTTGAGGAGCTACTGAGCTCCCGACTCTTCCGTTGTGGTTTAAATGATAATCCCATGTTGACTTTATGTTGCCGCTCTGATATGTAACCGTATAGTTATTGTTTCTCCTCTAAAGTCAACACTAATGCCGTCTTGATCCAATATGTTCAGTACGATGTCTGAAATGAAACTGGTGTTTAACGGTAGGTATATTAGGTTTTGTGGCTTCTCAACTATTTTAAAACCAGGAGCTACTGTCGGGTAAAATGTGTGTAATATATGTTGATTTACTCCATCTCTATATGATCCGTGTATAATATTACACGTTACATCAATACTGTTCACCTTTAATATTGTTACTGTTGTATCGCCAGTATAATCATTTCCAGGAGCTAAAATTCCTTTCTTCTTTGAAAATCCGAGCAAATTGCCGATTGAGTGGTCTAAGCTAAAATCTATATAATACTTTGAAGTTATTTCTGCTTTTAATGTATTATTATTACCTTTTATAGAAATATTTTCTTCTCCAAGTTTCTTTTGTAATACTTGGTTTATATCGTCTATTTCATATGCTCCTGTAGATAATGGAATTATTTTTAATTGTGAATAATTTCCTTTTTCGTCTTTACTCTCATAATAATGTAGTAAATTATTTTTTCCTTCTGTAACATTGGGAATTGAATTGTATGTAGTCAAATCCAATAATGCTGCTTCCCATAGTTTGTCCGTAGATAAACGTAACGCTGGGAAAAGTGTACTTTTCAATGTTGACGAATTTCCACTCAGCGACACTGTATACGATGACATCTTAAAGCTGACTGACGCTCTTCGCTAGGAACTCCAAACATAAATGTCCGCATATTTCTGTATTGCTAGGTTGCTCTCTTTTGTAGTTGTAGAATATATTATTGCAGTTCCGAAAATAATGTTGAAGTTCTTTTGGTGGCGGTAAATTTCCAAAACTATCAAAGTAGTAAACATTTTTTCCAAGTTTTTTATAACATACCCAATGAGTACCTGGTCCATAATTAGAGTCTAAATTTACTATTCCAGTTTCATTTTTCCACACTCTATTTGGTAATGTATCTTTCATAAAAACTCCTCTGAAGAATGGTATTCTTAAACATTTCACATACTTTGACAATTGATAGTTTGTTAATGCTTCATTTGGAATTATCAATTTATTCTTCTCATTTAATACACACGGTACGGTCTTAAGTAAAGACCCGATCCGTTTTTTACCATTGACCATATGGATGTTTTCTTGACTTTCCTTTTAGGGTTAGTGTGACGTCTTCTTTTGATGTTCCCGCCTCTTTTTGCAGCTTCTTTTTTACTAGGTTTTCTCCCGCGTCGTCTTCCACCACCAAACTTAGCTTTCGTCTTCATGGCTGTTGTCACTGCCCAAGCTGCTGCTTTTTCCGCAATACTGGCGTCACTTGATTTAACCCTTTGCCAAGCTTTTTCCGCTAGCGCTCTATCCGCTATTGATCTATTTGTTGAATCTGCAAACTTGGAATACGCTATATCGTGTTCTTTGCAAGCTTGATCTAATTTATTAATTCCAGGATCTCCTCTTGCTAAACGTTTTGCCAACTTAGTTCCGGGTCCGCAATATTGATAGCCTCCGGGCAGATGAAATTCGTATGGTAAAGCGTCTATTGCTCGATTTAGAACAGCACCAACAGGAATCCGTCTTAGCAGGGATAACGCAGCTGATGTTATACCACGTCCTTTCTTGCCGCTGTCTTGACGACGACTGAGCGTTGCGGTCTTCATTATGTCGTCTTATATAACCAGCGTGTTTACTCCACGAGCTGCTTTTCATAAATGAATAACTCATGCACAATTTTTATATTTAAATACTTAATTATTCAAATTAATTATATACTGATTTATAATTCTATTTTTAATCCAAGCTTCTCGTTCATCGGGTTGAATCATCACATGACTCGTTGTACTAGCTATATGATTGTGGGTATCGATAAGTAAATTGCCCACTATTCTTATTAAACAGTCTAAAGTTACAGCATCTTTTGGATGTTGGGGATCGTGTAACTGCATAATACGTTTATCATTACACGTGTAAGCGGTCGAATCACTTTTCGACGTTGTTATGACTTGTCCAATAGTAGCAGCATCATTTAAATCTTCTCCTGGTAAAATATTAATTATTTTCTTCATCTTTGCATCATATTTGGTCCCAAAGTGTTTATCCCAAGTTATTGTTTGTCTCAATGTAACACAATCATCATCTTCATAACCAGGATAAATATTTTTTATTCTTCTATTACGACCATTGTATGTACCTAATGTACCACCACTCGCAATTAATGTTTGTACCATTAGAGGTACATCTGTATCTTTTATACCAAATCTTCCATTTGTTATTGTTTTATGTCCTGCATCCCATTCATCATTATTTCCTTGCATTAAATCAAACTTTTCATTTCCATGTATAAATGTATCTCCTCGCTTTAGCACGGCATCTTCATGTTTTACAAAATTCGATGTTCCCCTTTTTAATTCTTTAGATAATTGTTCCATAGTAACAGCGTCTTTTGGTTGAGAACCGAACTTTACATTTGACAACACTTTCCCATGACAATCGATTTCATCACCATCTTGTAAAATACAGTTGTCCTTGATGTATTTCAGGTTTACAGCATCCCCGTCTTCCTTTGGGTATCCAATGTCATTTATTATAAATTTATAAAAAGAAAATCCGCGTTGAGTCTTTTCCGGTATTATAGAATGTAAATATTCTTTATTAACTGAATCTTTATCATTTTTTGGATTTGCCACGTTGGTTATTCTATGATTTCCAGCATCATATGTCTGTCCATCTTTTAAATTATTACCCCATTGCAATTTTAAACTATTTGAAAGTTCAGATGATAAATACTCTTTAGTAATTGCATCAGAACTGTCAGTTGGTTTACCAACATTAATTATTCTATGTGATTTAACATCGTAAGTATTCTTGTCTAATTTCAATGATGTTGAAGTAGCCTCTTTTACTGTCTTTAAATTCGCTCCATCAGTATCTTCTTCTGGGTCTTTAACAAATTTTAAACGTTTGTTACTAATATCATAGTCACCTTCAGGTGTTTGCGGCAATCCACTTCTTTTTCTGTTTTCTCCTCCTTGTACTCCTAGCCCGGAGTACCGTCCGAACTTGTCGACGCTCATGATTAAACTGATCCACTGTATGCTCACAGCTCTCTTATATATCCGTGATGATTTATACAACTATTCCACGATTTCGAAGTTCGTCAACTAAAGCCACCCATTCATTATTTAAACCTGTATGACCAGCTTCCATGGCTTCATGTAATAGTCTCATTCTATCAACCAATTTATTTATATCATTATAGTAAATCACATTTGTATTATATAGGTTTTTCATTAAACCTTTACCAGACGTCGAAGTTTCTCCTTTTTTCTTTTTACCATATTCATCCATAAGTGATAAGTCCATAAGTGATAAAGACTTCCTCTTTAGCGGTTTCTTCAAAGCGGGTGCAGTTCGTAATGTTGGTAGTTTTCTCAGCGGAAACAATCTTTTTATTACAACTGTATATTTAGTTGCGCGTGTTCTATTTATCATTGATTCTTTCGAGTAATTCTTCTTATGAGCATTAGTATTTTGCAAAATTTCTTTAAAAGTATTTAAATCTTGTAGCGTATATTTTATAGGTATATTTTTAAAAATCAGTTCAAATAATCCTTTTGTTCCTTTATATTTATGCTCACCAATAACAATGTCATCATCTTCAGTCAAATGTACTTTTGAATCTCCTATTTTTAATTCATTTCCATCAATTCTCGCTCCATATACATGTGACTTGTGTAGTTTTGGGTTTGCTTTTATTTCATGTAACATCTTCATGATATACTTTCTTCCAAGAGGTCCTTGTTGCAATATATCACTACTTAATTTTGTTAGATTTGGAATTGATTGTTCTGCTTCAGGTATATGTTGTTCTTGTTCTTCGTCTTTTTGAACATTTATTTCTGGTTCTTCTTGTCTTGTTTCTTTTTCTTTTTGAGAAACTTCACTATCACTTGTGTAAGAATCATCATCTTCTTCCTTTTTGAAAGTCTTTACTTCAAATTTAGAAACAGGTAGTAAGACATCTCCTTCATAATGAGGTTTATCAATTGTTTCTGTTATCTGTTTTAAAGGTTCTGTAATAGGTTTAAATGTAGTCTCCAGAAATTCTTCTCTTTCATTCAAACCCATTCTTAATGCTCGATTTTTAAGTCTAATCGAGTCACTCAGTGATTTTATTTCTTTTAATAGTTTTTCTTGGTTCACCATGTTTACGCTGCGAGGTCCAATCTATTACTAAACGTATCATCAATCGTTCAATGGATTAATACAAATTTATCCAATCCTATACGATATCTTCCATTTTTTATAGCTTCTTCTTTCATAATAACAAGAAATCCATATTTTTCAGCCCATGCTTTGCCACACATTTCTTTAAATTTATTAAATGACATGTCTGCATTCACATGATCATTATATATGTGCTTTAAATTTGTTTCATCTTGCTTAAAGATAATTAGTAGATTTGCATTATCTCTTATAAGTTGTTTTGGAATTTTACTGTAAGTTTGACCAATATAAATGCTATCAATATTGCAATGTCTTCCCATGGCAAAATAGCTTCTGATAGTGTCATGATTTTCACAAGATATATCATCAAATACAAATATAGAAAATGGTTTTGCCTCGTTTGGCTCCATTATAGTTTCACTAGCATTAAACTTATAAAAATTAACTTCAGGTACACTTGCAAGTACCTTATCCAGTAATTGGTATTTGGGTTGTTGCAAAGATTTGGAAAAGATATAAATGTTGTTGAAACGTAATCCTTTAGGATTTGTTATTAAGTTAAAAACCACATTTGTCTTGCCACAATTTGATGGTCCAGTTATTAAACATCTTATTGTGTTTGGCAGTAGTTCACCATGTTTTCCATGATTTAACTTGTCGTTGTCAACTGTTAATTCATCAATATTATTAATAAAAAATCGATCCTTTTGTTGCACAATCTCCATCTTGTGTAAAGGTTAAACATGTAATGAGTTCATAAATTACTACACCAAGTCTTTTGTAGGGATCCAAGAGTCTTCACTTTTATCAAATCCCAACCAACGTACTTTAACCTTATCCTTTTTTCTTTGTAAAATCTTTTCAACAAGATATACATCGCCAACTGATGATTTTAACAACTCATGTCCGTAGAATCCACCTTCGAGTAATTCACCCTTGTTGTCCTTTAAGATGTAAGTTTCAGGTATTGTTGGTTGCACTTTATAGATTGTAAATACTTCATTAGTCCAGTTTGGCAGATACCTTTTACTAAATACTCCTTTGTACTTACTTATACGAACTTTATCATCAACTTTAAATGTTTTAGGCTGCATTTTTTCACGTTTAGGAGTTGTATTATTCCTAATACGTTTTAATACCATCTTAGCATTACCGCTATTTACTTGGTTAGGCTTCATACCAATGGTTCGATGATACTTGTTGTTATATTCTTTTATAAGTTGCGGTAAGATATCATACCAAACATATGATCCTCGTTTGGAAAATGTTTTATACATTGCTCCTTTTAATGTTCTATTGAATCTTTCTATTATTGAAGCTTTAACTTCAGAATTTGTAGAATAATGATTTATTTTATACTTCTTCATTAAAGCTGCAAAGTCTTTGTTAAAATATTCTTTCCCATCATCAGTTTGTAGATGTTTGATGTTGAATTTATTTCTTTGTATAGCCGTTTCCATAGCTTTTGTAACACTTTTACCAGTCTTGTCCTTTAGCGGTAAGGCATCAGCCACTTTAGTAAAACAGTCTATAATCGCTAAAATGTATTTGAATCCTTTATTCAACTTACTATGTGGTATCATTTCAATAAGATCGGCTTGGAAAAGATCATTCATTCCTTTTATAATTGTATTTCTTCTAGGAAATTTTCTTCTTGCCGGCTTATGAAGTTCATTTACAATCTTGTTCCTTAAATCTTCCATCTTCAGTTGTGTCTTCCACACCGCTTGTAAGAGTACTGATCTCTAAAATGGTTTATCCTCTTTTATATGGTTAGATTATAGGTCAAGGCCATATTACATTGGTGTAAAAAAGAGGGAACATGACATTGGGCTTGTCATGTCCCCTCTTCTTTACGGAAAGGAAAAAGGAAGAAGGTAAAGGATGAAGAATAGGTTTACTGGTCGATGGGGTATAAGGAGTAATGTCCGAATGGTAGAGTTTTTATATTATCTTCCAGGATGTACCTCTTATCATCCTTACAACTCAAAGCCCATTTGGTTTGCTTTACACTGAAGAGACGATGGTTGAAGCTTCTTATGGTGTTAAATGTTGCTGTTGTCTCAACATTTTCAAATAAGCATCTCTTGTATTCTTCAAACTGTACATTCTTCTTCAGGTATGAGGTTTTTATACCCTTGGCCTTCTTTACGATTTCATGTTCTCTTCTTTCATTTTTGTACAGTTTAAATGAATATAGTTTAGACATTAAAGCTACAACCTCTTCCATTGGCACGCCATTTGTCTCGTCTTTGAACTTTCCTAATACCTTTTTATTTCTACCGTTGTCGTAGTTGGGATGGTTTTGTGGATAATCAGAAAAGTCAAAGTCAGTAGTATATATAAAAGTACGTAGGTCTTCATACATGTCTTCTGTTTTTATCCAATAAATAAAAGCATCTGTATCCATATATGCAATCCCGATGTTTTCTCTTCCATAAAACTTCACCATCTTGTTGTAGTGAAAGTCATACATGTGGGTTTTAGAAATATCCAAAATAGACATTCCCACATATAGAGGACGATCCATTGTTATTGAGATTTTATTCATGGAAACAGCTACAAGATTTTTGTTGATTATTATGGACGATCCGAAGTTAGGTTTTTGTACCAGCTTTTGTAGTTTCACCGGATCACTAACTAATTTCACATTCTTATGCTTTCTTTTGTTTTCCAGTGTCTTGCCAAATATCGCATTATTCATCAATTTAAAAAAGTCCTTTTGAAAATTAGATGTAGCCGCAGTTCTTCTTTTTGTGTTATTGTCAATGTATGACTTTAACCAACAGGATTGAGAAAATTGTAAAGCTCTATTAATTTTTGTTATTCTCAATCCTAATTCTAGGGCTTGTTGTATTACCCAATAATGAGCAACATATCTTGATTTGTTGGTTAAAGTCATCATCAATTTAGGCCATCTACCAGTTGGTGATATTTCCGTCTTGGCCAGTAGAGGTAAATCATAATGGTGGTCATGCAAATGTTCAGGGTACTCGATGTCTACATCCAAAATATAACCAGTATCTCCATGTTTTGCCATGTCCATGATGTTTCCAATAGAATCAGGGTCTACCCATTTAAAGTCGCCATATGGGAGAGGATTCGACATGGCCCATCCATAAAGGTTATTTGCATCAAAATAACCTAAATATGTACTTGGTTTTGATGCATCAAAATTGGGCAGATATTTGTTATTTGCCTTTACATGTCGTGTTACACTTTGAGTTAATCCTCCTCGAACACCTGATTCCAACATCAGTATCATGTCTATATCTGTAAGAAGTTGGAGTTTACAGTTAGTTTCCTTCAACATTGCTTGCCAAGCTAGTCCAGGTGATGTACAAGAATGCAGAGGGTCCAGTCCATACGCCTTAAAACATGTATTTCTAAACTCTTCCATTATATCACAAAGTAAAGTTACATCTAGTTTAACATAAAAGTCCGAATATTCTCCAAGTGTTTTGAATCCTAATTCATTCCAAACTCTACACGCATGTTCATAATCTTCATGGGATATATCCGTATCGTATAGTTTACTTTTGAATTCTTCTTTTGGTGGAAGGGATGTTTCATTAAATCGTTCTAAGCTATCTATATAATCATATGGGAAAACACCTTTGCGAAGAACTAAATTAACCTTGTCATTACTTACAATCTTCTTGGTTTCTATTAAATCTTCTGTTCTCAGGTTTTCAGAAAGTTTCATTAAACTAGATGGCATAAAACGGTAAGAGTCTAAAAACCGAAGTTTGATATTTCCAACTTTTTTAGTAAAACTTATAAACTTCTCCATGGTTTCTGCTATGACATCAATTTCTCCATTATCTCTTCCTAATTCCGGAATGATAAAATGCGCATCATAACCACTAAGGTTATGTAATATTACAGGTATATTTGTGGGGATCTTGTAGTTGATATTGCAGCTGTTACATGCAGCACCTCTATAATACCCTGTCAGATGGTCATGATCATGAACCTTGTGATTTTCCACAGTAAATTCATTTGTACATAAATAACAATGAGTCGCATTTTCATGTTGAATCTCTTCTTCTTCATCCAAAGGTATCATCGGTATAATATCACTATACAATCTTTCAACACTTTCTGCTATTGTATACAACTGATCAAGGAATATTTTAGAAGCATTAACACCACGATAGACAATAGGTTTTGAAGTTAAATTAAATCTATTTAGATGTTCTTCAGAAAGAGTAGATTTAACCATTAAACAAAAACTGTTTGGATCATGTATCTGATACTTAACACTTTTCTTTGCTACATCGCCATCATTATCTTCAATAGGAACTAGTGTAGATTCAAAATCAGCATAGATAACAATGGGAATCCGGTATTGATGGGAGATTTTTTCAAATTTTAACTCTGCCTTACTTGGACACGGTAAGATAATTTTTGCTTCATAGTTGTTGTTACATAGTTTTTTATGCTCTTGTAACCATTCGTTTCCTTGTCTTCTTTCTTCACAAAAATTAAAGCATCTTTTGCAAATTATCTTCTTATTTCTATTTTTAGATAATTGATTGCTAACAAGAGTTTCAAATTTTTTAATCCATACGTAGTGGGAAACATCACCTCTTGTAAGCAGTAATAAGTCTGTATGATCTGGGAGTTCATTCTTCACCACACGCAATGGGTACACTTTATTCGAACTGTCCAAACCAAAAACATTGACAGATGTTCCAGGGTTTTGTTTTTCAAACTTTGAGATGTCCTTTAAAGCCACTGGGTAAGTCAATCCTTGGAAATTATATCGATATCTTTGTATTTCATATTCTTCATTGGGTCTTACTGCATGGTCAGGTGGTACAAATTTTGCCGTCATTGCATATCTAAAACATTCCATATCTTCATTTTGAATATTTATGCACGATTTGGTGTTTGAAATTTTCTTTGGGAGCGGAATATAACTGCTACCCCTTAATCCATACCCATGTTTATGAACTCTGATATCCATACCCTCAATACTAACCAAACTCCAACCAGATCCTCTTCCTTCATGTTCTTGAATTTTTGTTAAAATTTCTTCCAAACAATCTTCAACTATTGAATTAATATCTGAACTTGCCATTATGGTCTGGTTTTTTGTCATGAATCCTCTTGGTGACATTTCTCCTTCTACATTAGTAAACATAGCATTTAACAATATGCCAAATTTAATAAAATTTAGCCTTTTTAATTCTTCTGCGAGTGTTTTACTTACAATTCTTCTTACTTCTTTAAAAAACTGCTCCAATTCCAATTTTTCATTTTGAATTTTGTGATGCATTACTACTCTACCTTCTAAAGCATATACTCTTAAACTCGGTATTTCATTAGATGGTCCTGCTAATGGTTCTTCATGTTCTTCTTGTTGTTCTTCTTGTTGTTCTTCTTGCTGTTCTTCTTGTTGTTCTTCTTGTTGTTCTTCTTGTTGTTCTTCTCCATATAGTTTTAAATCTTCATATTCGGTTTCTGTTACATCTTTATTATTATTATGGAATAACTCTTTGTGTATTTCTAGTAGAATATTATCATGAAAAGTTTCTAAGCAAATTTCACATTGATACATCTTGTTGATGTTTACTCTTTGAAATTTAGCAGCGAAATGAAATGCTTCTCTACTGCTCCCTTTTTATAGCCTCCCAGTTGTAGTGGGGGGACGGTAAGATTTTTAGTAAGATGTTAAAAATAGTAGGTTAAGACTAAAGCTGAAAAGTAATGATTAAAGCCTATATTTTCTTCCAATTGCAAATACTCCACATATGCCTCTGCCCATAGCCATAACAGATCACTGTTACGCCAATATACACCAAAGGTGGGTCTATCATCAACTAAAATTGGAGATGCTATGTTTACTAATCTTTCATTTTCTATCCATGTCATAACTTCAATTACAAACCTTCCTATAATATCCATTGGAGAATTCGGATCCACAAATATTCTTGTTACAACATTTTCGCTTAACAAAGGCTCTTCAATTTCTTCATCGTTTTCTTCATCGTTTTCTTCATCGTTTTCTACATCGTTTTCTTCATTGATTTCTTCATCCACCTCCAATACTTCTTCAACTTTTGTACATTTGTTATAAAATATTGGAGCATCTCGGGGAGACATGTTCACTCTAGCTATTATTGTCAATGAATGTCCCAACGCAAACCACGACACTCTTATATAGGCAAGTCAATGAGTAGGGGGTTTCTTTTAATAATAAATTTTTATTAAAAGAAAATAGTTTAATTCTGTCTTTACCACAATATTACTCCTAATTAGAGCTTTCCAATGATGTATCACTTGCCCTATTCTGGCAAACCGTTCTCAAGTTATAAGTAAATTTGTTAGTTGGGGGGGGGGGCTCGCCGGGTTCAAGGTCAAGGTCAAGACGATACACTTAAGACATTTTACTTAAGACATTATACTTAAGACGGTACACCTAAGACGTTGTGACGTCGGGGGGGGGGGGGGGGGGGGGGGCTCGCCGGGTTCAAGGTCAAGGTCAAGACGATACACTTAAGACATTTTACTTAAGACATTATACTTAAGACGGTACACCTAAGACGTTGAGACGTCGGGGGGGGGGGGGGGGGCTCGTCAAGTTCAAGGTCAAGGTCAAGACGTTACACTTAAGACGTTACACTTAAGACGTTACACTCAAGACATTTTACTTAAGACATTATACTTAAGACGGTACACCTAAGACGTTGTGACGTCGGGGGGGGGGGGGTTATGCATGAGTGGATTTAGGTCAAGGTCACCAAAAAATAATAATGATCCAAGATGATGGAGGCGGCTGTAACCGTCTCCACCACCCTGTGTTCCTCAAACACTCCCAATCCCAACCCAAAAAGTTACGACTTGCGAGGGATCCCAATTTTTGGCCCGCACGCACGTGGCGATCCAGTTTGGTAGTCTGTGATACGGGCGGCCAGCCTCGGGCCTGGGCACTGGACTTGACCATTCCAATTTTACAATGGGGACTCTGGAACAGCTAATGCAAGACGCAACTCTAACCTCCCACCCTTAATCTAAACCCACCCAATCATATTTTTGCCTGACCAAAACTAAAAAAAAAAAATCAAAAACAATAAAAATATGCGCTACCTACGGCACAACGCGCATGTCCCACCCATATTTAATGAAGTTCAATCGAACTTCTTAAATTTACATTTATATTTTAATTTAATCTACCCAACCTAACAGCTAGCTGTGGAATGTAAAAAATTATTAGTACACAGATAAACAAACAGACATAGACACACACACACACACACACACACACAAATACCATAAACCAATACTTAAGATTAAAAACACATTTCTTAAACATAAATAATACCATAACACACCTTAATGCTAACATCGCAATGCGCAAGTTAAACCTTAAAAAACTAACACATCTTAAGACTGAAACCAAACAACATTTTGCATAAAACCATAGACACACACACACACACACACACACACAACAAATATTAAATAGTAATAGCCTAACAACAAGAGTAACTCAAATATATATCGGCCGCTTATACATTTGAGTTGCCCTCTGAGTCGGGTCGGAGCGTCGCGTCCGAAATTCCGAGCCCGACTGTGGCGGCAATAGTCGTCGGGGTAGTTCTCGGCTCCCAGAGTGGTGGGGGGCCGGGAGGGGTTTCAGGGGCGCGGAACTTTCCAGAAATGTCAGTGGAAAATTCCAAACGGATGTGCTTTGTTACATGTGGGTCGCCTAAAACGCAGGTGGAGCCTTGTACCTCTCAATTTGCATTAGATAGCATCAAATTACATCCGCTGACAAGTACATCCGCAGCTTTCCCCATCGCGTGGCAGCATAATTATCGTCGATTGTTATCCACCCTCTTCCGCCGCTTAATTATACTTCCAACAGAAATAGGCCGCCAAAACACGCAACTTGTTTTTAACATACAATAGACTATTGTTTGGAAATGCATTACTTATGCTCATAATCCTTGGCCTGGTCGGTACTTCTTACACGCTACACCCAAGACGTTGTGACGTCGGGGGGGGGGCTTCCGGTTTCCGGTCCGGTCGGGGGGGGGGGGTCATGCATGAGTAACCATCCGCATGTATATAAACGATGGGAAGCTCGCGCGCCTCCCATATAGGGAGCTGACACCCCAACGGTAAACAACCAATCCGTGAGTTCATACCACATAGTACTTTAACACACTATTTATTTTAACATTTTTATTATTTTTACACTATTTCTTAACACTACATCAGTTATTTTATATATCTTAATTTTATTTTCGTGTCGAGTTTCCATTTTTTTTTTTTTTTTTTTTTTTTTAATTAAATATGCTACTTAACATCGTGTGCAGGAAACTCACACTGATTAATTGCAGGTTCCATTCTTACACACCTGTTTCCTCCTTAATATGCAAATTACTCTCTTACTTTAACAACACTTAAACTCTAACCGCTACTTCTCGGTCATACTAATATAATTAGTGCTACACTACGGGATTTACCTGTGCAATAGTGCACGCTATGTTTCCTGCACGTCTGCAGGTAATACACCTTACAATCATATACTTATTGCTACATTACACAAGACATTTCTTCCACGCCTGCAGGTAATACACTTACTGACCGTCTACTATTATAATTATAGCTACAGTACGAGAGACATTTCTTGCACACCTGCAGCTTATACACTTTACAACCGTTTAATATTAAAATTATTGCTATACTACAATGGTTACCTGTTCAATCACAGTTTTGGTCCCCCCACTTGATTATCCACAAAGCAATACTTGCAATCCTACAACTGAATAATTAATTAACTTCCGCGATCACCAGTACTTTTTTAAACTATCCGTCTCTTCCTCTGACTCTTGTGACCGTAGCCGCAGCCGACTGACAAATAACCGAGCTCTCCCGAACCTCGCTCTTTTATGCGGTTTTCTCGGGGAGGGGGTTGGAGGGGCGTCGCACGTGACTCATCGATCGCATAAAAAGGGGGGTTGCTGCCGCGCGCGCGCCATTTCGGTGGCGGAATCGGTCGGGTGAGGAACTATCCGTAAGTCTCTGGCGCTTTTACAACTAACGCTTGTTACTCTAAAGTGTGTTTGCACTTAATATGCTAATTAGTCTCTATATTTATGCACGGGACATTTCCTGCACACCTGCAGGTGATACACCTTACAACAGTCTACTATTATACTTGTTGCTACAATACAAGATTTACCTGTCCAATTGGCAATTGTGATCCCACTTAGTCGTGCACGGGATATTTCTTGCACATTAGCAGGTCATACACTTTACAACCGTCTAATTTTATAGTTATTGCTACAGTACAAGATTTACCTGTACAATTGATAATTGTATTCCTACTTATTCGTGCACGGAACATTACTTGCAATCCTGCACCTGAATAATTAATTAACTTCTGCGGCTACCAATACTTTTCTTCGCCTATATGTTTCCCCCTGCTACAACCTTTCGCGGCGCCGCCCGACAAATAACTGAGCTCTCCGAAGTTCTGTTCTTTTATGTCATCCTCTCAGGGGGAGGGGTTGGGGAAGGGAGGGGGGGGGGGCACACAACCCCCATAAAACGGGCATCGGTACCGCGCGCGCGTCATTATAGTGGCGATAGGGCAACAGTAAACAACTATCCGCAAGTCTCTAACACCTAGTCTAACACTTTTTTACTTACGCTTTTTTACTCTAACATATGTTTGCACTTATTATGCTAATTAGTCTCTATATATTGAGACACACTCGCGGGCGCCGGTCATATACTCGCCAATTGTCGGAGAGTACACATCTCCCCTTCGTATATTATCATGGCTTCGCACTCTTTACAACTAAAGCTTTTACGCACAAAACATATTTTACAGAAACAATCTAACTCCAAAGTTTATAAACCGCGTACTACATTGGCTAAGCTTAAGAAATACTACAGTTTTCACCCGTTGTACTTTGCAAAACCTAGCCTGTGCAACACTGCATACTCTACTGATACTGTTTTGCACGCTGTCTTAACTGACATGCTGCAGTATCAAAATTTCAATCTTGTTACACCTATTGACGATGCTATCCAATTATTCTTATTCACTATATTACCGGGTTTATATGATCGTTCTTCCTTGGGCACATGTCTCATTCTACTGTATCAACTCGCACTGTAAACACCTAGGAGCTCTCCTATCATGCAACTATTATTTTAATTTAATTTTAAAATAAACTAAAACCTCCCGCGGCCCGGCGCCGCCCCTCCCAAACCCCACCGAGCCCCTGAGGCTCCCACTTTTTTAAAACCCCCTCCAAATGACCTTGACCCACTTCCCAAACCCATCCATCACTCTCAACCCACACTTCCAACCCCACACCTGCCTCTTCCAACCAATGACCTTGAACTGGCCCAACTGTAGCCATTCCCCACTACTATGATTATTTTCTGAAAGGTTCTCCTTAAAGATTCTACGTGTAGTGATTAAAAAAAAATCTGCTTTGTTTACACAAAATCAAGAGTTTTGATTAGGAGGGATGAATATTCACAGCAAGTGAAGATGCACTTTGAGGTGGTGTGTTTAAATTTTGTGACTAAAACATAAAAAATAAAAATAAACTGACATGAGCTAAAAATCAATGTTTTTTCGTCGCCGCTTTTCTATGTTATATTAAAAAAACCATCACAGCTCAATTAAGGGATTACGATTTCTTTCAAACTTTTTTTCCATAGATTGATATGAGTTTAACAACAGACAAAGTAGAGCATTTACAAACGGGTGACCTAATAGTACAGGATTGATAAGAGTACTTGGGGGCGAATGGTCTGTGTTCAAACGCTATTGTTAAAATACCGGGTGTTCATAAAGTCTTGCCTGATAAAGAAACCATATAGTATGAAAACAGTTTGTGGTAAGTTAAAGTTTTATTTTCATTTTTAACAAGTAACTTCTTAAGTTTTTTAACGCTATGCACAAACTCAATATACTTCAATGTGTGTGCCTTGCGTAGCCTGTAAATCGTTTAGTGATTTTTTGTTAGTTTTTTATTAACATCCATTTTTCGGTGTCAGATAACATTTCCTGACTAACGGGAGTCACTTTATTTATTATTTTGTCTTTTATAGTTTCTAAATTAGGACCTGGGAAGAATAAACAAAATCTTCGACAAATCAGAGGACATAAAGAAATCCAGAGAGGTCATGCGTGGTGAATGAGGTAATTTAGTCGGGCCACCACGATTTGTTTTTGTAGTGCATTTTAATTAAACTGAATTGTAGTCAATCACCTGAATTTATTTATCAGTGTGTCAAGGTGTTAACAAATTAATGAGAAAAAAACTATATTAAATTTCCTTGAAAACAGGAAATGTGAGGTGCGGTTGGCTGTAATGGTGCCCGTACAGCAAAGCTATGAAATCTGGGCATGACTTTGTGGACACCCGGTATTATATACCGTAAATTAAAATTAAATTTTCTGGAAACATTCGTTGTGGAAGAAATTTTAATACGCTATGGTTCATTCTATTTAATTTTATGATTAGGGCTTTTGCCCCTATGAGCCACTAGTAGACGATAATTCCTTCCCAGTGTAGGTATAGCCTACATGCTAAATTGTACAAAATTCTGGTATTTACTGTTTTAGCTAAAAGGACTTGTACAGGTAAATTGGCGTCAGTGAAATGAAATTAAAATAAATTAAATTAAAGTATTTATTAACACAAAACATTACATAAATTGCTACAATATGCAGTAACGGAGTCTTGTCACTTTGAGCTGCTAGGCTTGCCTATCTAAAAGGTGACATATATTTTTTCCACTATTTAACTAGTAATGTGAAGATAGAAAGACATACAGACGAGTAGGGGCTTACTTTCCTCAAGCGGTCTTCACTCCCGCTCAGTTATAAGTTTCCTTTTAATGCGGAAAATATATAGGCCTATTGCATAGCTCTATCGCTGCGAAGCAGCACAGGTCCCCTAGTAGTCATTAATTAAAATCACTATCATTTAAGAATTAGGATGTGGAATAGTAATCTTTAACAAATACATTATATTTGATTTTGTTTTTGAAACACTTTTTTATGTTGGATGGGAAATTTATAGGTTTTTTGCAGTTTGTTATAAAAATTTAAACCAGAGTAAATGGGCAACCCTCCAATGCTGACAACCAACTATACCTTTTCCTTGTTGAAATCTGTTGGAAACATAAGCATAAAAGTAGGGTTCTGCTTTAAATTATTGTGCCCAAATAAATACACTTTTTTAACTGAGAAAAAGGTATTATAGTAGGTACATCGATAAAGACAGTTATCAATTATACAGTAGTATACGGTTAACATTGCAGAACTGGTAGTTTCAATTGTTTCTACAAGTGTTTGTCTGCTTTACATCAACAACTGTTTTATTTTGCAAGGCATTAATTGTTTTCCATGTTAATCTTACAAAAAAACTAATTTTGAGGGATTATCGTGATCTTTAGAACAAAAGTACTGTATAAAAAAAATCTATTGCAATCTTATTGCAAAACTACGAACTAAGACGAATCTTTTGATTCCTCAAACGTAAAATTTTGTCCAGAAAAAAGGGAGGAGTTGTGTTCACAAAACTGTTTTATGTAT
This sequence comes from Neoaliturus tenellus, assembly GCA_030545055.2. NCBI lineage: Eukaryota > Metazoa > Arthropoda > Insecta > Hemiptera > Cicadellidae > Neoaliturus > Neoaliturus tenellus. The sequence goes on from CM061531.1 coordinate 142,320,652, forward strand.
GTAGAAAGATACATATGTTTTTTTCTCCGATGGACTGAACGATTCGCAAAATTAAAACTTTTGTGTATTTAAAAGCGCACTGTAGTTACAGATTAGTTCTATCATAACTAATAATGTGTGTTTGTAGTTTCTTTACAAAGGTAAATATTTAGTTTTAAATAGTGGTACAGCTTATAAAATATAACAAGATAAACATTAAGTTAACATAGGCTAGCAGAAAAACAACGTAGTAAGAGAGACATCCTTTGACATAAATTAATCCGTTTATATTAACTGATATAGTACATCCACTATGAGTCGCATTGCAAAAGTTGTAATTGTATGGTCCATTTTGCATTTCTTGTACTTGAAGAAGAATGTGTTCAATTTTACGTTAACGAAATACTAAAACTAAGATTTATTGCATTTAACAAATGAAAATTTGAACTAAACAGCAGTAGCTAATAATAATACAATATATACGAGTCAAATTAATGCAAATATAACTCGAACAATTATAATACAATGTTATTTAAACGTTAATATACTTACGAAGTAATCATCGAAACCGTCCATCATTGAAATGTGTTTAAAGGTTAGCGATCTAACCGCCTCGAACAACTGTCTCCCACCTAAGCAAGTCCGCTAGCGTCACCGTTCCCGACAATAATGATGCTCGGAGGTACCAGTTACCTAACAACTGCTACTACGTCACTGATGATCGCGATATCGCGACGTAACTGTGCCACCAAGACGTGAACAAACAGTTGGCACAAACAATATCGCACCATGTAGCCTGCGATAAAACTGATGCAAATAGTGGGTGTACTGTGTTGAGACCAGCAATCAGTGCATTTCGTTTCGAACAATTTATAACGGCATGATGTAAAATTCTTTTATGGGAAGTACAAACTGGCTCATTGTTTTGCAAATCAGCTAGTTTATTGTCCGTGGATCAATCAAGCACGTGCTCATTGTCGGTTCTGATCAAACCGCTTATCATCCGTAAGTTCTTTGTCAAGGTTATCATAAAAGAAATAATATCCGTTACTCCATAAAGATTTTCAGAGGTAGATAAATTGATTTGCTGGATACAGATATTATAAATGGTTTTATACAAGTCGAAAATAGCAAAACAACAAAGATGTACGATTTGATTATGTCAAAAATAATTTTTCAGTACGCTTATTTTATTAAAAACTGTCAATTATTTATTATTTCTATTTACATCAAAGGTAGTATGGAAATAAAACAAAATTTCTAATACACATCAAATACTTGGGATTGTATTTTTGTATTTAAAGGGCATACCTTTTTTATCCTCGTGTCAGATTATACTTGAAAAATAAATTTTAAGGTTTGCAATTTTAACACTAAATAAGCCTAGGCTTCTTAATTCGCGATTGGGAAGGCCTTCCCAATGTAACTGCGAATTTTGTATTCAAAATATTGTAATTCCATCTCTCATAAAATTCTTAAACCATCGAAAAATTAAGAGACCCTTTAATGAGAGTGTTATTATGAACTAGGATGAATGGTTGGAGGCACTCGCGCCGCTACTCTTTCATTCATACTCACCCCATTGTTGTTTTAATACTTCCTCCTTCCCCTCTTTTAACCACCCCCACCACCACAAACCGTTAGAGGGCATTAAACAAGTTGAACAATAAATGCTTGTTTTATTGTACTCACGTTGTTATTAAAATTTAAACTGTTGAAGTTATTTAACTAAACCTTTTTTTATTTTTGTATTTTGTTATTATTTGCCATCTAAAAATATAAGTTAATAACTTTAGTGCATCGACATTTTATAAACAGACGTTTTATTTTGTGTAAAATAACAATTTAATATGCATACATGTATTATTAAATATTATTAAATGTATATTAGACTTTATCATAGTAGGCCTATATTGCTAGTATTATTTTTTAACTATGTATTGCCGACTATTTTTTAACTATGTGTAAATAGAAATTAATCATAAAGATCGATCTTAAAGTAAACTATTCAAGAAGGGTAATAATTAAAATATCAATTGTAAAAATCGTTCACTGCTATCCCACTCTCACATGATGGTTTCAAATTTCCTTACAATTGTAGGCATCCTCAAACTATATCAAATGTATAATTTATTTAAAAAGCCTCCGATGGTACGCCTTACAATTTAAAATTAAAATTAAGAAACACCGAAAAGGGTATTTCCAAACGAACTCCGTTGTTTGTATCGTGCCGCTTTGAGGGAAAGACAACACGTACAAAGTGACAGCGATTAACTGTTTAGCGGGAGACAAAAGACTAATTACCGGCCCCGGTATGAAACCTGAGCGGCGAGGCGGCGGCGGCGGCGGCGTGGTGGCGGGAGGGGGCTCCATCTTAATTACTGGCCTCATGATAACGCCACCTTGTAATTAATTAATTACAAGGATTGAACATCTGCCATCTCCATTTGTATCCATACAGGGCGACCTGAACATGTGCCAAGCGAAACATTGAGTTAGCCTTTGTAAGCTTGAAGTGTCGAGCATGCTTCAATTTGCGCGGGTTTCAAATCTCTATAAAGCGTCATAGTTTGTAAAACGTTTACTGATGTTAATTCCAGCATACTTGTCCCTTAGTGTTTGTAATTAGTATACAGGATGTCCATCGTTATCAATATTATGTAATTATTTGGACTCAAGCCGATGCATGTAAATATGTTCTATGGCAAGGATAATTGATATCTGATTTAATTTGAACCTTGACAAAATTTACCAGCATATTGATTAGTTCAATACATATGTTAATTCGTCTAAAACATGTTTCTGGCTGCCAATTCATCCAATCAATTAGTTTTACATTTTACAATTTCTTTTCATTTTTTTTTCGAAGTTAAATATCTCAAAAACTATTTTTTTACAGGTTTACTAAATGCTAATTCAAATTCAAATTCAAAATAGTTTATTCTCGCAGACATAAAACAGCACATACAATATCAAACCAATTAATTTAAAACTAATATAATAAGTAAAATAAACTTATCATCTCTAAAGTAAAATTGTACTAAAAATTAACTAAAACAAAACAAATCTATTGGTTACAAAATAAAATATATCTAACAATATAAAGAAAAGTAAAAAGCATATCTGCGAGGAATAAAGTACTAAGGCACTAAGAATATATTATTCTTGTCTGTGCCTTAGGAGTCATCAGTATTTGTACACCAGAAATTTTAATGTAACATTCTCAAAACAAATGACTTCAAGATAGAATTAGGCCTAATACAAAATTAAGTTGAAAATTAAGCAATAAAGTTGACCAAAGAAAAATATTAAGATTGTAAAATTCGAAAGAGAAGGTAACTGAGAAATATTAGTTTTGATTTACGAAATTACGATTTGTCCAAATAAACTAGTAACCATGACATTTATATACCGCAAACTACACTTGTAAAATAAAAACAAACGCATATTCGTTGTTGTTTTAACACTTTTAAAAATTACAAATTTTTTAATTTTTTTTTGCCAATTGTTCAATTTATCATTCGCGACATAATTGCACAATGCCCAACGTAGCAGCGACGCCTACGGACGCGCGAGCAGGCTACACGCAGTGCAAGGCCACGTGACTACTGTACAGTGCTGCCACCTCTCCGGGCAATAACATCGCGTAACCACAACACACCTGCTCCAGGCATCTCTGTTATGTTGGCATTGGCATTGAACTTGGCACTGCACCCGTCTGACAGCTGTTTGACACACTTTGTCGTACGTCACGTGCATCGTGCATCTACTGCGCACAACTTGTTTGCAGCAAAATCGACATTAATCGCATTCTAGTCGGGATAAAATTAGTTGTTTCCCGGTAGCATACACAAAAAGTAATAGCAAATATGAAAAAGGAAAAAGTGGAACCAATAGACACATTTTTTCTTTATGTTAATGTGCATGAGTTAATAACGATGTATGTATATATATATTGGGATGTCAGCGTTAAGGTTGGGGGATAAAAATCGAAAATTTCCCGCATTTACACCACATTGTACCTCTATATAACAGCTGATAATTCCTACTTACCTTCTTTCCTGAGAGAGAGTAAAAACAGGAATATATCTACATTTTTTAATTTTAATTTGTATGGTGCTTTTTCTTAATTATTACCTCGCATGTAACTAATTAAAAACCTATTTTACACCACGGGTGATAACACGCACTTTGGAGCGGAGGGGAGTCTTGGTACTGCCAGTTAAGCATTTTTAATAACTTATTGAGAGTGGCAATCTACTCCAGGTATGTACAAAATAATTTGTAAAATACTTAACACAGTCAAAAAAGTTGCAGGGTTGTGCCTGTGTAATTTAAGTGTTTTTTTTCTTTTTTTTTTTTGTCCTTTAGACTACATAAACTTATTTAAATTGCTACGGTCCTCTCAGGTCTACGAAAAAGCCCCTGTAACAGTATACACTTGCACGTGGTAGTTGAATTAAATAATACAAAACACAATGTCACAAATTAAATGAGCTACTTATTTGTGAATCATAACATACAAGTGCTGTTCGTTAGAAACAATATGCTTTTCAATTAATTCTCTTCTCAACTTTGGTAAACCGTATTAAAAGAGGAGTTAAACGTAATCGACACGCCTATTCAATTATAACTTTTTTCATCAAAACTTTTCTTGACAAGTTTTTTAAAACGACAGCTGTTAAATAACTGAAATGTTGAGTGAACTGTTAAATACGACATCTGCGCAACAACTTTCTCGTAATTTCTCTCAAGAGGAGTTTTTCGATAGAATGCTGTAGTTTCTACAGGGTGGTTGTAAAGTTATTAGCGAATTTCCCTATAGGGAATACGCTATTACGGTAGTAGCCATGGTAAGACCTAAGCCCGGGACCACTTTACTTTTTCATTTTGAGGTCCCCAGAAGCCAAAAAACACCATTCGTTCATTTTCATATATATGTATATATAGATATATATCTATATATCTATCTATCTATCTATCTATCTATCTATCTATATATCTATGTGTCCGTGGTACTGATAACATTTGTAGGGGACCTCCGATTTTGATGAAAATTTGGTATGGAGGTGTAAGACCAGGTCTATTTTCATGAGTTCGCGAACCAGCATTGTCGGGTTATGGGAACGGGGTTTTATGGGGTTTCAAAGGGGCCAAAAATGGGTTTTTGGCATTTTTGGACATCAATTTTTAAAAATTCGTCAATTTTAACTGAAACCATTTAAAAGAGCTTAAAAAAACAAACAATTTGGTATTTTGAATTTTTATCATAGCATAACTGGTTACGGGCAAATCCAAAAATGTGTTTTCCATGTTATTCTTATGGGAAATCAAGAAAACCCTATATCTTGCTTATTTATTGACATAACTTAATCAAATTTGGTATGTACATTATCTATATAAGGTTTAACTTATACTTGCTTACAAAACCCATATGGCGGCAAACCTACATACTCACCCCCATGGGGTTTATGGGGAAAATAAAAAATTGCCAGATTTTGATACAATTTTGTGTTTACATTCACCGATTATTGATTAACTTAGATTTTCTAACAACGCCCAATGGCAGAAAACCTACATACTCGATCTTATGGTGTTTTTTTTATGGGGAAAGTAAATAATCTGAAATTCATTGGAAATTCGCTGAGTACGCAGGTCTGCTGCGACGGGGTATTGGAACATTTTAAAATTCAATAAATAAAACAGCAAGCAACGTAGAAACATGAAATTAGTTAAATGTATACCATATTAAAAACAGTTTAGTATAGTATTCAAAAAATTGTCATAACATTTCAGTAATTAAAGAAAGAGTTTATAAAAAACTTGTAAAATGGCCAAATTCCAACGCCTTTAGGTTTACCAGACATTACACCCTTATACTTTTTTTCTGGGTTTAAGTGTAAACAAGGACAGAGTGTTCGCAAGGAAGCTCAGTGCATTGAGGAACTTAAAAACCGTTGCAAAGGTTATTGGAGGCAATTCTCCAGCGGACTCAGAAATACATAATCTGAGGTTGAATTCAGACTATACAAAATGCGTGCAAACCTGGAAGAGCTTGAAGAACTAATTTAGTTATTTAGTTTACTTGTAAAAACAATTATACAGTATAACGGTAATATTTTTTTGTATTGTGATAAAAACTGTTTAACACTTTCGGTTTAATAAAACAATTTCCATGTCTTTAAGTTTATTGGTCTTTTATTTAATGTTGAAATGTGTCCAATAATTTATAACCACCCTGTATTTCTAGTGTACTTGTCGTACAAGTACACTAAAATCGAGCAATTTAGTTTTTTTTACTGTTTACGCTCATTCAATGCAGTTTCGTTAACCAGTATATTTTCCATAGTTTAACATAACATGTTTGTTATGAATAAACATTTGCTCTCGCTGGCGTATGTACTTTGTGACTTGAAGCTGATAAACATAAAAATCTTTCTTAAATTTCCTTGCCAATGTTTAAGTGCCTCAACGTATGAAATTTTGTTTATTGGGAACATTTCAAACTTCAATGATGGATAGCTCTTTTATTTTAAGTCCAATTCTCATTAATCTTTGAAAGAAACAACTAGGCCTACAGACCAAGCCCTATCTAAAAACAAAAAAACTGGAAAATCGGTTGAAAATTGTAGGAGGAGTTCTAATTATAACAAACCCCTTAGCGTATGAAATAAGTATATATATATACATATATATATATATATATATATATATATATATATATATTTGTAAAAAATGTGGTAACATGTAAATGTATATATTTCTGTTTGAATATTTACTTATGTGATGTATAGTTAGGTAATTGAAACTCAACCTGTGTTTCTAAAACCAAATCGATTTTGTATAAAAATGTCTATAATACATGGAAGTCGAGCAAAATGTTTATTTCATACATTTCTTACGAAACCGACGCTCTCTAAGCTGCGCATTTAAGGAATATCAATCAAGTGAGAGTGATAAGTGTGACGAATCAGATGGTACCGATATTAGATTTTATGTAATGCTGCATGTATAATCAATTATAGGAAAAAATCACATACGGGCATAGGAATTTAAAAAAAATCATTGTATAGTACTGTACTGTCTTTGTTTTTGTATGTGCTACATTTTATCCTATCTCATATATCTCCCATCTCCACAATCCTATCTCTTAATACTAAAGATTATTTACTAAAATCATAAAAATGTTGATGAAAGTCATTGTACCATGTAGCCCTTAAGGCAAGTTCGCGGCTTGACTGACTAATAAACTTATAATAAATCATCAAATTGCACGAACAGACAGCATAATTTTAACAGACACATTCTCATACGAAACCGAGGGGAGTAAGTGGGTGTTAAAAATTACCGCTCCCCTCGTCTCTGCATTGTCAAGTCCCCTTGTTAAAGCAGCGACTAATTAAAATTCGCACCCCAAAGAACCAAGACGTGCGACCAGTTGCAGTCTTTTTTCTTTGTAGGCGCAACAAGCCTGCTTTGCTCCTATCCACCGCTCTCTACATCTCCTTCCCTCCTTCCCCAACCACCCCCTTCATCCCTTCTTGTTAATTACACGACGGACCCCGCGATTAGACTGCTGATAACGCACTCTTGCTTCCTCAGCAACGCCCTCCCCACCCCACAGTCAACGCATGTAAAGGAAGGTTCATAGTAAATTTTACAATTTATAGGCAAAAAAGGTAGTTTCGGGATCGATTCATGAGCTTATTTGAAATTTGGGGTTCCTTTTTTTAACCCAAATGGCGAGAAAGAGACACTTTTTAATACGGTACATTCTGACGTTAGCGTTACTAATTTGGTAGATAATCTGAAGTTACCCATTTTTACTTTTGAGGAGTGAGGGTTCTGCGTCCAATGGAGCTAGTTGCATTGAGTAATTTAGCTTCATTAGCCCTTGATCGTAAACTGTTCGATTGGGTGGATTAGTTATTTGCGTTGGAGTGGTGTACTGTGTACCACAGCGGGGCGGTTCCGTTGCCGGTGCCGCCGTGTGAATGGAGGAAGACCGTGGTGCGAGCCCGAGTTCACACACGGCAATTACACACACAGCAGCAGTCAGCTGGGGTCGACGAACCGCGTGTTATCACCGTCTCCCGCCAAGCCGCCATCTTTGTTTACAACGGCGGGCACGACGTTAACATGTTCAATGAACTTGGGTCTCATCCTCGCCACGTATAGGATTGCAATCGCCAGAAATTATCTTTCATTAAGTCCCGTTTACACGCTCCAATATCTGCGCAAATCCGGTTTGCACAAACCAAGTTTGTGCAAATCGGTTTGAATATAGGCGCGACCGTTTAGACGCTACGATATTTAACTCAAACCTCCCTTCCAATTTGCAAAAAACTTCAGTACCTGTTGTGATCGCCATCATGGAGGAGGTGCTGTTGAGGTCTGTGTATGCTATTTGTTTAGCAAGAGTAGTGACCCGGAAAATGAGAAAACCGAGGAGTAAATGGTGTAGGTCTTGGCTTCTAGAACGAAGCAAATTTTCAAACGTGAGGGGTTCAATTCTCTTAAGAGAATTGAACGAATGATTGAAGAAATTACTTGAGGATGACTGAAGATTGCTATGTAGAACTTTTAAATTTAGTTAGAACTTTCTAAACTCTAAAAAATTCACGAGACTCGGCCATGACGCTTGGTAGGGTATAACAGCGCACACTGAACTAATTCGTGGGAACACTGATTTTAAGCCCCGTTTACACGCTCCAATATAGCGGTGCAATCTGATCGGTACCAACCATATCGTAGCGATAATCGGAGCGTGTAGACGGGAGATCGTACCAATATATCGAGGTTGGACGAAAAATGAAAATTTCATTTTTCTGGCTAGATTGACAACGATATCGCAAGGTTGGAGCGAAAGGTTGGAACGTGTAAACAGCACTCCAACTTAATCGATGCGATCAGTTCTGTAGTTGTAAACGGAACATCAATCTCCAATTATCGCTACGATATGGTTGGTACCGATCACATCGCACCAATATATCGTAGCGTGTAAACGCGGCTTCAATCTCCAATTTATCGCACCGATATATTGGTGCAATCAGATCGCACCGATATATTGGAGCGTGTAAACGAAGTTAGGTTTGAGCAAAATGGCATGAACGACCGTTTATACGTTCCAACCTGTCGCTCCAACCTTCCAATCTGATCGCAAGGTTGATGAAAATTTCCACAAACCTTCCAACCTCGCTCCAATCCAATCGTTTGCGCAAATCTACCGTTTACACGTTAAATTTGGTTTGTGCAAACCAGATTTGCGCAGATAAATTGGAGCGTGTAAACGGTAGAGTACATAATGGTTGGGATATGGTAGCCATAGAGCAGCTATTCATGAATTTCATGTTGAAATGCATGTGCTTACGCACAAGGGACCTTTTAGTAATGATTTTCGTTATTCAACAATTATATCGACAAAAGCATTGCGCTTCATTAACCAATACAGTACTAACATTACACAATTAGCTACACCGGTAAAATCTTTTATAACGTACAATTTGCAAAAAAACATTTCTACTTGAATGCATATAATTTTCATACATCCTGTCAAGAATGCTGGTGGTACAGGCTGACAACGGCTGCCCTTGACTGACAGAGAAGTTGTCACGCACTTCCGGCACGTTATGTAAACAGTCTGTCATTCCGAACTAATGACGAACTCTCAGAACAGCAATCACAAATGACACGGCAATTACTAGTAACAACGAACAAACAAAGACAACATGTCCTACGATGGGCTTTCCAGACCTCTTTAAAACCTGCATCCCAGTAGTTTTATGAAATCTTAGACCGCATGGTGTTTCCTGCCAACACAAAATGATTGAACAAGTTCTGCCTGTTTTTGGCTATCATAAGTGAACACAGGCGCAACATACGAGTTAAACAAGTACAGTACAAGAACACAGATCTGTACTGTATTTTATGTCGCCTACACGCTACTCAAGTTGTAAATTTTTGCAGATTTCATCTGTTGAGTCTTCTAGATAACCTTTTTATCCACCTTTATTTTCCAGGAACATAATTTTCCATTTAGTTTTTGCAGGATTTTAGTTTTATTTCGTATTACATTCAGCTTGTTGTTAGGCCTATCTTCACATAGTTTGTGTACAGTAGCCTACCACAGTAAACTCCTAACGACTAACAACCCCACAAGATTGATTGGACGCGGTGAGCCCGGGTCCGGACAATACCGAACTGCGCAGTACCGCGCAAGTGTGTCAGGTGCACGGCACGCAGCGCGGGGTCGTTGACACGGGATTCCCCTGCTGCCGCTCCCGCCGCGCCGCGCCGCCGAGCTGCGCAGTGGATAGTGGGTATCATGGTATCACTGTCACTGTCAGGTCTTTGGATGTGATAGCGCGCGCGACCCCCACAACCTGTCACTGTTATCTCGAAACATGGTGGGGCACGTAAAAGAGATGCTGCATTTTAGTGATGTTGAAAAAACCAAACTAACTCATACGTCAGAAAAGAGGTAAGTAGTCTAGGCCATCAATGTCCTGATCGCTGATTGTATTTCTGAATAAAATTGGAGAGCTTCCAAATGTTTAATAACAGAACCAAGCAGCTAGTGAGCTAAAAGCATATAACATAATTAATGTATTATTTTGAGTATTAACGTGAAGTAGGAATAAAAAAGTAAGGTTAACAACAAGAAATGGCCCCTCGCGCAGCAATTAGTGTTCAAAATTATAATCAAAATAATACACTGCTTAGCACGCAGAATGGACTTGAAATTGGGCCAATTAATAGTATAAAAGCACCTATTGTTTTTCAAATACATGTAAAACTAACTGTAAATTTCACTTCAATAAAAGCACATTGCAGGCAGGGTTCCCAAACGTCCCGGATTTTAAGGGACAGTCCCTTATTTTGTAAATTTGTCCTGCGTCCCAGAGAGAAGTCACCCGGGACGGGAAATGTCCCTTATTTGGCCAAAATAAAAAATTTACTAATGGCAAATTAAATTTGGTTACGATGCGAGTTAAATCTAACCTCAAAATTACAAAACTGTTGTTTATTGTGCAAACAAAAAGTACCGACCGCCATAACTAGTGTCTGGCGTCGTTATCATTGTATGATAGGGCCTAATCGTAATTTTTTGGGACCTTCTTGTAGTTCAAGCCTTGGTAAAACTCTTCCGTAGGCACAGCGTGCGAACCGCGAACTCATCTCAGGCCTCGCCGCTGCACCGTGTCTTCGATAAAAGCAAATCTAATTTTTATAACCACAATCCCTCATCTACAGAACCTCTAGCTAAATTGTAAGAATTACAAATGTGGATTAGTGTGATTGTGTTGTAATATACATATCATTTAAAAAAAACCTAGTTTTGTTTTTAAAATGTAACTAAACTCAAATATGAACATTAGCAAGTGTTCAGACTGTTCTTAGTATAAAATGACAGTGTTGATGTTTTTACCAGGGATTAAAACAATATTTTATTCAAAAAATTTTAAGATCCCCTTAAAGCCAACGTTTTTAAAGCCAACGGACACCACTTAAAAATATAACATTTATACACTGGATAGGCCTATGTAACAGAATAATTTAAACGCATACTATCAAAGAATGTTTAATTTTCAACCACTCAATTTTGGAATCTAGAGGCTTGAAAACCGTGTCCCTTATTTTATAGTGGCATAGTGCTTTATTTGGCAACCCTGATTGCAGGGTAATCTGAGTGTTTGACAGCACTGCAGAAATAGTCATTTTTAAAACCTGTCAACTAATATTTTTAGGAAGCATATTTAGGCTACTCTATGGCTTTCTTTGTCAACTACTGCACTATAATCGACTACTATTAATTGTAATCCTGGACACACCATACCAGAAGCAAATGATAAAGGTTCGGATGAAGGTTCACGAAGGTTCGGATAAACTCAATCATTAAGATGAAACATTTCTACAATAATCAAAATTATTATGCCTCCGAATCACGAGTCGTCAATCGATATACACGATGTAGGTATGTCGATGGGCATGTAGTGGGCAGTGCCATACCGACTGACTGTTCCCTCACTATGCTCACTATTCACTATACGCAAAGATGGAACAACGCGTATAAAATCTCTTTAAAATGCATTTCAATATTTGGTTGACAAATACTGCTCACTTGTATCATCGCACAGCCCAAACAACTTGGCCTATCTTATTTAAAATAAAATTAAAATTTCTGATTGAAAAAGTACCTAAGTTACTACGAATTTTGAGACTTGAAGGTTCTATAACTAAAGAGTTATTATACGTTTACTTAAGGTTTTAACATACCTGTTTTTTCTCAGACAAAATTCTTAAAAACTGTCACAATGTGTTTACTTATGTGGTGTAAGGCAAACACAAACAAGTCAGATGTAATCTACTTGCTAAACAAATTGTGATAAAGTCTTAAAAAATGTCAAACATAAGAGAAATGAGGCAAACAAACAATCCCCAGAAGCAATAAATAACTTCTTATCTCGTAGATAACATTGATTAAACTATCTAATCATTATTTGTAACGTCGACTTAAACGTCAACAAACACCCTTCTCCAGAAACAACGAGTGACAGTCACACAACAATGTATGAGAGTTGTGTCAAAATGGTCGAAGGGGGAAAAAAGCGAGCGTAGCGAACCAGAGTCTGTATTCACGTTTCTATCAGTCGCAATTAGATAACCGCGACCAAAAGGAGTTCTCAGAATAAATCAAAGCTCAAGGTCGATTACCAGCACCTTCTGCGTACTGAGCCACCTCTATAATCTTCAGTACAGTAGTTGTTTATTACTGGTAGATGGGTTAGGCCAGAATTATTATTGATATTAACATTATTTTTCTTTCGCCTCAAAGTATTTTGTTCGTATAATTTAATATAATATTACTCTCGCTATGAAAATTTTAAAGTGCCATTAGTTTATATTTAAATTATTTTTCTGTACTGTTTTACACTTTAAGAATATTAAATTAAGTACCTTACTTAAAGAAAATTAGGCCTAGTTATCCAGTTGGTTCAGATGCAGACGTTATCTAAAAACCAACTGGAACCCATCGATTCTGGAACCAAGGTTTATAGAAGCTTCCACCCATTCCACAGGCATTTGCTCTGTCCCGTCCCCGTCCACATAGACTTAGTTCGTCATAACTATTTACGAATTTACTGTGGAATGAAGAATTTATATTCTGGGCAACTTTGAAAATCAGCAATAAGACAGCCAATGAGAACTGTATCTTTAAAACCATTCCCCCACTTACAACAGAGGGATGTTACAATTGAGCCGGTTTTCTTGGCAATTACCTCTTAGCTATAAAATACGTCTATTGGAGCAATACTATAACCTAGACCATCTATACGCCATAAATGGCCAAAAGTTGAGATTTCTTTTTTTCCTGTCGTGGTAGTTGGTGGCTCACTCACCTCTTTGTCATTGTTCTCCTTGTCCTCGTGAGCGTTGGCCAGATCGCCCATGGAGGCGGCGATGTTGGGCAGACGCTCGTACGAGGCGGCGGCCGCCTGCACACAGGCGCACTTCATCCTCATGCCCGGCCCCAGGCAACCTGTCAACACCCGACACGCTCTCATCAGTCTTCGTACAACTTACAATCATTAATTAGTAGTATCAATAACACTGATTTGAGGGTAAGAAAGGATTAAACATAGTCCTACAATAGAGAAAAATAACTATTTATTTATTACTTCCCTGTGGCCCTACTCAGAACCATCGCTCAGAACTCGGTGCTGCTCATTTCATTCATAGGCAAGTCTGTATGTTGTCGTTAGTTCATAAATCACTCTTCACACATTGTTAGTTAACCTACCCAACAACCAATAAAAATAATCAACTGTATTAAAATTTCGTTATCGATGGATGGGAATAGTGGATGACCATTTTAGTCGATCAGTAATAATGTACGTGGGACGTTTGGATTTTTAAAAGTATCAATCTCGTCGCTCATTATTTTTTATTTTATTATTTTAACCTTAATTTTTGTATGAGTGGCTGCTGCAATCTTCGCTCAACGATCATGTACCGCTCTTACCACGGGTTTCGTGATGGTTTATCCAACCCGAAATAATAAGTTTCCAACTTAAGGTACGGCTACACATAGCAGGAAAGGATACGGAAAGGACACGGAAAGGACACGGACAAAATTCTGATGGGGTGGCTACACATATCGGGACACGGACAGGACATTTCTGGGTCGGAAGGCTGCGCGCGCAGCCGTCAGACGTCGGAAGGTTGCGCGCGCAGCCGTCCGACACGGCTCATCCCGCCGGCCGCCACACTCACTACACTGAGCTACCGTTATCATTTTCTGATAGTGTCGGAAGGGGTGGCTACACATACCAGGACGGGACACGGACAGGACAAGACAGTGGCGGATGAATGCTCGTTTGGCGATCCATCCGACACGACAAATGTCCTGTCCGTGTCCTTTCCGTGTCCTTTCCTGCTATGTGTAGCCGCTTGCATTTGATAACACAGGGAGCATTCATCAGAAACTGTCCTGTCCGTGTCCTTTCCGTGTCCTTTCCTGCTATGTGTAGCCGCACCTTTACAATGTGTACAATCTAAATTATGTCTATAACTGATTAAAGGCTGCAACTTCTGATCATGAACATATTCAATGAGGAAGATAGATACATTTTGTAGATTATTAATTAAATTTTCAACTGAATTGATACCTGGAAGTGTCGACAAATTTAACGACACAGTTATGACATAGTCATTCATTCCCACTCTCTCATAATGGAACTGTTTTCCTGGTTTAGTATATTCCTCAAGGAGGAAGTCAGCTTCCTAGGCCAAGGAAACATAACATTTTTTAAGTTGTGATTCTAAACGTAAGATTTTAAGAAGCAAAAATTGAATATAAGTGTTGCATTTTGCATTGGGAGTCATTCATACCCACTCTCTCACAATGGAACTCTGTTTTCCTGGTTCAGTAGATTCCTCAAGGAGGAAATCAGCATCCAAGGCCTAGTACACAAAACATATTTTGAGTGGTGAATCTAAAGGTAAAATTTTTAGTAGGCCTAATTTAATATATGTGTTTGAATTTTGCATTCTTCCAATTTTGCTCATACACTTTTCACTTGATAAGTTTTAGAACTCAAACACAATCAGATAGATCAAAATCAAGTGCATATCAGAAAAATTATGTAATTATAGCTAATAGAATTCAAATTGCTCGAAATATCCACAATTCACGTCAATAATCGCGCGATACATAGTCGATAGGCAACAGTTAATTGAAACTGTAGGGACATGATAAAGTTATAAATCTCGGTAACCAGTTAGTTTGATTATATTCACCACGCGGACAGCTGAGGCGGTAATGGGGGGTTCGGACCCGCGCCGGGGCTACGACGCTACGACGACGACCTTGTCGTGAGCCGTGGACCCGGATACCAGCACCAGCGGCGCGCCGCCGGGATACTGGTTCCGACCCGACGACCATATACGTGGATAATCAACCTGTCGGGGGATTTCATTCAACAGATCTCCGGAATTCGTAGGTTTTTGAAGATACCAACAGAACTCCGCCTATTCTCAGATGCCACACGTGGGTTTCTCTATTCAAATTTATAGTTCTGACAAAGTTTGTTGGGGGATGCGTTAGAATGTGAGATGGGGACAAAAATTAGAATATTCCATTATATTTAATAAATAAATGGTATCAGTTAACTGACACATACTTTCTCCCAACAATATAAAAAAGGTGTTAAAAGCTCCAAACATTAATGTCTTGATGACTCAGTCGGATAGCTACCAGCTGAGCAGCGCTCGTTTGACCCCACGCGCGTCTGTGACTTTTAACAACGTACTGCGTTTACCGCTAAACGAAAAATTTAATTTTCTCCGCAACCACTTGACGTAGAGCAATAATTCAAAATACTGGATTATTTAGTTTTTTGAGCTTGATTTAATGGTGATAAGTAAAATTTATTTCGAGGCAACAGCTATTTTGAAAATTCAAAAAAATTGATTTTTGAAACACTTTTTACTCCATAACTTATGAACGCGCATTTTCTCGGAGATGCAGGTGGTGTCATTTTATTAACCATTTTAAGCTTAATAAACCACAAAATTTTAATCAAAATCGTTAGAGCCGTTTTTGAGAAATTTTGATTTTTGACGATTTTTGAGGGTTTTTGGGGGTAAACTGCCCTTAAAAATCAAAAATTCAAAAAAATGAAAAAAACGCCTGGAATTATCGTGGGTTTGGACCTACGTACCAAATTTCACCAAAATCGGACCATTGGGGCATTCTCTAGCTCTGTATACATCCTGACACACACACACACACACACACACACACACACAGACATCACTCCAAAAACCACTTTTTTGGACTCAGGGGGAACCAAAATGGATAAATCCACCAACAACTCAAATTTGAAAATTTTGACGAAAACAATACTTT
Organism: Neoaliturus tenellus; assembly: GCA_030545055.2. Lineage (NCBI taxonomy): Eukaryota > Metazoa > Arthropoda > Insecta > Hemiptera > Cicadellidae > Neoaliturus > Neoaliturus tenellus. The sequence continues at coordinate 142,337,042 of CM061531.1, forward strand.
CTCCATATACTATGGTATAGGGGGAGAAAGTAAAAATGTAAGTTCACTTTTTGTCCATGAGTACTACCAAAGTCGTTTAATACATAATACAGTACCTAACAAATTGAATAAATATTAATTGTGTAATACCTTTTCTTAAGACAAGCTTTACTTTAAACAGTAATTTTTCTTTAAAAATTTGTGATTTTTTAATCAGATCAAGCAAACGTCGTTTTACCTAAGTTCACAGTCAAAATTAATGCATGAAATATTTAATATTACTTAAAAGAACCAATTTTAGTTTAATTATTCTATTGACAATATACTACCCCAATAAAAACCTCAATAACCAACGGAAACTTACTGAATGCCGTATTAAAACTTACTTATCAACCATAAAAGTTAACTCTAAATTCAATACTTGCAATAGGGAGTAGGCCAATTTAAACAGTGATAACAATTTGCTAATGCAATTGCACATACATTTGACACGCCTGCCACAGCCACAGTATTGGCAGGCAGTGTATTGCGCAATCGCTGCGCTGTTCATGACCTGCGCAGTGACGGCGCAACCGTTGCCTTACTGTCCCACTGACCTGGATGTGCTAACCTCGCGTTGCGCAGCGCACTGCATCTGGTGACGTCACCGTATCAGCTGATCAGGACACGTCAAACAAACAATCAAACATGGCTCGGCAAGCGCAATGATAGAGGTAAATGCGATTGAAAAATCTAATTGAGTTTGGGGATAGATTATTTTCAAAAGTGAATATTTGTAATACAGTTCAGTACTTCTGTAATAACGATAGAAAGTTTTTCAACTTACATATATGTATAATTCGTTGTTTATAAAAGCTAAGAAAACTAAGCTACAAAAGAATATATAGACGGCCAAGTTGAGTTGTGTAGCATAAAAAATAACAATTATCAAGAATTTTGGGATTTTAAATTTATTGACGAATAATGTCGTAAATGTCCAATGAGACAAGACCGTTGTGAATTCTATACATTCTCGCAACGTGTCCTATTTCTAAAGCCTTTAATTTATCTTTTAAGTGACGCAAAATGAATATTAACTATTTGCAATTGTTACACTGTATGAACTGTGAACTATGAAGCAATTCAAACACGAAATCAGCACAATACAGGCAATTCAAATTACAACATTATTTCAATTAGTTCAGATGTGCGTCTTGTTAATTTATTATTTAGCCACGTCTTGCCATGATTGATGCCGGTGATTTAATTTACTTATTCACAGATTGCCCCTGCAGCTTAGTATCACGCGATAGGGCCATCACAGGAGTCACTGGCATGAATAACGCAATAAGACGTGTAGTAGGCTACTTCACTAATGGCCCTTGCCGTGCAAATACTGCGTCGCCAGCCCCCCCCCCCCCTCCCCAACCAGCATATGAAAGTTATTTTAAATCTATGAGTTAGGTAAATTCTTCTGTAAGTGGAATCGATTTCAAGATGGATGAAATAAGTGCTAAAAGATCTTGACAATGACCTTGCTTACTACAAGTAAAATGTTCTAGATCGAATGTTTAGTCAAAATAAATAGCACTTAAATTTACAGTATGAACAAGTTACAGGAAAGGAAAAAATCAGTTTTAGCTAATAAGATTTTTTATAAATTACCTAAGCAAAGAAGATTCTTTGCTTGAAGAAGGTATGAACAAGGTTGCTATATTTGGAAAAAAAGTGAGTGATATATGTGTAAATGCGTATTCAAATTGTTATTATGGTGCCCAAGTTTACAGATGTGTTCGTGTAAGAATGGAGATTGTTTCGACTGTTGTCGAAAAAAATTACAAAAACTTAATTGTATAGAATAAAACTGTAATGTAAACCAAATTAAATCGTTTTAGTTCAACTACATTTCATACAGATTTATATAGTGAACACATTGTTAACATAATTATAAAGACTAGAGATCGCCTACTGGTCGAAATTCGACCAAAAATTCAGTTGATCTGGTCCCAAGAAGTGTGAAAAACAAATCTGAAACATATGTTCTTCCTGTTTTTCTAGCATTTGTTTTTGCAACATCTGTCTAATGATTCAATCAGTTTTACTTTTTACATAAGATTAACATTGGAACTTTGAAAGCCTGTGGGGCGTAGCCCTAGAGTCCGAAGAGAATTAGAATATGATTCTGCTCATCTACAGGACTATACCTTTCTAACGGTATGCACGGATTTCTCGTACGATGCACAGGAGCTGAGAAAAAAGGAGGAAACGAAACATGCTTGCGTATTAATATATAGATATCCTAAATATAAATTAATGACAGACTAAGTGAAATTAATGACGCGTAAGTGAAACCCGAGGATTATAAAAACTTACTCCTTTAACACGATCTGAGAGCTTTCGTGCAGACAATAGACAATGAGAAGAACATATCTAACGCGGAAACAGGGAAGAGGGCAAGATAGAATCTGGCGAAATTACATTTGTTGTGGAACTGGATGTGGGTTGGAAGTGAGAGTGAGAGTGCGGGAAAGTGGCGGCGAACTGCGCAGTAGCGGAGCAATGTCACTGGCACGGAACCACAACGGGCCTGGGACACCGCCTGGCGAGTCCTGCGGTGGAAAACCAACCATCACCGTAGCCTCTGGAGTTTCCACATACAGTATACGGTATACATCTCCAGCCGGTGTTGATGTTCCGATGCGCCGTGACGTAAGTACGGGAAACGGCGATGATGGAGTTACGAGTAATACCACAAACGAAAAAGAGTCTGTTTTACATGTACGGTATGTAAAAGCTGATAGTTATCACTTCCATTGATACATTATTCTATTTACGATTCCGAGTGAGGTATAAATCTAAATCTGAACAACATTTGGATTTAAGACACAATTATCAGCACAATTCTTTTTCAAATGAAATCTCTAAACTAATTGAATATCCACTATACTTTTTTCAAGGCACGACAAATTATAATTCGATAAGATCATACTTGTAAATGCAGGGGCCACATTAGAATAAATATTTTTCCAACATCCACATGGACATCACAGTTTATAGCGAGTATAGATCTTTTTAACTGAAATATAGAAGAATTCAATACTGTACGTCATAAAGCAAGCCCGTCTCAGCATTCTTTTAGTCCTAAACGAGTTAATGTGTAACAGCAATATACAGGCTGATCAGATCAAGTAATTTTACATAGTTTCGATGAATTAGTACAACAATTATTGGTTGCGAAATTACTTATAAGGGAGAGAAAATGGTGCAACATTTGACTCGGTCGTGCAACACAACTGGGGCTTGCAGGCAATAAAACATGCGTGCGTGCAACTTGGTGCAAGAGAGGCGTAAATCGCGAAACGCTCACGATATGAGTAGACCTCACGATAAACTATCCCATCATCCAAATATAAACATAAACCTCTTGAACAATGAGGCACAAAAACGAACAGAAAAAAAAAACTAAAAACGGAATCGAGAAACTGATAAGCAAACCAATTCCACTCTCATGAATATAAACGTTATCAACCCCTTCATGATTAAGATGATATAAGTTGAGCGATTAACACATCCTTACGTAACTCTTCGATCGTACTATCAACGAGAGATATAAAAAGTTGACTCAAACCGACCTTTGATTTACACAGCTAATGAACCTCTGTGATTATCGCCTGATCGGAGGAAACCGGGCCAAGAATTTCATCAGTAGCGTTATCACGGGCACAAATCCAACTCAAATCCGTTCTTCAAGGGTTAAATATAACATTAAAACAAGATGAGTTCACTAATTTTTAATTTATCTTTATAATGTGACAGTTAAGTGACATTTATCACTGGTAACAATAATTACATGACGCGGCGGCATATGTTGTGGGTGAGTCAGCCCATATCCAGGCCAAGACCGACTCCCCCACAAGGCGCTGTGCTGCCGTGTATCCTTTACGATACCAATGGTTTCAACACCTCGCATACTGCGTTTGTCTCGATAGTTTAAACAACATATGTACCCCTAAAAATCACAAAACGTTCAAAAAACATGACAAGAGAGGAAAAACATACAAAATTCATACGATAAACAACTAAGGCATGTGACTTTCCGATCCGAGTACTTTGCCTCTTCAAATAGTTGGTAAGGAATACTATTCTCCGAACTTGAGTATTGTGACTCATATTGTACTCAGAATTACCGTAGCCGTGATAATGAGTTTGCCGTTAACCATTAACATTTTTACAAGTTACTGACTATAAACAAGTTACAAAACAGGTGGCAGGTGGTATCATTGGGAGCACTGCCAGGTCTCTAAGATTACTTCCCTGTATATACAATGAGCATAATAATAAGGTACACCAGAGCAGGCTGGCCTCATCTGTCAATTCACTACACACACACATGGGTGGGTCCATCGCAGCGGGCTAACGGTCGATTGGATTTGGCCATCACAGTCGGATGAATAAATTTAAATCAATAAACTCCCACAAAAATTGTGTACGGCGATATTTTCTTAGAAAAATGAAGCAATAAAATAGTAAATACCCCCGTCGCAAGAGATCTGCGTACTCAGCGAATTTCCAAATTAGTAGTATTAATTATTACCAGATAAACCTGTAAACCAAAAATCACCACAAGCTCATAATAGGGAAATAAATGTTTATCTCCGTATGATAAATGTAGGGAAAGAGTATGCAGGTATGCTGCCATGGGGAACACTAAAAGTATGTTTTAGCATAAAAAAATTATTTTGACCATATTATGAAGCCATACACTAAATTTCATCAATATCTGTCCATTGCTAAAGGAGTTTGCCTTTTCTCCATATGATTAACATGGGAAAAGAGTATGCAGGTTTGCTGCCATGATAAGCACAAAAACCAAGATTTTTTACCATAATTGGATGAATTTCAACCAAATGAAGCCGAATACCAAGTTTCATCCAAAAACATTGGTTAATAAGTGAAATATTAACACATCTATTAGAAAAGCTTCTCCTTACCTTTTCTAATGTAGTACAAATTAAAGAAAATTCCTCTTTATAAACATTTTAAATACTTTATTTAACTAAAAACAGAAAATACACACCATTGCTTCCTAAAATTCAAAACAATAACAAACTAATAATGAATGTAAACAAAACATCAGCTGTTTTTTAAAATCAAATGTTAAATATCCAATATAGCACACTCCAGTTCACAACACTCTCCCACCTTGAGTAGTGTGAGCTACTCAATACATATACTGTACTAACAAAAGAGAGTGAACCTTTCTGGAAATTTGATTGTTCGTCCATATCGAGTTTTAAGGGTGTAGTGTCGTTTCGTCCAGTGTCGTTTCGTCCAACGCCCATTTTTCATAAAAAAAGAGTGTTGTTTCGGCCAGCTCATTTTTACAGTTGATTAAACACATTAGTTAGTGTCGTTTCGTACAGCAGAAAACTTGGGAATTCCTAACTGTCTAGCCCTGGTTTTGAATTATGGACAAATAGTGTTACTAATTTAACCACCTAATTCTAGAAGTCTTTTGGGAAGGCGAAAATCTAAGTGTGCAGGGATTAAATTACATTCCGATTCGACAGCCCCTGTTTCAATTACGAAAAATAGTTTTACGTATGTGAACTAGCTAATAACTGCGTAAAATATATCCTACTAACTAAAATACTTGTAAGACTTTTTGAAAAATAAAAATAATGAACACGCTTTACTTGTAATAAACTAATTTTTTTTGTAACTATTTTGTAATTTCCTCTTAGACAACCGTGAACGGGAAAAGCCCTCAATTTAGCGAGGCAAAGTTTCAATTAGTTTTTGTAAACCTGTCAAGTAAACCTGTTAAGTAAAAAGTATAGGGTTATTGGACGAAACGCCACTAGTTGTCAGTTAGAGAGTTACCCCACACCCCATGTTCGTGGAATTTGTACGAAACGACACTTGTCCGAAACGATACTGGACGAAACGAAACGACACGAGTTTTAAGCTCTTCTTGCTATGTTTAAATTTCTTCATTATTGTATTTCAAATTTTCATTTCTGGGCCATTCTTTTCTTGGCAGACTTAACCAGTCAGGCCCCTCCCACCATCTAGACTCAGATAAGAACTTGGCGTCACAAAATGTATGTATACTACATCCTGCAGAACTATCCACAGATTTCCCGATCCACCGTGGTATTCTAATTTCTTGAAGATCTTCCAGTTTATTGTACCAGTCAATGAATTTCTTCCGAATTTCCACATCAACCTCAGTATCCCAATCTATTTTCATACTCCACATAGCTTGTAACAGAAGTTTAGGAAACAACATGATTGGACAAATGACTCCAATTGGATCAAAAACTCTATGAGAAATAGACAAAATGTCTCTCTTAGTTACATGCGTTAAGTCAAAATCTTTAAGACAACTTAAATTGACAAACAATTCATCCTTATCGTGGTCCCATTTTATCCCAAGAACGTTTGTAACAGAATTGCCATCACTGTGAGTTGTAGATATCCAACCCCTGAGATCAAAATTAGCTGCCACCATGACTTGTCGCGACTCAGCAATGAATTGTTCTAGCTGCTCAAAAGTGTCTACACTCGTGGAAACATTATCGACATAGAAACTTTTCTGTAATCTCTCAACAACATGAGGACTATACTTCTTAGAAGCAATTGAACGTTGGAGGTGTAAATCAATGACCGCTCCAAGTAAGAATGGACTACACTTAACTCCGAAAACAACCCTCCTTTGTCGAAAAACAATAAGCTCATCATTAGACTCGTCTTTAAGCCAAAGGAACCGTAAGAAATCTCTGTCTTCCTCATTCACTGAAATTTGTAAAAAAGCCTTGGCAATTGTTCAACGAGGGTGACAACTTACTCTTAGCTGATGCATCGAATACGGGACGAATTCTAGTTGTAGCACTGCTCTCCTTCACGACTGGCCTGTGAGGTAGGTAATGACAGTTCTTAATTTCATCATCAGAAGCGACAATCTCAATAATTCCGTCACTAAGCCACTGCTTAAAAACTGAGTCATAAGCTGAAAATAAATTATTATCCTTCAACTTCTTCACCACAGAAAAGAGAGCCGCTTTTCTGCCATTTCCCTGTTGTCTGGTAAAGGAGGATGACTGTCAACCCAAGGTAAACTCACCTCATAGCGGCCTTCATCATTTATTGTAGTCGTTTCTAAAAAATGAGTTTTTACTTCAGCTACTCTTTGTTCTTTAGAAAGTTGTTCACTCGGCTCTGTAATACCAATAGAGTCCAATCTCCAAAGCTGGGAAATATCAGCATCATTAATGAACAAAGAAGTTACAACTGCTGAAGGAGAACTTTCATTTTCCTCACCTGGAGCCTTCCCCATGAGTGTCCATCCAAGCAGCGTTTCCATGGCAACTAGTCCGGACTCCAGCTGAACCCTTTTCCCTGTGAACAGCTTACCTGCGATATCTGCTCCTACTAAAATACCGATAGGCATGCATGTGTCATGAACATCAGTTAATGAGACATCATGTTTTGCTAGCTCTCGTAACCAGGAACCTTTGGTTATAGGAGAGATTTTTCCACATATAACAGGCTGGCTTAAAACCTCAAAGTTGCATTTGTAACTTTTACTCTTACTAGTTAAAAAAACACGATATCGGTTGTGTTTTTGTGTTTCATAGACTGTATATTACCAAAAAGTGAGTGTATGAGGGTTTCCTCACCCATGGGCTTATAACCCATATCAAATAAGATACGAACTGACTCATCACGATCATTGTCAGGGTTTCGGATTGTCACTACCACCGTTTGCATGAAAATTGTTGGGCTTGAGTTACTCAAATTACTGGTGAGAACATTATCTTCCAGTATGGTCATATCTTTGGAAGTGACATCAGTGCTGCAGCTGACAGATTCAGCCTTGGTATCCTTGGAGTAAATATTGGGGCACATTAAAATGTAATGCCTCCTTTTGCACAAAGGACAGATCAAATTAGCTCTACAACGTTTAATTGAGTGTCCTGGTTGTAAGCAACAAAAACAACACTTCTTTTGCTTAATAACCGATTGTTTATCAGCTAAAGCCATCTTTTGAGCCGCAAAACAATCACAACTTTTATGATTTTTCTCGCAAAATATACAAGTAATTGGAATTGTTTTAGTTCTACTTGAAGACACGAGGCTGGAAGCTCTTGCTACGTCTTTCTTTAAAGACTGGCTAGGATTTGACCTTCTATTATGTTTCTCTTTAACAGAATCCACACCAAAACCAGACATGGCTAACCCAATTCTTTGTTCCCCCTCAGCTTCAGACAACATAAACTTCATTAAATTATTGAGTCTCTCTTGAGGGTCATTTCCCATCCTTAAAGGAGCTTCTTTGCCATGCACGCAAAAGTTCTTCCGGCATACATGACTCAACTAGAGGAAATAACAAAGAGGAAAACTTGTCTGTGGTAACACCCAATGTCTCTAAGGCACGCATATGGGATTCAAGTTTGTCATAAAGACACTGCAAATTAATATTTTTACCCCCCAGTGAGTTTTGTAACACGATCTTCAAGAGTTCCCTAACATAGACTTCTACTAGGAGGTCCTCTTTGCCAAACCTATCTTGCAAACTTTCAATTGCTTTAGAATAATTTGCCACGGTTGGAGGAAAACTCTGAACAACATCGAAAGCACGTGACCCTTGTACAACTGTTTGTAACAAATATTGAAATTTGTCCTCTGGATCGATTTCAGAGTCATTATGAATTTTACTAAACTGACTCCAGAAGGGTAGCCAGTTAATTAATTCCCCGTCAAATTTCTTTAGTTCCACTTTAGGAAGCTTGAATTTCCTCTTGTTCTTATTACTACTGTTGCTAACTTCCGAATGAATACTAACTACATTATTACTTTGCAGTATTTTGTCAACCCTAAGCTTAGATCTTTCAAATAAATATAAATATTCATCAGCTTTGGTATTTTCATTCAGTAAATCATCTTCACTTTGGTTTTCATTTAATAACAAATCAAAAATGTGTCTATCTAGAACTTGAAGTTCATCAATTTTCATTCTTAACATACTAAAGTTAGCTTGAACCTCTAAGTGGTCAATATGATCACTATCTAAAGATGCATTTAGTTGTTCAAAATTCTAGAAAATGAACTTCTTAAAACAGACCTAGACTTCTTTAAATTTTCCATGTTCAAAAAGAGGCTTTAAAAAACTGTCCTGTCACGGTCGCCAAATATTAGAAAAGCTTCTCCTTACCTTTTCTAATGTAGTACAAATTAAAGAAAATTCCTCTTTATAAACATTTTAAATACTTTATTTAACTAAAAACAGAAAATACACACCATTGCTTCCTAAAATTCAAAACAATAACAAACTAATAATGAATGTAAACAAAACATCAGCTGTTTTTTAAAATCAAATGTTAAATATCCAATATAGCACACTCCAGTTCACAACAACATCCTTATTCTCCATAAGATTAACATTGGAGCCTCAAAATACAACGTACTGTCTTTAGACTTTGTAATATCTCGGTAACCAATGGAGATAGAGCAAAGCTTCAAAATACTAAATTGTGTTTTTTTTTTTGAGCTAAATCAAATGGTCAAAATAAAAATTTGAAATTTTAAAAAATGACATATGAAAAATGCAAAAAAAACCCATTTTTGGGGTACAAAACCCCCCAAAACTACCCCTTCCGATAGGTCGATATGTCTGGCTTACGAACTCATCCGAATAAACGTAGGATTACACATCTCTACCAAATTTGGTGTCGATCGGACCATTTTTACGAGAGTTATCGTGTCTAGGGACACATATATATATAAAGTTTTTAATGAATATTATTTTTGGTCTCTGGGCACCTAAAAACGAAAAAGTAACATGGTCCCGGACTTAGGTCTTACCATGAGACCTACGGTAACAGATTATTTCCTATGGGAAATTCGCTAAAATGGAAGTATCGTTCATGACAGCTGATGCAACTTGTTGCTTGGCTGTTGGGCTGTTGTTGAACATACTTTATTTTGGCCAACTTTAAAAAAACCTTAACACGAGAGTGCACCTTAATTTAACGGTACAGAACACTAATAACAAAAACAAAAACAAAATCAAAATTAACTAATACATACAACACTGCAGGTCTTTGGGAATGACCTCAAATATTTACAAATATCTGACGCACATGTCCACGGAAACATGACGTTGTCGTAAAGGGATTCTTAGAACGTTCAGCTTTCTACTGAGGTTTTTTTTTTTTTTTTTTTTTTTTTTTTTTACTTGGTTTTAGGCGTTAATCTAAATAAGTTAGTAACTCAGCACATTCTGTAGCTACTATGTTTACAAATTTCATTGGGATCGACAAGGGGGTAAGATGGTAAGATCTGTGTAGACAACCTTGAGAGAAGAAAATGTGCACAATGTTAATGTCACTTTTCAAACACAGTTTGAAGCCAATATTGGCCATATGTGATTGAGTATTGCTGAACAAGATTCCAGAACTTCTCGTACCTTCCCCACCTCCCAGCCTTACAAACAAGCTGCAATGATATAGCAGCAGGATACACTGCTGTGGCCTACAGTACATGGTAATATAGGCGTGTGGGCCTTTGATATAGTGGCGCTCTGAGGTCGCCTCGACTATTGGCCTTTGATTAAAGCAATACGCCTTGTGTGAGTACCGTGTACCGTGTACGTGCAGTGCGGAGGACTGCCGTGTATAGTTTAATCATCGGTATTCAACATACCCCTGCCCTCCCAGCGTGCCTCGGCTCGAGGACTAGCCTAATACTCGTCACCCACAGCCCTCCTCATATCAATAACTGGGTAGATTGCAGTGATTATATTGACAAAAATAAGGGAACTGACCGCACACATTCCACTTTTTTCTAGCTTGGCGTTCCACTTCCAGTGTTAATTATTAAGGCGAGTGAGAACGTTTCGGAGAAGTATACAATCAGTGACGCACCGCGGCCGCGGCCTTCCCGACCAACTGCGCATCGCGCCGCCAGAAGACAACATTTACACAACACAACTCGCGAGTCGCGAGGTAAATGGTGTTCCGCCTCTGGGCCGGTTCCAAAACACTAAGGGTACGAACAGAACGAGTGGGTCGCGGTGGAGGTGTAGGTCGCGGTCGCGGTCGCCGTCGACATCCATGTAAATCAAACACATTGTAGTTAACGAGGCCTTGCATAACGAGTAACGCGGTGGAGGTGACTCGCGATGCCATCCAGGAGGTTTACAGCGATGCTTTTAAAAATCAAAATCATTTGATTTACATGGATGCTTACCTCGCGGTTTACCTGGATGCTTCGTTGTGATTGGTTCGTTTGGGGGGTGATGTTGTTCGCGTCCGCAGCATTCCATTAAAGCTGCACGTACTCCCCGGGTTGTGCTAAACGAACAACAAATTTTGGCAGCTGAACTATTATGCAAGTGATCTCTCAGCTATGCCAGCTGTCAGACCAAATCCTAACGGCCCGATCCCGGGCCACTATTAAATGTACTGACGCAGGTGCTTTGAACTGCAGAACATATTTTATTTATTTTATAATTATTTAAGATGGTAGCTGGCTATGATAGCCATCCGATGCATATACATATTGGTTCGTTTAAAGTCGAGCGTCCCCCGTCGCGTACGCCTGAACCTTTCCCACCCTCAAGGTAACCACAAACCAGTTATTACTTTGTGATTCTCTGTTAACTTAATTGTTATACTTAATTTAATTTTCAGTTCTCCATCCTGTAATAGTAATAGAAACCCAAAATACATGTAAATACGAGGTATGCCATAAGTGTAACTCTTATTTAGATTTAAGGTTAAAATAGTTTTATTTGATATCAAAATTAAATTAATTTTAATTTTAATAATTATTAATTTATTAGCTATATGGGGGCTTGTGCAGATTGTAAATTTTCAAGACTATTTAATCTTCAAAGGAAATATTTATGAATCTTAGCAAAGATAGGCAGAAGAGAATCGTGCAGATCAGCTTTTCGTGGTTTAAACATTTTAATTAACACTAGCTAGTCTTTATATTTATCAAACAATTAATCGTTTTCTAGCAAAATGTGACTCGAAATTTGGCACAAATTTTCATAACTATGATACACGAAATAAAAATTGATTTAGATCTGATTTTCACAGACTTAAAATTTACCATAAATTACCATGTTATGCGGGAGCTAAACCTTTTAATAATCTCCCTGATGAAATTAGACCTATCAATGATAACAAACTATTTTGGAAATATCTTTAAGAATATTTGATAACTAATGCCTTTTATATTGTGCGGTAGAGTGTATAAACAAAAACCATGCAAACACTTAAATTAATAGTCTTTTAATAAATAAATGCACTTTGCCACAATGTATTATTTGGGTTTATAATAACCTGGTGGCCCTTTCTTTTAATTATTGTACTGGTAGTCAACACAATATGTAATTATTGTACATTTCAAAATATAGGATTATTTATTTTATTTAATAAGCACGCTACACACATCACTCTCCAATGGTCTGAGCTGCACTGACAGCGCGGGTGACCTCCTCGCTATGTGCGGTCAACATCGACCGCGACCTAACTTGTGGCATCGACCGCGACCTACACCTCCACCTCGACCCACTCGTTCTGTTCCGTAGTACGAACATGGATTCCGTGGTACGAACGTGGATGGAATTGTGCGTGGAAGTGAGTAAACACTCTCATGAAAGGTAAATATAATAATAAACAAAATAATTCAAGCACCACTGGGTAATCCATCGATTACCCTCCCGTCCCATGAAAAATATTGGGGAGCAGCATTTTCCCTATTATCTTTCAAAATTGATATGACGTTTACATGACGTCTATTTTACCCTGTATATAACTTGTCTTTATCGACTTCACCGGACCGAGCACCGGACCGAGTATCGTACCAAGCGCTCTGGAGGCGGTTTTCTTGGGAAACATCAAAGAAACGATCGGTCCGATGTACAGTCTGATGTAGACTACGGTAGTGTGTCAGGGGAAATTTTGCTCCAAACACCGTCCCGAGCGTCGCTCCGAATGCTCGCATTTAAACCAATAGACCCCCTCCACCGCATCTTCTAGTACTCTCACTCACTCACGCTATCCCTCTCTCTCTCTCAACTTCCTTCACCTCGCTCGATGAATTTGTCCTACTCGGTCCGATGTCTTGTTCGGGGAAATTTTCGGAGTAAATTTACCTCCCTGTGTGGTGCAATGTTTGTTACGATGCTCGGTCCGATGTACGGTCCGGTGGAAAGTCCGGTAGTGTGTCGCCGCCTTTAGTAACCGGTAATTCGTGGAAAAAAACCATCTAGTTATCATTGTTCCCCAATATAGAATTACTTTTTAAGAGTACCCTTTTTAATGTAAGATCAATAATTGCTCAATGTCGAGGACAATGCCGAGACGTGGGTTCAGTGATGGCCGGCGGGGCGGACGCGTTGCGTGCAGCGCCGTCGCGCCGCGCCGGTTGCACTGTCGCATTTCAGACAAGGACAAATGATGTTCCGTGAGATCGATGCCGTTATGATCTACTGTAGTGTGTTCCAAGGAGCGGCACACCCTCGCCATAACAATAACACTCAACGCGGCCGCTGACTGACTGCTGCCGCTCACGAGATTGTAGCGGCTACGGCTACACGTGGACCGTGGGCCTTCACCGGTGCAACTCAAGCCTTGTAAAGCTTTGAAACTTGCATCGACTGTAATCTTGTTCATCACATATATATGTGAACCATTGATAACGCTGAAAAATTTAAATGGTTTAAAGGTATTTCTTCCTTGGTATGTGTCACTTATTTCATTTTTGCCGTTCGGACTTTTTTTACTGTATTGCATTTTCAAATTTCATGTTAGTCTAATGTGACATGCATTTGCAGCTCATATTTTAAATCACTGCTGCATTTAAAAAATATTTGTAAGCTTTGTTTATGAGTTAATGTTTGTTAGCAACTTGGCACACCCTTTCTTTTCTGAAAAATAAAATAAAATTAGGGGACCCCGCGTCGGGCTTTTGCCTTGGGGCAACCCACTTAATCATCAATGTTAAATGATTTTATTATTTATTGTAAAACTAAATGTGTTGACTACTAAAATTGTAAACTATTGTAAGTTGTATATGTACTTGGTAAACAATATATTGTATTATTTTGTAAACTGTTCGTGTTTTCGCCAATCTTGTTTGTGTTAAATTGTAATGTATCTCATGTATCTTTGATGAATAAAGAATTATTATTATATTATTATAAGTTGACTCAACCTGTACCAAGGTAGCACAACCTTCACCACGCATGATGTAAACACCCTTCCCAACCCTCCTGGTTTATAATTTGCAACAGCACCGCTTTGGATTCTCTACCTTTTTTTTATTTAAAGCGTTTATTTAAATAACTCTCTAAATTTTAACCTAGTTTAAAAAAGCATGAATGCATAAAGAATAACAGTACGATAAACTAGAGGGGCCATATTACGATCTGCGTAAAGGCCAGATTAGTTAAATAAATATTTATTTCTCATTTGGACGCAAAAAATAATAATTAAAGGATTTTTGGATAATGAAACGGCAGATGAGTCAGTGCGCAAGTCAGAGCCTCGCCCTACGTATAGTCTAAATACTATACAACCCGATGTGAAACTGACTGACTGATCATGTATACAAAGTATTTTGGACTTCCGGATGAGATAGAAACTTGAAATTTTGTACACACGTAGTTTGTATGGTCAATTCAAAGGGAAAATCCCAAAACATTGAATTTTTAAATTTTAACCCCCTCAAAAAAATAAAAAGGGAGGACATCGGTAAAGTGGATATGTAAGGGTTTTCTATTTTGGCTATAACTTTTAAACGAGAGGTCCTACTTCAAATCTGAGGAAAAATCGTTAGTTGGCAATCAAACACTCTACAATTTAAGTCCTGAGACATTTTACTGTATCTCATCCCCTTCACCCTAAAAAGGGGCATACTTTAAAAATTTCTGAATTTCTTTACAAAAATTTCGCTGTTTTAATATATTTTATTTACTAATATGGCACGCAGATGCCTGAAATTTAGTATATATTATAGCCTCGACTAGATCTTACCATATTGGTAGCCATTGGTCAGTTTTAATCAAAATTAAGTCTATAAAAATTGAAAAAAAAACACTAAATTCTTTATATTGTTTCGTGTAAAGAATTTGTAAATTATTTTATTCTGGCAAATTTACTGCAAAATTGATATATGTTTTACAAGTATTATATTTTATTTTAAACGCTCTACAAGTTCGGTATTTTGTAATTTTGCCGTATCTCACCCCCTTCACCCTTAAAAAAGGGTTTGATTTCAAAGTTTCTAAATTTTTTCTCTTAAATTTCGCTATTTTGATAGTTTTATTTACTATTATGAAATATATATGGATGAATTTCTATTTATATTATGAACTTATATTATATATATTATATAATATATTATTTATAATATATTATATAACTTATTATATAATATATTATTTATAATCTAAATACTATACAACCCGATGTGAAACTGACTCACTCACTGATCACGTATACAAAGTATTTTGGATTTCCGGATGAGCTAGAAACTTGAAATTTGGCACACACGTAGTTTGTATGGTCAATAAAAAGGGAAAATCCAAAAACATTGTATTTTCAATTTTTAACCCCCTCAAAAAAATTAAAAGGGATGACATCGGTAATCTGAATATGTAAGGGTTTTCTATTTGGGCTATAACTTTTGAACGAGAGGTCCTAGCTCAAATCTGAGGGAAAAAGGTTAGTTGGGAATTAAACGCTCTACAAGTTAGGTCCTTTGACATTTTACTGTATCTCATCCCCTTCACCCTTAAAAAGGGGCGTACTTTCAAAATTTATGAATTTCTTTAAAAAAATTTCGCTATTTTAATATTTTTTATTTACTAATATGACACTCAGATGCCTGAAATTTTGTACATATTTTAGCCTTGACTAGATATTACCATAATGGCAGCCATTGGTCAATTTTAATCAAAATTAAGTCTAAAAAAAATTGAAAATACACTGAATTCTAAACATTTTTTCGTGTCAAGTGTTTGTAAATTACTTTATTCTTTCAAATGTACTGCGAAATTTAGATATTATTTTGCCAGTATTATATTTTATTTTAGACACTCTACAAGTTCGGTCCTATGCAATTTTGCCGTATCTCACCCCCTTCACTCTTAAAAAAGGGGTGTACTTTCAGAATTTCAAAAAATTTTCTCAAAAATTGCGCTATTTTGATATTTTTATTTACTATTGTGTAATATATATATGCATGAATTTCTATTTATATTATGACCTCAACAGGTTTTTTCTGTAGTAGTAGTTTTTGCCAATTTCAAACGAATTTTAGTCCAAAAAAAAAGTAAAAACACAAAATTTTCAACATTTGTTCATGTAAAGTGTTAGTAATTCACTTTAACTTGGTAAATATACTGCTATATTGATATATGTTTTGCCATTACTATATTCTATTATAGACGCTCTACAAGTTTGGTTCAATGACATTTTGGCGTATCTCACCCCCTTCACCCTTAAAAAAGGTCGTAATTTCAAACGTTATACATTCATCCTCAAACAATTCGCTATTTTAAAATTTTTTATTTACTATTATGGCACACAGATGTCTCAAACTTAGTAAATATTATAGATCCAACTAGTTCTTGCTATTTTAGCAGCCATTGATCTATTTCAATCAAAGTTAAGACCAAAACATGAAAAAAAAACACGAAATGATTGACATTTCGTCATGTAAAGTGTTTGTAAATTACTTTATACTGAAAAATTTACTGCCATATTGATTTATATTTTGCCAATAATTTGTTCTATTTAAACAATTCGCTATTTCAAAATTTTTTTATTTACTATTATGGCACACAGATGTCTTAAACTTAGTAAATATTATAGATCCAACTAGTTCTTACTATTTTAGCAGTCATTGATCTATTTCAAAGTTAAGACCAAAACATGAAAAAAACACGAAATGATTGACATTTTGTTATGTAAAGTGTTTGTAAATTACTTTATACTGAAAAATTTACTGCCATATTGATTTAGGCTATATTTTGCCAGTAATTTGTTCTATTTTAAGCCGCGTCTGCACTGGGCGAACATGTTCACCGAACAAAGTTCTTCCAAACTTTTGTTTGTTCGTTGCTAACCTATTAGAATGTAAATCATATGGCCGGTAATTGTTTGTTAGGAATGTTTGTTGATTTTTTGTGTTCGCCGAACAAGTTTGCCACGAATGTTCGTCCAGTGCGGACGCGGCTTTAGACGCTCTACAAGTTCGGTCATTTGCGATTTGGCATTATCTTACCCCCTTCACCCTTGAAAAGGTCTTACCCTTTCACGATATCGAAATTCTTTCGCAACAATTGCTCTATTTCAACATTTGTCATTTACTGTTATGGCACATAGAAGCCACAAATTTAGATTATACTATGACCATATCTAGGTCTTACTATAGGTGCAGCCATTTCCAATTTCAGTATAGTAGTTGTAAAAAAACTGTGAAAATACGAAATTATATACATTTTCTAATTTATAGTTTTTTGTGATTTTTTTTTATTTGGTAAAAGTACTGCCATATAGATATATGTTTTGTCAGGATTAAATTGCTTTTAGATGCTCTACAAGCTCGGCCCATTGATATTTTTTAGCATCTCATCCCCTTCAACCTTAAAAAGAAGCGTAATTTCAAAATTTCAATTTCAATTTTTACGACGGGGTATTAAAACGGATTCATACCCCTACGGCGATTTTCAAAGCTTTTTTTACTATTGATTGTGAATTTTGTGTATTAAACAGTTTTGTTGCTGTCTTTGATGTCTAGCTCTTTCGTGTAACTAACCTATTACATACTGGATATTTAATTATTCTACAAATTTAAGGCAACCTTTAAGGGGGCATGGGGGCGGAGCCCCCATCGAGCCGTAGGCGAGTATATTATATATAACTTATATTATTTATATTATATGAATCAGGTTCCTTCTATAGTAGTAGCTTTTTGACAATTTCAATCAAAGTTTAATCAAAAAATATTTAAAAAACCCAAAATTCTTAACATTTTTTATGTAATGTGTTCGTAATTCACTTTAACTTGGTAAATATACTGATATGTTGATATATGTTTTGCCATTACTATGTTCTATTATAGACACTCTACAAGTTTGGTCCTATGACATTTTGGAGTATCTCACCCCCTTCACCCTTATAAAGAGGCGTAATTTCAAACTTAATACATTCTTCCCCAACTAATTCGCTATTTTAAAATTTTTTTATTTACTGTTATGGCAAACAGATGTCTCAAACTTAGTAAATATTATAGACCCAACTATTTCTTACTGTTTTAGCAGCCATTGGTCAATTTCAATCAAAGTTAAGACCAAAACAATTGAAAAAAACACAAATTTATTGACATTTTTTGATGTAAAGATTTTGTAAATTACTTTATACTGAAAAATATACTGCCATATTGATTTGTATTTCGCCAGTAATTTCTTCTATTTTAGACGCTCTACAAGTTCGGTCCTTTGCAATTTGGCAGTATCTCACCCCCTTCGCCCTTAAAAAAGAGCGTACTTTCACGATATCGAAATTCTTTCACAACAATTGCTCTATTTCAACATTTGTCGTTTATTGTTATGGCACATATAAGCCACAAATTTAGATTATACTGTGACCATATCTAGGTCTTACTATTGGAGCAGCCATTCGCCAATTTCAATATAGTAGTTTTATTTATAGTTTTTTTTTGCGATTTTGTTTGATCCGGTAAAATTGCTGCCATACCGTTATGTTTTGTCAGGACTATATTATTTTTAGATGCTCTACAAGCTCGGCCCATTGAGATGTTGTAGCATCTCGTCCCCTTAACCCTTAAAAAGGGGGTGTAATTTCAAATTTCAATTTTTACGAAGGTGTATTATGACGGATTCATAGGAGATTTTTAAAGCTGTTTTTACTATTGATTCTGAATTTTGTGTATTTAACCGTTTTGTTGCTGTCTTAAATGTCTAGCTCTTCCGTGTAACTAACCTACGGTATTACATACCTGACTTTTAATTATTCTACAAATTTAGGGCAACCTATAAGGGGCATGGGGGCGGAGCCCCCATCGAGCCGTAGGCGAGTTACCTATTATATTATCACAACCGTATTAAAGTACTGTATTATTAATTTGATCTTGTTTTCCTTTATTACAGGAATTCCTTGTTTTCAGATAATTTTATTCACGTGCATAAAAAGACCCGTTGACAATAAAGTGGCCGGGTAACATTAGCCCGCGAGGTGTCGTATAAATAGAGAATGCACCGAACGGTGGTTTAGTGGGGTAGTAAAAAACAAATTTAGAATTTATCTTCCCACGTGGATCGTATCACGTTTACTGCTGACCCAGTTGAGCAGTACACGTTTACAAAATGTTACCGAGAACTTACACGTACATAATAGTATTCGACTGTATCAACTATTTAAAAGAAAGATAATTTTATTAAACACTTGTAATACAGTCGTTTAACAGCACAATGTTAGAGACCTCGATCGTGCCAGTAACGCAGTGTGGTAATTTCAAAGGTACATTTCTTCACGAATGAGTTGTCAGAAATCTAATAAGCCCGAGCGATAAACTAGTGACCGCTGGCCCATAAATTCAACATCAAAGAAAACCTGAGCTGAGCCTATCCGTTCAACACATCAATGAAGTTGTTATACGGAGTGTTAAGATTATAGTGTTTCGAGATCAACGGGTTCAAATAATTTAACACGGTGTTGACTTAGAATCCAGAGAGACAAATGTAGGTTGCAACACATGATGTGACCGTTCTTGTAACTGTGTTAGAAACGTTTTGCAACATGAATAGCCGACTGTTTTAGATATTCTATTCTATTGTTTGAGGTTTTTTCAAGTGATATATTATTACTGTTTAGTTAAATACAACACTTTTCAAGAATGGTAGTTTTAAAAACTGTAGGCCTATTGTCGTAAATAATTTCCATACTGGTTTGCAAGAATTTACGATAAGTTAAAGATGAAAGGATTGATAATTTCATTTTTTTCTATGGCATACAATTTGGCTAGCAAAAAAAATTTCAGACCTACGATTAGTAAGTCGTTGATTTCTATAGATTTTCAAATTTTAATTTCTAAATAGGCCTAATGCAGCTGGGAATGTGGAACGGCTGATTGGAAGTCTTTCCCTTGTAGAGGACATATCAAAATATGTAAATCGAATAAGAAATGTAATCAAGGGAACGATCAATCTTATGGACTGAAGACGTTTCACGATCTCGCCCAGCAAAGATGGATTGTATCTGTGACTGTGACGATGGATATTGGAGCTGGGGAAGAAAAACTCACGCGCTTTGACAAGTCAAAAACTTAATTCATTTGAATAATATTATATTAATTTGCAACAAATAATATGCCAAGGTAAAATCAAAATAATTCGAAACTAAAGAGGAATTTACCATGTAATGAGTTAGGACCCGCTTTATAGAAGTGTTTTAATAAGGTTAGCCGCAATGAGATATTGGAAAAAAATAACAAATATTTATTGGGAGTGTTTATATAGTGTTTTGTTGATGTGGTTATTCAACTGGTGATTTAAGTCATCTCTTTGAATTATTTCGAAATTATCTCATGTAGGTATTTTAGCCACCTATTTCATCCAATTGTTTAAAGCTAACTTTATTTCTTATTACGGTATTTACTATTATATTTTATTAAATCACTCATGAAAACATTTGGAATTATCCTCAAAAACATTCATATAGGCCTATGTACGTAGATATTTTAGAAATTCATCTAATATATTGGTCATTATAAGTAAAATATTTCGATAATTATTCAAAATATTTTCAGAAAGAGTGATTTAATATAAAATTGCGCATAGTAAAAACTGTTGTGGAACCATTTCCAATTTTACAAATACGAACTTATAGCTCTTACCCGCGGCTTCGTTCGCTAAAAAAATTCGATAGTATTAAAAATTTTCATTAAATTGGTTTCTTAGCAACCAATAATAAAAAAAAATAAAATCGATTTTCAGATTTTTCATACAAAAACTTTTTACTCTTTTGTAAAAAATAATTCTTCTAAAATAAAAAGTTTCTTATATTACTTATGATACCTCCAAGAATATGTGTACAAAGTTTCATGATGATCGGTTCAATAGTTTTCGCGTGAAAGTCTAACAAACAACAGGACATTCACATTTATAATATTAGTATTACACCATATAGGACAACTACGCAACCAATACAGCCTTTAGATTTCTAACCAATATTTAATAAAAGTTAACATTACGTAATACAGTAAAGTGTAGTAATGTACTCACCAAGATTAAAACTAAACCGTAAGCAAAATTTTATATCTATAGACCTACTGGCTGCGAATAACACTCCCGGATATGCATATAAACCGTGAGCGAGCGGTGCCTAGAGTTAAACGCAAATTAACAGATGTTCAACAGTATGGGCGGACTGTCAAAACAAGTGACGTAGACATGTTTGTTCAGATAAACCGAACAACAACAGTTGTGGGCGTAGGCCTACTCGATTACGATGGCGGAGAATGGAGATTGACGATTTTGCGTCAATACCTAATGCTGGGTTGTTAGTCTAAATTTGAGGACTTTGGCTCACAATAAAGTACGATAACTACTTAAGAGTCTTCATCACCTTTGGCAAAATATCCTTCGTACACTCTGATTTCCATTACAACTGTCCTAGTACAGTCAGGTGCGCCGAACCAAGGCGAGGGGTGAGGCGCGGGTACATTTCTAAAAACATCGGACTGCGACGTCCAACACACGCACGCGCAGACTCGCTACAATGAGAGTTCGGCCAGTCCGATGCTGCTGTAGCGTCGTCCTGTCTGCATTTGAAGAGTATTTTAAATTATTATTAATACTAGGCTCAAACTTTTCCATTTCAATACAGCCGATTAAAATTTTTCAGCGATTACAATTAATTAATGGTTTTCAATTATTATATTAGTGATAGCGTTTGAACGGAACCTCCGATTTAGATTTAATTTAGGCCAGGGGTGTAAGGCAGTATCTACTTGAATGAGTTCGCGAACCAGAATGATCAGACAATACAGTAACGAAACAAAATAAATAATTTTAAAATGATGGGACTAAAGCAATTATTTTCTTTAGAATAATCTGACGCAACGTATAGAGGCAACCCTCGCACACCAAAAACAATTAGTTGACACCCACTAACAAAGGACATAATCAACCTCTTGTAATGTATGCTAAATTGCGTATAGGGCCTATATTGATAATTTTATTCGAACTAACCGAATTATGAAAGAGTTAAACGAGTTACACTCGTATACTTATCCTATACTATAATACGAGGAATGTCTGAAGGGATGTGTGTTCCAGGATCTCGAAACCTAGCTGTTAGATTTTGCTTAAACTTTGCATTTAAGAGTGTTTTGGCCAAAAAATAAGTTTAGAAACTGACTCAATCCCAGGAAAAATCGAATTTCGTCTAAATTTAAGTTTAAAAATTGTAATTTTTAACATTGGTCTTATGAGTTGCTATTTTGGTAACGAAATAACAACGAAATGTAAACAAAAATAAAGAAACATTAATGTTAAGCAATGTATCTAGAACAAACCAAGGTAGGTGACACCAACAGCTGATTGAAGCATTTTAAAGTATCTCCTGCACCTTTGACGTCATGTTCTTTATCTTGATACATGATTGGTTTGCTTTGAATATTTTGATGTCATCGATTTTGTTGTTGTTTTTGTTGATGTCACCTACCTCCTTCTCATTCTAGATTTCTTGAATGTTAAGCAGACTTTTTGAAACAGCTGTTAACTGTGAAGAGGTATAATTGGTTTTGGTGGAAATATTAAAACTGAATTAAAACCAACGAGCAAGGCTCGGTTAACCTGGTACTAACTAGTAATATATTTAATTAAATAGCCTAATTAAAATTACAATTTTGTTTACTAATTGCTTGGAACCATTAAGTTGTTTTCATTTATTTTTCTAGTCCCAGTGTTTGAAAGTCGAAACATCTAGCTGTGGTTTTCGGTGCCGCTCTTTTACAATAGTACGTCAAATTTGTAAAGCATACCTAGTGGCTTCACTGGATTTTACTTTTAAGTTTTTCTGTAAAGCAGTATAAAATAATTGTAATTTGAATAATATGCGAACGTACCTCTTTTCTCTCAGACCATGAAAGGCTCTAATTAAATATTGGTCAATGAGACTCTGGCCCAGAGTCTAAGAACAAAATACATAATTAAAGTAATTAAATATGATCAGCCGATCATAATAATTTTGAAAATTCAAACGCAAATGTCGGTATTTTTATTAGAACAACTATAACAAAATATTCGGATGATGATGAAATATGCCCAGATGAGATAATTTTTCCCTCCTAAAATTATTAACAGATTTATTTCCATTTTAATTGCTTCATCATCACGTTATCCTATTGAAAACTGAACAAATCAGTGTAGGCCCTACCAAATTTCAACTCTCTTGCGTAACGAAAAAATTGTAGGATTAGGCTAGTGATGAACTAGTGAGAGATTTGTCTTTTAAGGCGGCGACTCACTACCTGACTTTTCACCGGACCGAGCATTGCACAGAGCATGTACCGAGCAAAAACAAACAGCAAGTCCGGAAGTGTGTCAGCAGGGGTCCGTACATCGGGCCGAGCGCTCTGGAGGTGGTTTTCTGGCGAAACATCAAAGATAAGATTGGACAGGTGTACGGTTCGATGTACGGTAGTGTGTCTAGGTAAATTTTGCTCCGTACCGAGCGTGGCCCCGAACGCCCGGGATGGAAAGCCCCTCCCTTCTCCACCCCATCGTCTAGCGCCCTATGACTTACGCTCCCCATATCTCTCTAAACTTCCTTCACCTCGCTTGGTGGATTTGTCCAGTACGATGCTCGGTCCGATGTCTTGTTCGGCGAAATGTTCGTAGTAAATTTACGTCTCTTTACGATGTAATGTCCGGTACGATGCTCGGTCCGATGTCTTGCTCGGCGAAATGTTCGGAGTAAATTTACATCCTTTTACGATGTAATGTACGGTACGATGCTCGGTCCGATGTCTTGCTCGGTGAAATGTTCGGAGTAAATTTACGTCCCTTTACGATGTAATGTTCGGTACGATGCTTGGTCCGATATACGGTCCGATGGAAAGTCCGGTAGTGTGTCGCCGGCCTTATAAAAAGGAATTTCCTTCACTTCAGGTGGTATCAAGCGGAATCGTATTTCGCGCACTTCCGGTGTTACAGTATTTGTAAACACTGTCATTAGAAAAATTTATGAACGGTTTAGGCTTTGAATCTCATCTGTGATGGGTTGAAAATACACTTACACATTACTAGTTGTCTGTATTATGTACTGTAAAAACCATTATAGTGCAAATAATGTACTGCTCGTCTTGAGTACATAAAAAACTATCGCCAATGAACCATTGTGCTGGATGTATAAACACACGTGTTCTAAAATTGAATTGTACGAGTAATTTAGATGGATAAAGAAGCATTCAAATAAATACGAGGAATGTGTCCCACAAAATCACTGAGTGATTTATAATGCGATAATGTTTGTGTGTGTGTGCTTGTGTTAGTGAGAAAGACGACGTTTGCGAAAAGGCTAGTAGCGCCTCGAACGGGCAAATTCGCAGACCCCGTTTTTGCTCAAAACATGCGTTCGTAGTCCCCTGTTTCGGACGGCATTTTTTAACCGATTTGAATGAGAGTGGCCTTAAACTGTTCAGAAAGAGTGCCTGCGTGTCTCTTGTACCTCGTTAAATCGATATGGTTTCTTAAAATTACTTTAAAAAATTGTTGAAAATCAAGTAATTTTTCCCTTTTTTAACTGTATTTTTAGGTACCTCAATGTACGTTTTTTATTATTATGAGGTAATAGAGACACGCGGGCACTCTTTCTGAACAGTTTAAGACCACTGTCAATAAAATCGGTTCAAAAATGTCGTCCGAAACAGGGGACTACGAACGCATGTTTTCGACGTTTTTTGCAGGGGTGATGAAGACTCTTAATAGTAACAACTTTCTTCACGCAAGTACTTGATAGTAGTGTTCCTCGAAGGCAGTAATTTTTGTTGTCACTTTGTTTTACAAATTTGGATTAAAATATTATATTTAACTAAAAATATTAAAATATTGTATGGATTAAATTATTATATAAAAATGTTTTATTTCGTTACAATAAAATCGTCTGCGGCCTGCTCCGGTGGCACACAATAAAACACACTTTTTCAAAGTAGGAAAAAAACATATAAACTAACGATTCATTATGAGATTTTATCATCACTTACCTATCAAATGAACAATATTATCTATCTTCTTATTTCTATAAGGGTTTCGCCTGTTACGTCCCTTTTTCTCTCGACCTACTGAACCGATGTTTAAGATTGAGAAGTCATTTTAAAGCTTAGGATATACCGCAGTGACGAATCGTAATTAAAAAGGTCATATTGTTTCGGGCTTCGCCCCCCTCGCCTTTGTTTTATTTCTAGAGGGCGCTTTAAAATGTTGACCAACTTTTAATTCAAGTTCTTTAATGAGGAATTGTAATTTAACAGCTGATTATCTTCAGATGAATTTTAAAAGCCAGATAGTCAACAAAAATAGATCTCTGTCACTTTATAATCAACATTCACGTACTGTAGGCGAGTTTCACTTGGTTTTACTCATAGTCATAAAATGCGCAATTCGCGCACGGGCCACCTCGTTACAAATAAACCGAAACCGCAAAATGAAATCTATCAACACCATAGATTGTCTTTTTATAAAATGCAACCAACGTAAGAACGAAATAGTTGAACGAGGTATGGGCGTGCACTCAAAAGCAGGAACGTCACTTCAACACTGACTGAACTATTTGGCGCCAAAGTGGAGTAACATTTGTGTGGAGAGGTCAAGGGTAGAGTTCACTGTGACGTCACACAATATCAACAGCTGACGCACAGCCCAGCTGATCTAAAAATAATCAATGAAACCTGAACGGCCGCCGGTCGATCCAACGAGTAATGATTGGATTTGTTTCGTATACAGTGTACAATGGTTGTTTTAGCAACATCGGCTTCATTCAACTTGCTCTTTTCTATTTCGTCCAGGAACAGGATAACTGATAGATGTAATAAGTTGGATATTGAAGTTCGACAAAGAAAAACCATACCGGTACATAAAGTACCCATTGAAACAGTTACATTATATCGTCATGTAAAATACTAATATTTCCCCTTTATTATAGAATAGGCCTACAGTATTTCTATAAAATAGCGCCTTTGACGGCAGGAATCTAAATTTAACACTATATGTATTTTATTAATTGAAACAATCTATCCTATTTGGAGAAAGAGGTAAGTACACTTACTCCGCATAGGAGAGTAGTTTCAAAGAAATGTTTATGGAACATCGGGGAGATAAATTTGATGGCTGCATTTCAAACAAGATTCATAATCGTAAGTTTTTTCTGCATAAGGCACACATTTCAGAAAAAAACTGAACAACTGATTAGTAATTCAAAGTTTGATTTTGGGAATTATGGTAGAGCCTATTGTTGAAAAAATACGGTAAAACAAAAACAAAATACTGTAAAAAGGAACTCGATAATAATTTAATAATGGTAAGCTGGTGTTACTTGAGGAAAACAATCGTTAAAGTAATGTTTTTGAACCGTTCCGTGCGTCAAATTATAGTGTTGACAAGTTGTTTTGTTCGCATTGTATCTCTCATTAAATTTTAAAGGGATTTTGCCGTAAATAATCCAATGAATAATTTCAATATTTCACGTTGCCTCCGCCTCGCACAGTGGCCAGGTTTCCTCCGTCGGTTGTCAGCTGGAAGGTCCCGTGACCAGGAAGTGGCAGACGACGTAAGATCAGCTGATCGACGGGGGCCAAGCCCGCGGCCGTTGCGTAGGTCAGTACAGTATTGCGACACACGCACGCGCGCGCCCCGGCACACCGCATCCGCAAGGGCCCGTTGTTGTTGTCTGTGTATAATGGATTACCTCCGAGACTCGAGTGATTTAAACCGCTGCTTAAGGTGCTGCTATACATCGACGTCACGTCACGTCACGTCACGTCTTCATTCGCATCCATTCGCACCGATGGATCCGGCGATTCCGGAGGGGGTGCTATACATCGACGTCAAGCATTCGCATTCGCACTGGACGTCACGTCCATTCCGCCAATTCTCACGGATTCCGCGCGCGCGTGCGGAAAAAAGCGTTGAGATATGGGAGATATGGAAAAGCGTTGAAAAAAGGTTGAGATATGGACTCCATGTAGATAATAAGTTGAGGGTTTTCTATAGATGTATTTAAATATGTAAGGGCTGTAAACATATTATATTTGAAGTGTAAGGTTTTCTATATTATAAAGAGGGTTTTACTGTATCCAAAGACAAATTGGTGATAACTCCAAATGAATTAGGTTTTCCTGTGTAACTGTTTCAGGAATACAACATTTTACTGTCATTGTACGTACATTCCAGCATTTTAGCATAAACTAATAACATATTTAATAAAGTATAGAAATAATTTTTAAAACGCATAAATAAACATACGAGTAGCGACATAATCACTACTGGCAATATAGAGGTTACCTTTTGTGTTTCGATAAATTATATAAACAACCGTCGTCAACACATAGAATTTTTGTGCAATATTTGAGTAGGGTTCTAAATGGAAGTACTGTTCATCTGTGTCGCAATTTCTTCCCAAACAGCATTTCTTCTTACATTGCTCATGTACAGTTTGTGGGAAGGGTCGTAAATTTCTTTCTTTTCTTCCACTAAACTAATTAGTAACTCATCATCCATGGCAATAACAATTGCCAAAAACCCTACGCGGACCACTCACTCTCATCAACTGATAGGCCTAAGAACTAGGCCTAGACGGAAGGAAACAAAACAAACATTCGAACAAAATCCACCCTTGCTCTCATTGGTTCCGTTTCCCGATTGCGCACGAAGATACCCGAGGCGAAAGCCGAACGGCCGAGTGGACGTTGGTAGAGGCTATACAGCGACGTCGCGTCACGTCACGTCGCGTCCTCATTCGCACCCATTCGCACCGATTCGCACCCGAATGCTCCTCAGAGCATTCGAGTGCGAATGCGGACGGGACGCGACGTGACGTGACGCGACGTGACGTCGATGTATAGCCGGTTCCATTTGAATACACAGGGAGCATACCATGCGAACGTGGACGTGACGCGACGTGACGTGACGTGACGTCGATGTATAGCAGCACCTTATTACTCAAAACAATTACGCTGTTGTGCGCACATATAGACTACATGTTGGTAATTTGTATACATGTATAAGTCAACGATCCATTTGGGGAAAAACATACCAAGGGCTGTTATTTTTTAAATATAACTTTTAAGGTGCTCTTTAATCAGGTAAAACAGCTCAAAATGCTTTTTCACTGAGGTAAGGGGCCTACACACATTGGCCTTTCTTCCTACAGTGCATCAGTTTCATAGTTGCTATTGTAAAACTCTATTTTTTTCTCAATGTAGTCGATTTTGTGTTTCTTCGTACTATGGTCATGATTTGGCCAACATAACTGAATCCATCAACCCAACGGAAGTAAAAAAAATATTATTGTATATCAGTAAGTACGTAATGCATCTGCTATTTTCAAGGAACAAAAATATATACACATTCCAACTGTAGTATATTTGATGACAGACTGTCATCAGACAGACATGATCGCATCTTATGTCCGACTGACTAAACAGAGACATTTATTGTAATCTGTTTAACACAAGTAAAATAATTATAATCAATGAAAAAATGAAACTACCAAATAAAATACTGCAAACATCAGTTAGTTATTAACATAGACATTTAACTACACGGTAAACAATCGTTTGTTGAAAGTGAAATTCCAAACAAAGTTCAACCATATGTGCCGCTGAGCCGGTGCGTCGCTCCAAGCGGACCACAAAACAGCAGGACATCGCAACATAACAACTGCATTCCTGGCGATCCTGCAGGCTGACGAGACCTCACGCACGTACACGCGCCAGCACACGCGCACGTACACACACACACTACGCACCTTCGGTGGCCTCGTGGCAGTCGTGGCCGCACCATTGAATGATGTCCGGTGAACCGACGCTCATCCGAGCGCTGCAAATAATATAAAAAAGTTACCCTTTTATAATAACGACCTAAAATATAAATAAGCTTCACCTCAACTTCGGTTCTTTCTGTAATCAGTGGAATTTGATTATCAAAAGGCAAAAACTTTAGTAAGAAACGAAGATAAACGATTTTTCCATAGGCAAAAAACACTGGATGCGATAGCTTAACCGTAAATTATAATCAAGATGATATGATAATGCACTTGTGTCGTGTCAAGTCGACATTCGAGCGGTTTCATCAGGTGACATTTCTCACTTTGTCTGAGTAATGATCGGGAGGTCTACAGGGACAACGCGGTATTTGTCTTACTTGCCACTTCTAGCCGACAAGCACACAGTTGAGACGTGTCATCTCGTTTATTTATACTTTTTAACCATTATTGACTTCAAAAGATCTATTAGAAAAAAGCCACAAGGACCTCTGAAAACACCACTCTTGCCAAAATCTCAAACATGAAAAAATTACACGGGTACTCAGTTCCACTAACGATATAGCAACATAACAAAAGCTAAGAACCGAAACATTTATTACTTATAATTTGCTTTAAGCTTTGGAAGTGGGATCTGAATTACGCTATTATGCATGTAACGTCACCGACAACGGAATAAAATAACATTAGCGTTGGATTGCCATGTTGGAAATAAGACAGCGTCAAAATAAATAAAATGACTAGGGTACCAAATGTTAAATAAGTTGTAATACGACAAGATAACATTATCCTATCCTTCACAGTACTTTAGTAAACTGTGAGAGGTAAGCATATTTTCGAAATAAGCCTCGTTTCCTGGATTAGGTTAACACGAGACAGGCCTGAAATAGGTGGCCAGTTCCAACAATAGCGCAGGCGGATGAGAGATGTCCGGATAGCTCGGTATCGAGATGCGATGCGACGCGACACCGCGACGCCCCCTCAACTGGGTCACACCACACAACACTGCAGTCAGTTGTGGTTGGCAGCAGCAACGCCTATTGCACTGGCCACGTTCCAATACAGCCTCGGCTACAATGTCGTTCTCGAACTAAACTTCACCTATATTTCCTGCCTAATCTGCTACTGTGACGCTTATTGCGACAATGAACGATGTTATTGAGTGAACTTCTTGTAGGTAATAGCACATGTAACTTCCAGGGGAAGAATTTATGTTCTAGGTAATTCTAGCAACGAAAGATTGGCGTACTAATAAACCTTGTTACCCTAACCTAGAAAACAAACTACTATATTTGTATATGTGAACATAGAGAATCCATAAAATAACGTTTAATATCATTATATTTCGAGTACAATATACTTAATTTGATACATTATTTGAAACATCGGCACACTCTGTGGAATATATTTTAAGGTGGGTATGACTGAGGGGTGAGTGTAATAATACTACTGTACAAGGATTATCACTACTATTTTGGTATTATTTGTTGTATACATAATACACAACAAAAACAATATTACGAAAAACTAATCCTCTAAAATGTAGGAAGACTCAGTCAGGCAAGCGACACTGGTGAGAATGTATGAATGAATCACTCTGTAAAAAAAACAAGGCTAGAGAATCTCCGGGAGCCAGTAACAGTAACGCGAGAGCTGTTGTATACTCTGTGACACAGTCGTCTGCTACAATGTGGGATGTAGTCAGGCAATCAACACTGGTGAGGATGAATGAATCACTCTGTAAAAAAAGGCCAGAGAATCTCGGCCAGCCAGTAACCCGAGAGCTGTTGTATAATCTGTGGCTGTCGTCTGCTACAATGTGGGATGTAGTTAGGCAATCAAGACTGGTGATGATGAATGAATCACTCTGTAAAAAAAGGCCAGAGAATCTCGGCCAGCCAGTAACCCGAGAGCTGTTGTATAATCTGTGGCAGTCGTCTGCTACAATGTGGGATGAACTATACTCAGTCATGCAATCAACACTGGTGAGGATGAATGAATCACTCTGTAAACAACTGAGACTAGTGAATCTCGGCCAGCCAGTAACCCGAGAGCTGTTGTATAATCTGTGGCAGTCGTCTGCTACAATGTGGGATGAACTATACTCAGTCAGGCAATCAACACTGGTGAGGATGAATGAATCACTCTGTAAACAACTGAGACTAGTGAATCTCGGCCAGCCAGTAACCCGAGAGCTGTTGTATAATCTGTGGCAGTCGTCTGCTACAATGTGGGATGAACTATACTCAGTCCGGCAATCAACACTGGTGAGGATGAATGAATCACTCTGTAAAAAACTGAGACTAGTGAATCTCGGCCAGCCAGTAACCCGAGAGCTGTTGTATAATCTGTGGCAGTCGTCTGCTACAATGTGGGATGAACTATACTCAGTCAGGCAATCAACACTGGTGAGGATGAATGAATCACTCTGTAAACAACTGAGACTAGTGAATCTCGGCCAGCCAGTAACCCGAGAGCTGTTGTATAATCTGTGGCAGTCGTCTGCTACAATGTGGGATGAACTATACTCAGTCAGGCAATCAACACTGGTGAGGATGAATGAATCACTCTGTAAACAACTGAGACTAGTGAATCTCGGCCAGCCAGTAACCCGAGAGCTGTTGTAGAATCAGTGGCAGTCGTCTGCTACAATGTGGGATGAACTATACTCAGTCAGGCAATCAACACCGGTGAGGATGAATGAATCACTCTGTAAACAACTGAGGCTAGAGAATCTCGGCCAGCCAGTAACCAGAGAGCTGTTGTATAATCTGAGGCAGTCGTCTGCTACAATGTGGGATTAACTAGCCTATACTCAGTCAGGCAATCAACACTGGTGAGGATGAATGAATCACTCTGTAAACAACTGAGACTAGTGAATCTCGGCCATCCAGTAACCCGAGAGCTGTTG
The DNA here is from genome assembly GCA_030545055.2 of Neoaliturus tenellus. NCBI lineage: Eukaryota > Metazoa > Arthropoda > Insecta > Hemiptera > Cicadellidae > Neoaliturus > Neoaliturus tenellus. Next base: position 142,369,001 of record CM061531.1, read on the forward strand.
TATAATCTGTGGCAGTCGTCTGCTACAATGTGGGATGAACTATACTCAGTCAGGCAATCAACACTGGTGAGGATGAATGAATCACTCTGTAAACAACTGAGACTAGTGAATCTCGGCCAGTTAGTAACCCGAGAGCTGTTGTATAATCTGTGGCAGTCGTCTGCTACAATGTGGGATGAACTATACTCAGTCAGGCAATTAACACTGGTGAGGATGAATGAATCACTCTGTAAACAACTGAGACTAGTGAATCTCGGCCAGCCAGTAACCCGAGAGCTGTTGTATAATCTGTGGCAGTCGTCTGCTACAATGTGGGATGAACTATACTCAGTCAGGCAATCAACACTGGTGAGGATGAATGAATCACTCTGTAAACAACTGAGACTAGTGAATCTCGGCCAGCCAGTAACCCGAGAGCTGTTGTATACTCTGTGGCAGTCGTCTGCTACAATGTGGGATGAACTATACTCAGTCAGGCAAACAACACCGGTGAGGATGAATGAATCACTCTGTAAATAACTGAGACTAGTTAATCTCGGCCAGCCAGTAACCCGAGAGCTGTTGTATAATCTGTGGCAGTCGTCTGCTACAATGTGGGATGAACTATACTCAGTCAGGCAATCAACACCGGTGAGGATGAATGAATCACTCTGTAAACAACTGAGGCTAGTGAATCTCGGCCAGCCAGTAACAAGAGAGCTGTTGTATAATCTGTGGCAGTCGTCTGCTACAATGTGGGATGAACTATACTCAGTCAGGCAATCAACACTGGTGAGGATGAATGAATCACTCTGTAAACAACTGAGGCTAGTGAATCTCGGCCAGCCAGTAACCCGAGAGCTGTTGTATACTCTGTGGCAGTCGTCTGCTACAATGTGGGATGAACTATACTCAGTCAGGCAATCAGAACCGGCGAGGATGAATGAATCACTCTGTAAACAACTGAGACTAGTGAATCTCGGCCAGCCAGTAACCCGAGAGCTGTTGTATACTCTGTGGCAGTCGTCTGCTACAATGTGGGATGAACTATACTCAGTCAGGCAATCAACACCGGTGAGGATGAATGAATCACTCTGTAAACAACTGAGGCTAGTGAATCTCGGCCAGCCAGTAACCCGAGAGCTGTTGTATACTCTGTGGCCGTCGTCTGCTACAATGTGGAATGAACTATACTCAGTCAGGCAATCAACACCGGTGAGGATGAATGAATCACTCTGTAAACAACTGAGGCTAGTGAATCTCGGCCAGCCAGTAACCCGAGAGCTGTTGTATACTCTGTGGCAGTCGTCTGCTACAATGTGGGATGAACTATACTCAGTCAGGCAATCAACACCGGTGAGGATGAATGAATCACTCTGTAAACAACTGAGACTAGTGAATCTCGGCCAGCCAGTAACCCGAGAGCTGTTGTATACTCTGTGGCAGTCGTCTGCTACAATGTGGGATGAACTATACTCAGTCAGGCAATCAACACCGGTGAGGATGAATGAATCACTCTGTAAACAACTGAGACTAGTGAATCTCGGCCAGCCAGTAACCCGAGAGCTGTTGTATACTCTGTGGCAGTCGTCTGCTACAATGTGGGATGAACTATACTCAGTCAGGCAATCAACACCGGTGAGGATGAATGAATCACTCTGTAAACAACTGAGACTAGTGAATCTCGGCCAGCCAGTAACCCGAAAGCTGTTGTATAATCTGTGGCAGTCGTCTGCTACAATGTGGGATGAACTATACTCAGTCAGGCAATTAACACTGGTGAGGATGAATGAATCACTCTGTAAACAACTGAGACTAGTGAATCTCGGCCAGCCAGTAACCCGAGAGCTGTTGTATAATCTGTGGCAGTCGTCTGCTACAATGTGGGATGAACTATACTCAGTCAGGCAATCAACACTGGTGAGGATGAATGAATCACTCTGTAAACAACTGAGACTAGTGAATCTCGGCCAGCCAGTAACCCGAGAGCTGTTGTATAATTTGTGGCAGTCGTCTGCTACAATGTGGGATGAACTATACTCACTCAGGCAATCAACACTGGTGAGGATGAATGAATCACTCTGTAAACAACTGAGACTAGTGAATCTCGGCCAGCCAGTAACCCGAGAGCTGTTGTATAATATGTGGCTGTCGTCTGCTACAATGTGGGATGAACTATACTCAGTCAGGCAATCAACACCGGTGAGGATGAATGAATCACTCTGTAAACAACTGAGACTAGTGAATCTCGGCCAGCCAGTAACCCGAGAGCTGTTGTATAATCTGTGGCAGTCGTCTGCTACAATGTGGGATGAACTATACTCAGTCAGGCAATCAACACCGGTGAGGATGAATGAATCACTCTGTAAACAACTGAGACTAGTGAATCTCGGCCAGCCAGTAACCCGAGAGCTGTTGTATAATCTGTGGCAGTCGTCTGCTACAATGTGGGATGAACTATACTCAGTCAGGCAATCAACACCGGTGAGGATGAATGAATCACTCTGTAAACAACTGAGGCTAGTGAATCTCGGCCAGCCAGTAACCCGAGAGCTGTTGTATAATCTGTGGCAGTCGTCTGCTACAATGTGGGATGAACTATACTCAGTCAGGCAATCAACACTGGTGAGGATGAATGAATCACTCTGTAAACAACTGAGGCTAGTGAATCTCGGCCAGCCAGTAACCCGAGAGCTGTTGTATACTCTGTGGCAGTCGTCTGCTACAATGTGGGATGAACTATACTCAGTCAGGCAATCAACACCGGTGAGGATGAATGAATCACTCTGTAAACAACTGAGGCTAGTGAATCTCGGCCAGCCAGTAACCCGAGAGCTGTTGTATACTCTGTGGCAGTCGTCTGCTACAATGTGGGATGAACTATACTCAGTCAGGCAATCAACACTGGTGAGGATGAATGAATCACTCTGTAAACAACTGAGACTAGTGAATCTCGGCCAGCCAGTAACCCGAGAGCTGTTGTGTACTCTGTGGCAGTCGTCTGCTACAATGTAGGATGAACTATACTCAGTCAGGCAATCAACACCGGTGAGGATGAATGAATCACTCTGTAAACAACTGAGACTAGTGAATCTCGGCCAGCTAGTAACCCGTGAGCTGTTGTATACTCTGTGGCAGTCGTCTGCTACAATGTGGGATGAACTATACTCAGTCAGGCAATCAACACTGGTGAGGATGAATGAATCACTCTGTAAACAACTGAGACTAGTGAATCTCGGCCAGCCAGTAACCCGAGAGCTGTTGTATAATCTGTGGCAGTCGTCTGCTACAATGTGGGATGAACTATACTCAGTCAGGCAATCAACACTGGTGAGGATGAATGAATCACTCTGTAAACAACTGAGACTAGTGAATCTCGGCCAGCCAGTAACCCGAGAGCTGTTGTAGAATCAGTGGCAGTCGTCTGCTACAATGTGGGATGAACTATACTCAGTCAGGCAATCAACACCGGTGAGGATGAATGAATCACTCTGTAAACAACTGAGGCTAGAGAATCTCGGCCAGCCAGTAACCAGAGAGCTGTTGTATAATCTGAGGCAGTCGTCTGCTACAATGTGGGATTAACTAGCCTATACTCAGTCAGGCAATCAACACTGGTGAGGATGAATGAATCACTCTGTAAACAACTGAGACTAGTGAATCTCGGCCATCCAGTAACCCGAGAGCTGTTGTATAATCTGTGGCAGTCGTCTGCTACAATGTGGGATGAACTATACTCAGTCAGGCAATCAACACTGGTGAGGATGAATGAATCACTCTGTAAACAACTGAGACTAGTGAATCTCGGCCAGCCAGTAACCCGAGAGCTGTTGTATAATCTGTGGCAGTCGTCTGCTACAATGTGGGATGAACTATACTCAGTCAGGCAATTAACACTGGTGAGGATGAATGAATCACTCTGTAAACAACTGAGACTAGTGAATCTCGGCCAGCCAGTAACCCGAGAGCTGTTGTATAATCTGTGGCAGTCGTCTGCTACAATGTGGGATGAACTATACTCAGTCAGGCAATCAACACTGGTGAGGATGAATGAATCACTCTGTAAACAACTGAGACTAGTTAATCTCGGCCAGCCAGTAACCCGAGAGCTGTTGTATAATCTGTGGCAGTCGTCTGCTACAATGTGGGATGAACTATACTCAGTCAGGCAATCAACACCGGTGAGGATGAATGAATCACTCTGTAAACAACTGAGGCTAGTGAATCTCGGCCAGCCAGTAACAAGAGAGCTGTTGTATAATCTGTGGCAGTCGTCTGCTACAATGTGGGATGAACTATACTCAGTCAGGCAATCAACACTGGTGAGGATGAATGAATCACTCTGTAAACAACTGAGGCTAGTGAATCTCGGCCAGCCAGTAACCCGAGAGCTGTTGTATACTCTGTGGCAGTCGTCTGCTACAATGTGGGATGAACTATACTCAATCAGGCAATCAACACCGGCGAGGATGAATGAATCACTCTGTAAACAACTGAGACTAGTGAATCTCGGCCAGCCAGTAACCCGAGAGCTGTTGTATACTCTGTGGCAGTCGTCTGCTACAATGTGGGATGAACTATACTCAGTCAGGCAATCAACACCGGTGAGGATGAATGAATCACTCTGTAAACAACTGAGGCTAGTGAATCTCGGCCAGCCAGTAACCCGAGAGCTGTTGTATACTCTGTGGCCGTCGTCTGCTACAATGTGGAATGAACTATACTCAGTCAGGCAATCAACACCGGTGAGGATGAATGAATCACTCTGTAAACAACTGAGGCTAGTGAATCTCGGCCAGCCAGTAACCCGAGAGCTGTTGTATACTCTGTGGCAGTCGTCTGCTACAATGTGGGATGAACTATACTCAGTCAGGCAATCAACACCGGTGAGGATGAATGAATCACTCTGTAAACAACTGAGACTAGTGAATCTCGGCCAGCCAGTAACCCGAGAGCTGTTGTATACTCTGTGGCAGTCGTCTGCTACAATGTGGGATGAACTATACTCAGTCAGGCAATCAACACCGGTGAGGATGAATGAATCACTCTGTAAACAACTGAGACTAGTGAATCTCGGCCAGCCAGTAACCCGAGAGCTGTTGTATACTCTGTGGCAGTCGTCTGCTACAATGTGGGATGAACTATACTCAGTCAGGCAATCAACACCGGTGAGGATGAATGAATCACTCTGTAAACAACTGAGACTAGTGAATCTCGGCCAGCCAGTAACCCGAAAGCTGTTGTATAATCTGTGGCAGTCGTCTGCTACAATGTGGGATGAACTATACTCAGTCAGGCAATTAACACTGGTGAGGATGAATGAATCACTCTGTAAACAACTGAGACTAGTGAATCTCGGCCAGCCAGTAACCCGAGAGCTGTTGTATAATCTGTGGCAGTCGTCTGCTACAATGTGGGATGAACTATACTCAGTCAGGCAATCAACACTGGTGAGGATGAATGAATCACTCTGTAAACAACTGAGACTAGTGAATCTCGGCCAGCCAGTAACCCGAGAGCTGTTGTATAATTTGTGGCAGTCGTCTGCTACAATGTGGGATGAACTATACTCACTCAGGCAATCAACACTGGTGAGGATGAATGAATCACTCTGTAAACAACTGAGACTAGTGAATCTCGGCCAGCCAGTAACCCGAGAGCTGTTGTATAATATGTGGCTGTCGTCTGCTACAATGTGGGATGAACTATACTCAGTCAGGCAATCAACACCGGTGAGGATGAATGAATCACTCTGTAAACAACTGAGACTAGTGAATCTCGGCCAGCCAGTAACCCGAGAGCTGTTGTATAATCTGTGGCAGTCGTCTGCTACAATGTGGGATGAACTATACTCAGTCAGGCAATCAACACCGGTGAGGATGAATGAATCACTCTGTAAACAACTGAGACTAGTGAATCTCGGCCAGCCAGTAACCCGAGAGCTGTTGTATAATCTGTGGCAGTCGTCTGCTACAATGTGGGATGAACTATACTCAGTCAGGCAATCAACACCGGTGAGGATGAATGAATCACTCTGTAAACAACTGAGGCTAGTGAATCTCGGCCAGCCAGTAACCCGAGAGCTGTTGTATAATCTGTGGCAGTCGTCTGCTACAATGTGGGATGACCTATACTCAGTCAGGCAATCAACACTGGTGAGGATGAATGAATCACTCTGTAAACAACTGAGGCTAGTGAATCTCGGCCAGCCAGTAACCCGAGAGCTGTTGTATACTCTGTGGCAGTCGTCTGCTACAAGGTGGGATGAACTATACTCAGTCAGGCAATCAACACCGGTGAGGATGAATGAATCACTCTGTAAACAACTGAGGCTAGTGAATCTCGGCCAGCCAGTAACCCGAGAGCTGTTGTATACTCTGTGGCAGTCGTCTGCTACAATGTGGGATGAACTATACTCAGTCAGGCAATCAACACTGGTGAGGATGAATGAATCACTCTGTAAACAACTGAGACTAGTGAATCTCGGCCAGCCAGTAACCCGAGAGCTGTTGTGTACTCTGTGGCAGTCGTCTGCTACAATGTAGGATGAACTATACTCAGTCAGGCAATCAACACCGGTGAGGATGAATGAATCACTCTGTAAACAACTGAGACTAGTGAATCTCGGCCAGCTAGTAACCCGTGAGCTGTTGTATACTCTGTGGCAGTCGTCTGCTACAATGTGGGATGAACTATACTCAGTCAGGCAATCAACACCGGTGAGGATGAATGAATCACTCTGTAAACAACTGAGACTAGTGAATCTCGGCCAGCCAGTAACCCGAGAGCCGTTGTATAATCTGTGGCTGTCGTCTGCTACAATGTGGGATGAACTATACTCGGTCAGGCAATCAACACCGGTGAGGATGAATGAATCACTCTGTAAACAACTGAGACTAGTGAAACTCGGCCAGCCAGTAACCCGAGAGCTGTTGTATAATCTGTGGCAGTCGTCTGCTACAATGTGGGATGAACTATACTCAGTCAGGCAATCAACACCGGTGAGGATGAATGAATCACTCTGTAAACAACTGAGACTAGTGAATCTCGGCCAGCCAGTAACCCGAAAGCTGTTGTATAATCTGTGGCAGTCGTCGGCTACAATGTGGGATGAACTATACTTAGTCAGGCAATCAACACCGGTGAGGATGAATGAATCACTCTGTAAACAACTGAGACTAGAGAATCTCGGCCAGCCAGTAACCCGAGAGCTGTTGTATACTCTGTGGCAGTCGTCTGCTACAATGTGGGATGAACTATACTCAGTCAGGCAATCAACACCGGTGAGGATGAATGAATCACTCTGTAAACAACTGAGACTAGTGAATCTCGGCCAGCCAGTAACCCGAGAGCTGTTGTATAATCTGTGGCAGTCGTCTGCTACAATGTGGGATGAACTATACTAAGTCAGGCAATCAACACCGGTGAGGATGAATGAATCACTCTGTAAACAACTGAGACTAGTGAATCTCGGCCAGCCAGTAACCCGAGAGCTGTTGTATACTCTGTGGCAGTCGTCTGCTACAATGTGGGATGAATTATACTCAGTCAGGCAATCAACACCGGTGAGGATGAATGAATCACTCTGTAAACAACTGAGACTAGTGAATCTCGGCCAGCCTGTAACCCGAGAGCTGTTGTATAATCTGTGGCAGTCGTCTGCTACAATGTGGGATGAACTATACTCAGTCAGGCAATCAACACCGGTGAGGATGAATGAATCACTCTGTAAACAACTGAGGCTAGTGAATCTCGGCCAGCCAGTAACCCGAGAGCTGTTGTATAATCTGTGGCAGTCGTCTGCTACAATGTGGGATGAACTATACTCAGTCAGGCAATCAACACTGGTGAGGATGAATGAATCACTCTGTAAACAACTGAGGCTAGTGAATCTCGGCCAGCCAGTAACCCGAGAGCTGTTGTATACTCTGTGGCAGTCGTCTGCTACAATGTGGGATGAACTATACTCAGTCAGGCAATCAACACCGGTGAGGATGAATGAATCACTCTGTAAACAACTGAGGCTAGTGAATCTCGGCCAGCCAGTAACCCGAGAGCTGTTGTATACTCTGTGGCAGTCGTCTGCTACAATGTGGGATGAACTATACTCAGTCAGGCAATCAACACCGGTGAGGATGAATGAATCACTCTGTAAACAACTGAGGCTAGTGAATCTCGGCCAGCCAGTAACCCGAGAGCTGTTGTATACTCTGTGGCAGTCGTCTGCTACAATGTGGGATGAACTATACTCAGTCAGGCAATCAACACCGGTGAGGATGAATGAATCACTCTGTAAACAACTGAGACTAGTGAATCTCGGCCAGCCAGTAAGCCGAGAGCTGTTGTATACTCTGTGGCAGTCGTCTGCTACAATGTGGGATTAACTATACTCAGTCAGGCAATCAACACCGGTGAGGATGAATGAATCACTCTGTAAACAACTGAGACTAGTGAATCTCGGCCAGCCAGTAACCCGAGAGCTGTTGTATAATCTGTGGCAGTCGTCTGCTACAATGTGGGATGAACTATACTCAGTCAGGCAATCAACACCGGTGAGGATGAATGAATCACTCTGTAAACAACTGAGACTAGTGAATCTCGGCCAGCTAGTAACCCGTGAGCTGTTGTATACTCTGTGGCAGTCGTCTGCTACAATGTGGGATGAACTATACTCAGTCAGGCAATCAACACCGGTGAGGATGAATGAATCACTCTGTAAACAACTGAGACTAGTGAATCTCGGCCAGCCAGTAACCCGAGAGCCGTTGTATAATCTGTGGCTGTCGTCTGCTACAATGTGGGATGAACTATACTCGGTCAGGCAATCAACACCGGTGAGGATGAATGAATCACTCTGTAAACAACTGAGACTAGTGAATCTCGGCCAGCCAGTAACCCGAGAGCTGTTGTATAATCTGTGGCAGTCGTCTGCTACAATGTGGGATGAACTATACTCAGTCAGGCAATCAACACCGGTGAGGATGAATGAATCACTCTGTAAACAACTGAGACTAGTGAATCTCGGCCAGCCAGTAACCCGAAAGCTGTTGTATAATCTGTGGCAGTCGTCGGCTACAATGTGGGATGAACTATACTTAGTCAGGCAATCAACACCGGTGAGGATGAATGAATCACTCTGTAAACAACTGAGACTAGAGAATCTCGGCCAGCCAGTAACCCGAGAGCTGTTGTATACTCTGTGGCAGTCGTCTGCTACAATGTGGGATGAACTATACTCAGTCAGGCAATCAACACTGGTGAGGATGAATGAATCACTCTGTAAACAACTGAGACTAGTGAATCTCGGCCAGCCAGTAACCCGAGAGCTGTTGTATAATATGTGGCAGTCGTCGGCTACAATGTGGGATGAACTATACTTAGTCAGGCAATCAACACCGGTGAGGATGAATGAATCACTCTGTAAACAACTGAGACTAGAGAATCTCGGCCAGCCAGTAACCCGAGAGCTGTTGTATACTCTGTGGCAGTCGTCTGCTACAATGTGGGATGAACTATACTCAGTCAGGCAATCAACACTGGTGAGGATGAATGAATCACTCTGTAAACAACTGAGACTAGTGAATCTCGGCCAGCCAGTAACCCGAGAGCTGTTGTATACTCTGTGGCAGTCGTCTGCTACAATGTGGGATGAATTATACTCAGTCAGGCAATCAACACCGGTGAGGATGAATGAATCACTCTGTAAACAACTGAGACTAGTGAATCTCGGCCAGCCTGTAACCCGAGAGCTGTTGTATAATCTGTGGCAGTCGTCTGCTACAATGTGGGATGAACTATACTCAGTCAGGCAATCAACACCGGTGAGGATGAATGAATCACTCTGTAAACAACTGAGGCTAGTGAATCTCGGCCAGCCAGTAACCCGAGAGCTGTTGTATAATCTGTGGCAGTCGTCTGCTACAATGTGGGATGAACTATACTCAGTCAGGCAATCAACACTGGTGAGGATGAATGAATCACTCTGTAAACAACTGAGGCTAGTGAATCTCGGCCAGCCAGTAACCCGAGAGCTGTTGTATACTCTGTGGCAGTCGTCTGCTACAATGTGGGATGAACTATACTCAGTCAGGCAATCAACACCGGTGAGGATGAATGAATCACTCTGTAAACAACTGAGGCTAGTGAATCTCGGCCAGCCAGTAACCCGAGAGCTGTTGTATACTCTGTGGCAGTCGTCTGCTACAATGTGGGATGAACTATACTCAGTCAGGCAATCAACACCGGTGAGGATGAATGAATCACTCTGTAAACAACTGAGGCTAGTGAATCTCGGCCAGCCAGTAACCCGAGAGCTGTTGTATACTCTGTGGCAGTCGTCTGCTACAATGTGGGATGAACTATACTCAGTCAGGCAATCAACACCGGTGAGGATGAATGAATCACTCTGTAAACAACTGAGACTAGTGAATCTCGGTCAGCCAGTAAGCCGAGAGCTGCTGTATACTCTGTGGCAGTCGTCTGCTACAATGTGGGATTAACTATACTCAGTCAGGCAATCAACACCGGTGAGGATGAATGAATCACTCTGTAAACAACTGAGACTAGTGAATCTCGGCCAGCCAGTAACCCGAGAGCTGTTGTATAATCTGTGGCAGTCGTCTGCTACAATGTGGGATGAACTATACTCAGTCAGGCAATCAACACCGGTGAGGATGAATGAATCACTCTGTAAACAACTGAGACTAGTGAATCTCGGCCAGCTAGTAACCCGTGAGCTGTTGTATACTCTGTGGCAGTCGTCTGCTACAATGTGGGATGAACTATACTCAGTCAGGCAATCAACACCGGTGAGGATGAATGAATCACTCTGTAAACAACTGAGACTAGTGAATCTCGGCCAGCCAGTAACCCGAGAGCCGTTGTATAATCTGTGGCTGTCGTCTGCTACAATGTGGGATGAACTATACTCGGTCAGGCAATCAACACCGGTGAGGATGAATGAATCACTCTGTAAACAACTGAGACTAGTGAATCTCGGCCAGCCAGTAACCCGAGAGCAGTTGTATAATCTGTGGCAGTCGTCTGCTACAATGTGGGATGAACTATACTCAGTCAGGCAATCAACACCGGTGAGGATGAATGAATCACTCTGTAAACAACTGAGACTAGTGAATCTCGGCCAGCCAGTAACCCGAAAGCTGTTGTATAATCTGTGGCAGTCGTCGGCTACAATGTGGGATGAACTATACTTAGTCAGGCAATCAACACCGGTGAGGATGAATGAATCACTCTGTAAACAACTGAGACTAGAGAATCTCGGCCAGCCAGTAACCCGAGAGCTGTTGTATACTCTGTGGCAGTCGTCTGCTACAATGTGGGATGAACTATACTCAGTCAGGCAATCAACACTGGTGAGGATGAATGAATCACTCTGTAAACAACTGAGACTAGTGAATCTCGGCCAGCCAGTAACCCGAGAGCTGTTGTATAATATGTGGCTGTCGTCTGCTACAATGTGGGATGAACTATACTCAGTCAGGCAATCAACACCGGTGAGGATGAATGAATCACTCTGTAAACAACTGAGACTAGTGAATCTCGGCCAGCCAGTAACCCGAGAGCTGTTGTATAATCTGTGGCAGTCGTCTGCTACAATGTGGGATGAACTATACTCAGTCAGGCAATCAACACCGGTGAGGATGAATGAATCACTCTGTAAACAACTGAGACTAGTGAATCTCGGCCAGCCAGTAACCCGAGAGCTGTTGTATACTCTGTGGCAGTCGTCTGCTACAATGTGGGATGAATTATACTCAGTCAGGCAATCAACACCGGTGAGGATGAATGAATCACTCTGTAAACAACTGAGACTAGTGAATCTCGGCCAGCCTGTAACCCGAGAGCTGTTGTATAATCTGTGGCAGTCGTCTGCTACAATGTGGGATGAACTATACTCAGTCAGGCAATCAACACCGGTGAGGATGAATGAATCACTCTGTAAACAACTGAGGCTAGTGAATCTCGGCCAGCCAGTAACCCGAGAGCTGTTGTATAATCTGTGGCAGTCGTCTGCTACAATGTGGGATGAACTATACTCAGTCAGGCAATCAACACTGGTGAGGATGAATGAATCACTCTGTAAACAACTGAGGCTAGTGAATCTCGGCCAGCCAGTAACCCGAGAGCTGTTGTATACTCTGTGGCAGTCGTCTGCTACAATGTGGGATGAACTATACTCAGTCAGGCAATCAACACCGGTGAGGATGAATGAATCACTCTGTAAACAACTGAGGCTAGTGAATCTCGGCCAGCCAGTAACCCGAGAGCTGTTGTATACTCTGTGGCAGTCGTCTGCTACAATGTGGGATGAACTATACTCAGTCAGGCAATCAACACCGGTGAGGATGAATGAATTACTCTGTAAACAACTGAGGCTAGTGAATCTCGGCCAGCCAGTAACCCGAGAGCTGTTGTATACTCTGTGGCAGTCGTCTGCTACAATGTGGGATGAACTATACTCAGTCAGGCAATCAACACCGGTGAGGATGAATGAATCACTCTGTAAACAACTGAGACTAGTGAATCTCGGCCAGCCAGTAAGCCGAGAGCTGCTGTATACTCTGTGGCAGTCGTCTGCTACAATGTGGGATTAACTATACTCAGTCAGGCAATCAACACCGGTGAGGATGAATGAATCACTCTGTAAACAACTGAGACTAGTGAATCTCGGCCAGCCAGTAACCCGAGAGCTGTTGTATAATCTGTGGCAGTCGTCTGCTACAATGTGGGATGAACTATACTCAGTCAGGCAATCAACACCGGTGAGGATGAATTAATCACTCTGTAAACAACTGAGACTAGTGAATCTCGGCCAGCTAGTAACCCGTGAGCTGTTGTATACTCTGTGGCAGTCGTCTGCTACAATGTGGGATGAACTATACTCAGTCAGGCAATCAACACCGGTGAGGATGAATGAATCACTCTGTAAACAACTGAGACTAGTGAATCTCGGCCAGCCAGTAACCCGAGAGCCGTTGTATAATCTGTGGCTGTCGTCTGCTACAATGTGGGATGAACTATACTCGGTCAGGCAATCAACACCGGTGAGGATGAATGAATCACTCTGTAAACAACTGAGACTAGTGAATCTCGGCCAGCCAGTAACCCGAGAGCTGTTGTATAATCTGTGGCAGTCGTCTGCTACAATGTGGGATGAACTATACTCAGTCAGGCAATCAACACCGGTGAGGATGAATGAATCACTCTGTAAACAACTGAGACTAGTGAATCTCGGCCAGCCAGTAACCCGAAAGCTGTTGTATAATCTGTGGCAGTCGTCGGCTACAATGTGGGATGAACTATACTCAGTCAGGCAATCAACACCGGTGAGGATGAATGAATCACTCTGTAAACAACTGAGACTAGTGAATCTCGGCCAGCCAGTAACCCGAGAGCTGTTGTATAATCTGTGGCAGTCGTCTGCTACAATGTGGGATGAACTATACTCAGTCAGGCAATCAACACCGGTGAGGATGAATGAATCACTCTGTAAACAACTGAGACTAGTGAATCTCGGCCAGCCAGTAACCCGAGAGCTGTTGTATACTCTGTGGCAGTCGTCTGCTACAATGTGGGATGAATTATACTCAGTCAGGCAATCAACACCGGTGAGGATGAATGAATCACTCTGTAAACAACTGAGACTAGTGAATCTCGGCCAGCCTGTAACCCGAGAGCTGTTGTATAATCTGTGGCAGTCGTCTGCTACAATGTGGGATGAACTATACTCAGTCAGGCAATCAACACCGGTGAGGATGAATGAATCACTCTGTAAACAACTGAGGCTAGTGAATCTCGGCCAGCCAGTAACCCGAGAGCTGTTGTATAATCTGTGGCAGTCGTCTGCTACAATGTGGGATGAACTATACTCAGTCAGGCAATCAACACTGGTGAGGATGAATGAATCACTCTGTAAACAACTGAGGCTAGTGAATCTCGGCCAGCCAGTAACCCGAGAGCTGTTGTATACTCTGTGGCAGTCGTCTGCTACAATGTGGGATGAACTATACTCAGTCAGGCAATCAACACCGGTGAGGATGAATGAATCACTCTGTAAACAACTGAGGCTAGTGAATCTCGGCCAGCCAGTAACCCGAGAGCTGTTGTATACTCTGTGGCAGTCGTCTGCTACAATGTGGGATGAACTATACTCAGTCAGGCAATCAACACCGGTGAGGATGAATGAATCACTCTGTAAACAACTGAGGCTAGTGAATCTCGGCCAGCCAGTAACCCGAGAGCTATTGTATAATCTGTGGCAGTCGTCTGCTACAATGTGGGATGAACTATACTCAGTCAGGCAATCAACACCGGTGAGGATGAATGAATCACTCTGTAAACAACTGAGACTAGTGAATCTCGGCCAGCCAGTAACCCGAGAGCTGCTGTATACTCTGTGGCAGTCGTCTGCTACAATGTGGGATTAACTATACTCAGTCAGGCAATCAACACCGGTGAGGATGAATGAATCACTCTGTAAACAACTGAGACTAGTGAATCTCGGCCAGCCAGTAACCCGAGAGCTGTTGTATAATCTGTGGCAGTCGTCTGCTACAATGTGGGATGAACTATACTCAGTCAGGCAATCAACACCGGTGAGGATGAATGAATCACTCTGTAAACAACTGAGACTAGTGAATCTTGGCCAGCCAGTAACCCGAGAGCTGTTATATACTCTGTGGCAGTCGTCTGCTACAATGTGGGATGAACTATACTCAGTCAGGCAATCAACACCGGTGAGGATGAATGAATCACTCTGTAAACAACTGAGACTAGTGAATCTCGGCCAGCCAGTAACCCGAGAGCTGTTGTATACTCTGTGGCAGTCGTCTGCTACAATGTGGGATGAACTATACTCAGTCAGGCAATCAACACCGGTGAGGATGAATGAATCACTCTGTAAACAACTGAGACTAGTGAATCTCGGCCAGCCAGTAACCCGAGAGCTGTTGTGTACTCTGTGGCAGTCGTCTGCTACAATGTGGGATGAACTATACTCAGTCAGGCAATCAACACCGGTGAGGATGAATGAATCACTCTGTAAACAACTGAGACTAGTGAATCTCGGCCAGCTAGTAACCCGTGAGCTGTTGTATACTCTGTGGCAGTCGTCTGCTACAATGTGGGATGAACTATACTCAGTCAGGCAATCAACACCGGTGAGGATGAATGAATCACTCTGTAAACAACTGAGACTAGTGAATCTCGGCCAGCCAGTAACCCGAGAGCTGTTGTATAATCTGTGGCTGTCGTCTGCTACAATGTGGGATGAACTATACTCGGTCAGGCAATCAACACCGGTGAGGATGAATGAATCACTCTGTAAACAACTGAGACTAGTGAATCTCGGCCAGCCAGTAACCCGAGAGCTGTTGTATAATCTGTGGCAGTCGTCTGCTACAATGTGGGATGAACTATACTCAGTCAGGCAATCAACACCGGTGAGGATGAATGAATCACTCTGTAAACAACTGAGGCTAGTGAATCTCGGCCAGCCAGTAACCAGAGAGCTGTTGTATAATCTGTGGCAGTCGTCTGCTACAATGTGGGAAGAACTATACTCAGTCAGGCAATCAACACTGGTGAGGATGAATGAATCACTCTGTTAACAACTGAGGCTAGTGAATCTCGGCCAGCCAGTAACCCGAGAGCTGTTGTATACTCTGTGGCAGTCGTCTGCTACAATGTGGGATGAACTATACTCAGTCAGGCAATCAACACCGGTGAGGATGAATGAATCACTCTGTAAACAACTGAGGCTAGTGAATCTCGGCCAGCCAGTAACCCGAGAGCTGTTGTATAATTTGTGGCAGTCGTCTGCTACAATGTGGGATGAACTATACTCAGTCAGGCAATCAACACCGGTGAGGATGAATGAATCACTCTGTAAACAACTGAGGCTAGTGAATCTCGGCCAGCCAGTAACCCGAGAGCTGTTGTATAATTTGTGGCAGTCGTCTGCTACAATGTGGGATGAACTATACTCAGTCAGGCAATCAACACCGGTGAGGATGAATGAATCACTCTGTAAACAACTGAGGCTAGTGAATCTCGGCCAGCCAGTAACCCGAGAGCTGTTGTATACTCTGTGGCAGTCGTCTGCTACAATGTGGGATGAACTATACTCAGTCAGGCAATCAACACCGGTGAGGATGAATGAATCACTCTGTAAACAACTGAGACTAGTGAATCTCGGCCAGCCAGTAACCCGAGAGCTGTTGTATACTCTGTGGCAGTCGTCTGCTACAATGTGGGATGAACTATACTCAGTCAGGCAATCAACACCGGTGAGGATGAATGAATCACTCTGTAAACAACTGAGACTAGTGAATCTCGGCCAGCCAGTAACCCGAGAGCTGTTGTATACTCTGTGGCAGTCGTCTGCTACAATGTGGGATGAACTATACTCAGTCAGGCAATCAACACCGGTGAGGATGAATGAATCACTCTGTAAACAACTGAGACTAGTGAATCTCGGCCAGCCAGTAACCCGAAAGCTGTTGTATAATCTGTGGCAGTCGTCTGCTACAATGTGGGATGAACTATACTTAGTCAGGCAATCAACACCGGTGAGGATGAATGAATCACTCTGTAAACAACTGAGACTAGAGGATCTCGGCCAGCCAGTAACCCGAGAGCTGTTGTATACTCTGTGGCAGTCGTCTGCTACAATGTGGGATGAACTATACTCAGTCAGGCAATCAACACTGGTGAGGATGAATGAATCACTCTGTAAACAACTGAGACTAGTGAATCTCGGCCAGCCAGTAACCCGAGAGCTGTTGTATAATCTGTGGCAGTCGTCTGCTACAATGTGGGATGAACTATACTCAGTCAGGCAATTAACACTGGTGAGGATGAATGAATCACTCTGTAAACAACTGAGACTAGTGAATGTCGGCCAGCCAGTAACCCGAGAGCTGTTGTATAATCTGTGGCAGTCGTCTGCTACAATGTGGGATGAACTATACTCAGTCAGGCAATCAACACTGGTGAGGATGAATGAATCACTCTGTAAACAACTGAGACTAGTGAATCTCGGCCAGCCAGTAACCCGAGAGCTGTTGTATAATTTGTGGCAGTCGTCTGCTACAATGTGGGATGAACTATACTCACTCAGGCAATCAACACTGGTGAGGATGAATGAATCACTCTGTAAACAACTGAGACTAGTGAATCTCGGCCAGCCAGTAACCCGAGAGCTGTTGTATAATATGTGGCTGTCGTCTGCTACAATGTGGGATGAACTATACTCAGTCAGGCAATCAACACCGGTGAGGATGAATGAATCACTCTGTTAACAACTGAGACTAGTGAATCTCGGCCAGCCAGTAACCCGAGAGCTGTTGTATAATCTGTGGCAGTCGTCTGCTACAATGTGGGATGAACTATACTCAGTCAGGCAATCAACACCGGTGAGGATGAATGAATCACTCTGTAAACAACTGAGACTAGTGAATCTCGGCCAGCCAGTAACCCGAGAGCTGTTGTATAATCTGTGGCAGTCGTCTGCTACAATGTGGGATGAACTATACTCAGTCAGGCAATCAACACCGGTGAGGATGAATGAATCACTCTGTAAACAACTGAGGCTAGTGAATCTCGGCCAGCCAGTAACCCGAGAGCTGTTGTATAATCTGTGGCAGTCGTCTGCTACAATGTGGGATGAACTATACTCAGTCAGGCAATCAACACTAGTGAGGATGAATGAATCACTCTGTAAACAACTGAGGCTAGTGAATCTCGGCCAGCCAGTAACCCGAGAGCTGTTGTATACTCTGTGGCAGTCGTCTGCTACAATGTGGGATGAACTATACTCAGTCAGGCAATCAACACCGGTGAGGATGAATGAATCACTCTGTAAACAACTGAGGCTAGTGAATCTCGGCCAGCCAGTAACCCGAGAGCTGTTGTATACTCTGTGGCAGTCGTCTGCTACAATGTGGGATGAACTATACTCAGTCAGGCAATCAACACCGGTGAGGATGAATGAATCACTCTGTAAACAACTGAGGCTAGTGAATCTCGGCCAGCCAGTAACCCGAGAGCTGTTGTATACTCTGTGGCAGTCGTCTGCTACAATGTGGGATGAACTATACTCAGTCAGGCAATCAACACCGGTGCGGATGAATGAATCACTCTGTAAACAACTGAGACTAGTGAATCTCGGCCAGCCAGTAACCCGAGAGCTGCTGTATACTCTGTGGCAGTCGTCTGCTACAATGTGGGATGAACTATACTTAGTCAGGCAATCAACACCGGTGAGGATGAATGAATCACTCTGTAAACAACTGAGACTAGTGAATCTCGGCCAGCCAGTAACCCGAGAGCTGTTGTATAATCTGTGGCAGTCGTCTGCTACACTGTGGGATGAACTATACTCAGTCAGGCAACCAACACCGGTGAGGATGAATGAATCACTCTGTAAACAACTGAGACTAGTGAATCTCGGCCAGCCAGTAACCCGAGAGCTGTTGTATACTCTGTGGCAGTCGTCTGCTACAATGTGGGATGAACTATACTCAGTCAGGCAATCAACACCGGTGAGGATGAATGAATCACTCTGTAAACAACTGAGACTAGTGAATCTCGGCCAGCCAGTAACCCGAGAGCTGTTGTATACTCTGTGGCAGTCGTCTGCTACAATGTGGGATGAACTATACTCAGTCAGGCAATCAACACCGGTGAGGATGAATGAATCACTCTGTAAACAACTGAGACTAGTGAATCTCGGCCAGCCAGTAACCCGAGAGCTGTTGTGTACTCTGTGGCAGTCGTCTGCTACAATGTGGGATGAACTATACTCAGTCAGGCAATCAACACCGGTGAGGATGAATGAATCACTCTGTAAACAACTGAGACTAGTGAATCTCGGCCAGCCAGTAACCCGAGAGCCGTTGTATAATCTGTGGCTGTCGTCTGCTACAATGTGGGATGAACTATACTCGGTCAGGCAATCAACACCGGTGAGGATGAATGAATCACTCTGTAAACAACTGAGACTAGTGAATCTCGGCCAGCCAGTAACCCGAGAGCCGTTGTATAATCTGTGGCTGTCGTCTACTACAATGTGGGATGAACTATACTCGGTCAGGCAATCAACACCGGTGAGGATGAATGAATCACTCTGTAAACAACTGAGACTAGTGAATCTCGGCCAGCCAGTAACCCGAGAGCTGTTGTATAATCTGTGGCAGTCGTCTGCTACAATGTGGGATGAACTATACTCAGTCAGGCAATCAACACCGGTGAGGATGAATGAATCACTCTGTAAACAACTGAGACTAGTGAATCTCGGCCAGCCAGTAACCCGAAAGCTGTTGTATAATCTGTGGCAGTCGTCGGCTACAATGTGGGATGAACTATACTTAGTCAGGCAATCAACACCGGTGAGGATGAATGAATCACTCTGTAAACAACTGAGACTAGAGAATCTCGGCCAGCCAGTAACCCGAGAGCTGTTGTATACTCTGTGGCAGTCGTCTGCTACAATGTGGGATGAACTATACTCAGTCAGGCAATCAACACTGGTGAGGATGAATGAATCACTCTGTAAACAACTGAGACTAGTGAATCTCGGCCAGCCAGTAACCCGAGAGCTGTTGTATACTCTGTGGCAGTCGTCTGCTACAATGTGGGATGAATTATACTCAGTCAGGCAATCAACACCGGTGAGGATGAATGAATCACTCTGTAAACAACTGAGACTAGTGAATCTCGGCCAGCCTGTAACCCGAGAGCTGTTGTATAATCTGTGGCAGTCGTCTGCTACAATGTGGGATGAACTATACTCAGTCAGGCAATCAACACCGGTGAGGATGAATGAATCACTCTGTAAACAACTGAGGCTAGTGAATCTCGGCCAGCCAGTAACCCGAGAGCTGTTGTATAATCTGTGGCAGTCGTCTGCTACAATGTGGGATGAACTATACTCAGTCAGGCAATCAACACTGGTGAGGATGAATGAATCACTCTGTAAACAACTGAGGCTAGTGAATCTCGGCCAGCCAGTAACCCGAGAGCTGTTGTATACTCTGTGGCAGTCGTCTGCTACAATGTGGGATGAACTATACTCAGTCAGGCAATCAACACCGGTGAGGATGAATGAATCACTCTGTAAACAACTGAGGCTAGTGAATCTCGGCCAGCCAGTAACCCGAGAGCTGTTGTATACTCTGTGGCAGTCGTCTGCTACAATGTGGGATGAACTATACTCAGTCAGGCAATCAACATCGGTGAGGATGAATGAATCACTCTGTAAACAACTGAGGCTAGTGAATCTCGGCCAGCCAGTAACCCGAGAGCTGTTGTATACTCTGTGGCAGTCGTCTGCTACAATGTGGGATGAACTATACTCAGTCAGGCAATCAACACCGGTGAGGATGAATGAATCACTCTGTAAACAACTGAGACTAGTGAATCTCGGCCAGCCAGTAACCCGAGAGCTGTTGTATACTCTGTGGCAGTCGTCTGCTACAATGTGGGATGAACTATACTCAGTCAGGCAATCAACACCGGTGAGGATGAATTAATCACTCTGTAAACAACTGAGACTAGTGAATCTCGGCCAGCCAGTAACCCGAGAGCTGTTGTGTACTCTGTGGCAGTCGTCTGCTACAATGTGGGATGAACTATACTCAGTCAGGCAATCAACACCGGTGAGGATGAATGAATCACTCTGTAAACAACTGAGACTAGTGAATCTCGGCCAGCTAGTAACCCGTGAGCTGTTGTATACTCTGTGGCAGTCGTCTGCTACAATGTGGGATGAACTATACTCAGTCAGGCAATCAACACCGGTGAGGATGAATGAATCACTCTGTAAACAACTGAGACTAGTGAATCTCGGCCAGCCAGTAACCCGAGAGCTGTTGTATAATCTGTGGCTGTCGTCTGCTACAATGTGGGATGAATTATACTCGGTCAGGCAATCAACACCGGTGAGGATGAATGAATCACTCTGTAAACAACTGAGACTAGTGAATCTCGGCCAGCCAGTAACCCGAGAGCTGTTGTATAATCTGTGGCAGTCGTCTGCTACAATGTGGGATGAACTATACTCAGTCAGGCAATCAACACCGGTGAGGATGAATGAATCACTCTGTAAACAACTGAGGCTAGTGAATCTCGGCCAGCCAGTAACCAGAGAGCTGTTGTATAATCTGTGGCAGTCGTCTGCTACAATGTGGGATGAACTATACTCAGTCAGGCAATCAACACTGGTGAGGATGAATGAATCACTCTGTAAACAACTGAGGCTAGTGAATCTCGGCCAGCCAGTAACCCGAGAGCTGTTGTATACTCTGTGGCAGTCGTCTGCTACAATGTGGGATGAACTATACTCAGTCAGGCAATCAACACCGGTGAGGATGAATGAATCACTCTGTAAACAACTGAGGCTAGTGAATCTCGGCCAGCCAGTAACCCGAGAGCTGTTGTATAATTTGTGGCAGTCGTCTGCTACAATGTGGGATGAACTATACTCAGTCAGGCAATCAACACCGGTGAGGATGAATGAATCACTCTGTAAACAACTGAGGCTAGTGAATCTCGGCCAGCCAGTAACCCGAGAGCTGTTGTATAATCTGTGGCAGTCGTCTGCTACAATGTGGGATGAACTATACTCAGTCAGGCAATCAACACCGGTGAGGATGAATGAATCACTCTGTAAACAACTGAGGCTAGTGAATCTCGGCCAGCCAGTAACCCGAGAGCTGTTGTATACTCTGTGGCAGTCGTCTGCTACAATGTGGGATGAACTATACTCAGTCAGGCAATCAACACCGGTGAGGATGAATGAATCACTCTGTAAACAACTGAGACTAGTGAATCTCGGCCAGCCAGTAACCCGAGAGCTGTTGTATACTCTGTGGCAGTCGTCTGCTACAATGTGGGATGAACTATACTCAGTCAGGCAATCAACACCGGTGAGGATGAATGAATCACTCTGTAAACAACTGAGGCTAGTGAATCTCGGCCAGCAAGTAACCCGAGAGCTGTTGTATACTCTGTGGCAGTCGTCTGCTACAATGTGGGATGAACTATACTCAGTCAGGCAATCAACACCGGTGAGGATGAATGAATCACTCTGTAAACAACTGAGGCTAGAGAATCTCGGCCAGCCAGTAACCCGAGAGCTGTTGTATACTCAGTGGTACAGTCGTCTGCTACAATGTGGGATGAACTATACTCAGTCAGGCAATCAACACCGGTGAGGATGAATGAATCACTCTGTAAACAACTGAGGCTAGTGAATCTCGGCCAGCCAGTAACCCGAGAGCTGTTGTTTGTCAGGAGGAGTAAACAACTCGATTGCAACACCTCCTGGCCTCCAACGGCGGTCGCTTGTCAATGGCACAGTCTGCTACCTAAACACTGTTTTAAATGGAGAACGTCTCGGGTAACAGAAAAACATAGATAAGCGAATGAAATTTAACACTCTTATAGTAGAATTATTACTTTTTATTTTGCTTTGTTACAATGACAGTTGAACCATAATATAACCACGTGAGTTCTTACATTTTACAGTTTTTACATCTGTTTCTAATTTCATTAAAATATACAAACGCAAAAATCGTATTTCACTAAGTTTAGGTTTATTTTCAATTAGACACGACAATTTGAAAGTTTTTTTACTAAAGTTAGATCAAATTTTTAGCATCGATGGTTTTTATTTAAGATTTAATCAGATTAAACATTTACGTCGAGTCGTTAATATTCAGAGTGTTAAGTCTGTTAAGTGCACAAAGTAAAATTTACAGCCGCAATCGTGCCACAGACGTCGTCATAAATCTGCGCTGAACGACTGAACGCACTGAGCTGCCACCACTCCACTGGGCTGCCACACAGAAACGATGGTATACTGTCTAGGAGATAGGATAATTATTTAGACGCGTAAAAAGGATTACAATTAATGACAGTCGATCCGCGTCACTTGTAAAATCCTTCTCTCGATGTTTGGAAGAAAAAAAAGTACATTATCCTGCGATATGAAAGTGTTTGTGTTTAACCCACGACTTATACCGTTGTTATACTGTTAAAGCAATTTATAATTTTCACACAAATTGGTAATTTCATGATTAAACTGAGTATCTTTAAGTCACTATAAAAAGAACTAATTTCACAAAGAATGCCTAGTAGTTGTTTAACAACCTCTTATGAATTTTACTTTTTTTTATTTAAAGTTGCATTGAGTTTTTCAAAACAACAATTCAGTTTATAAATGAAAAAGCCGTTGCCCGCCAAGGCTTCGCCCGTGATGGGTAATAAAATCTCTTTGAAGAGCAACGCAATCTTCTTTCTTAAGAATCAT
The DNA here is from genome assembly GCA_030545055.2 of Neoaliturus tenellus. Lineage (NCBI taxonomy): Eukaryota > Metazoa > Arthropoda > Insecta > Hemiptera > Cicadellidae > Neoaliturus > Neoaliturus tenellus. The sequence goes on from CM061531.1 coordinate 142,392,312, forward strand.
ATTGAAACTTTGAAGTAGTGTGATCGGAACCCTGAAGGAGTATTGCAAAAACTTTTCTTAGTGATGATCACCTATGAGCAAAGAGGAACGACCATTTCAAATTTCGGTTGTTTATGACACGGACACAGGGTCCCAGACCCAGGGTAAAATCACCAAGTATATGAAAATTTAAATATTTTATTGACGACGACACAGGGATCCAGGCCAGGCCCTAATTTTTACTGGGGCCCTGTGTCGTCCAATGCAAATCAGGGTGGGGACCTAAAATAACCATGCCAAATTTCAACACTCACACAGTGGAAGAATTAGTGATAAAGATCGATTGATCAAATACTGACAAATTGTATTTTCATGGGCACTACGATTTAGTTTTTCTACAAAATAGTAAACTATCACCGAGCGAGGTTTTAAGACCCGTTACTCTGATAAATGCGGCTTATTGCCCTGCACAGGACCCTGTAGTAATAATTATTTGTTTATAATATATTTTAAGCACGCAGTGCAAGTAATGCATATAACATTTTATCTTTTTTATACTTAGCCATACAAACAAATCGTGTTTAGAAATTTTCATCCATACAAAATATCAAAACTCGTTAAAATATTTTTCTTTCTGTTACAAAGTGAAAGTTGGAATAAAATTGTACAGAACACCTCACGAGAACTGAAAATCAATAGATGTATGGTGCAACACCTGCACGGGTGACGCCAATCAGACACGGCTGATGGCCATACTTTCCTCGCGAATTCATTGTTAAAAGGTTCACAAACTTTTGGGTGAATGTAGTGTGTCGTAGTAATATAGTAGTGATACAGTAAAAATAATCTAAAAAATGGAAAAAATTCCATCGAGTATATTTTTATTAATTTTATTGGTGATGTGGTCATATAAAATATTCTACATTCACCTGCATGCAGAGAACATCTCATCAATATATTGAGCGATGAGAAACGTACAATTTTGAATAATGAAACTCTGAACCACCACGCAGACATTCCGACTCCAACTGCGGTGGAGGTGAAAGCACGTCAGCTGGAGAGCTCAAATTGCGCATCCGAGGGGGGCTTTGGTGGTTATTTCTGTGGCGACAAAAATAACACCATTACTGATTGTTGTCATGTGGTGCGGGGTGAGCGATACTTTGCCTTCTGTTGGGGCTTTAATATGGCGAAAAATATTCGGGATTTAAAGTCTATACTCTTACTTCACCATTGGTAAGGCTACTTGGTTATTCTTGAATATTTAGAGTTCCATGTGAATTTCTTATATACACTGGTGCATTTACATAGTTTATTAAGTGATATACTAGGAGCAAACAAAAAATTTAGTAAAACTGGCCGTGAATCTTCTGCAACTGATAGGTGTAGGCTAACTTTAAAACATATTCGCTCGTGGATGCTCTTATCACAGAAAAGCTAAAATTTATTATTCTGTGCTCGTAGTAAATAACTGACAAAACACATACAATAGATTTAATTCGCCTAAATTAACTTGGCGCGGAGTCCCTCCCCTCTCGTTAACTGTTGAAGTAAGATCCTCTGTTCCCGAATGCATGCTAAATGGGTACAGTGGTAAATGGGTACAAGCGTCAAATGGGTACAGCTTGGGGTGACAGGTCTTTAATGACCGTTTGACGAGGGTTTGATGCGAAGGCCATGAACAGAGGGAGTGGCAAATGGGTACACTACCTGCCTCGGCAGGGGCGGCGCGGCGGCGACGGTAGCGGCCTGCCTCGGCCGGGGAGACACGGACACGGCGGGGGCTTACCACGCATTAGAATACAGTACTTATAGTGTTTATGTGACCTAATAATCTCTTAACATTAATATAATGTCATTTTGCGAGTTCTGCAAAATTTTGTTAGTAGGCTACTGTAGTTATATTCATACCACTTACTTTACAGTCTTCTTCCATTTACTTTATTCTAGTGATAAAATTTTTTTAAGAAGACGTATTTGACACGGTTTTCCACCCGCCCCGCGTGGTGAAACACTCCGGTTATCTCAACAGAGAGATACAGCGCTACACCACGGTCCGGATGGGATACACAGTGTAGAACATCTACCACGGAGTTCGTAACAAAGAAATATATAAATATTAATACTGTATATATGTGTTAGGGTTGTTATATTTTATTTCAAATCAAATCGTAGGTTGTATTTTAAAAACACACCCTGTGTTAGGCCTACTTTCTCTCTCTTATTCAGACTAGCCGACCCTTTGTTTTTAGTTATTTGAAGCATTATACTTAAGGTCCAATGTCTTTTTATCTGACCATTAATTAACTAAATGAGAAGTATTTTTGTGTACTGTATTTTAAAACAACAGGAACTTTTTTTATTTCATTACGTTGTAGCGAACTATGTTGTGGCTTTAAAATGTTATGATAAAAACATAAAAATGAAATTGAGTGTAAATCGAGTCTTAGCGGTCAGGCGATGTTTCTTTGCCGTTAAAATTGAATATTTTGTATAGATTGAGTGGTTTGCTGGTATGCTTCTGCTTGAACCTTAGTTCAGCCGCGATGTTTTCAGGTGTAGCGCTCCCTCAAAACAAATATTTATTTAAGTTAAGATTAATGTTTTCATTAATGTTTCACGTTTTATTAAAATTTAATGAGTTAGTTTGACACTGTTAGTGTAACTTAGTTCATCAATGATAAGTTACATCTTTTACTACTTGCAATCATTAAGGCTTTGTATCTCCTTAATCCGATATTGTTTAACAATAACAAAAGTATTGTACTATGACATTTTTCCGCGTTTTGAGAAAACCCATTTAGGCCTACGCTCTAAACGGCAATTATATTTGTTTTGGATTCTATATGCATAGCCCAAATAATGAGCTGTCTCAACCACTTCCATCGCGATCGCGAAAATAACACTCAACCACGGAAGGATCTCTGGAGAGGTTGGTCCTGACCACTCAATCGCCAAAAACCGAATGAGAAAAGAAAGTGCCACCCCTACCTCAGATACCATTTCAGATGAACTCTGACTAGTTTAAAATTCCATGAATTGCATAACGGGAAACGCAACAGTTGGAAATTCCGCGCCGCGCATAAAATACCCCTAGCGGAGCAGGGTTGCTGCAAAACAATACCGGCTACCTGTAAGGGATGAAGCTGTGTTGCTTTGTATCTGCATAAAGACTCTCGTCTTGATTTTTACGTAACAAAACTGAAATTGTCATCAGTGAACTCTAAAAATTAAACAAAGTTGTTACTCATTAAACTAAGTTGTTGACGATATAAATCTAAACTTCTTGATTTTAATTGACATCAATACCGGGTGTCCCCCAGAGCACACGTACACCGTGCACCCTATTTAAAATTTATGGTTTACAAAAACCCAAATTGTGCTGTTATTGGAAAACCGTTTACGCTTTATCAATTAACATTTATTTCAATGTCAGGGTGTACCAAAAATAACCTATCCAGACCGGTAGTCACTAATTTTGTAGTAATAAAAAAAGCCTCCAAATTTTATAACATTTTTTGATTATACGCGTAAGTTGTTTAAACGATTAAGTCTCAATGTTCTAGAATGTAGATAGTACAATGGTAACCGAGTCTTGCTCGTTGATTCTGCGTTACTTTATTCAAAACAAACGCTTAAAAGTAGCATTATTTAATTTTTGTATACCTTAAGCTGCTATTTCCTTGCCTTGATAACAACCCAGTACTATACCAGGTTAACCGAGCCTGGCTCGGTTTTAATTCAATATAGTGTCACGGTAATAGAGCTACCGTATTAATTTCCTTCAACAACCAATTATACCACTTCACAAATAACAGCTGTTTCAAAAAGTCTGCTTGCTTAACATTAATGTTCCTTTATTTTTGTATACCTTTCGTTGTTATTTCGTTACCAAAATAGCAACCCATTTAACACCAATTTACACAAAATTTGATTTTTTCTTGAATTGATTCATTTCTAAACTTATTTTTGGACCAAAACACTCTTAAATGCAAAGTTGAAGCAAAATCTACCCGCTAGATTTCGAGATCGTGGAACACACATCCCTTCAGACATTGCTCGTATTATACGAGTAGTTTAGGATAAACCAAAGATTAAGCAATGGCAAATTTTTAAGAAAGAAAACTATTTTTCTGGGGTTGGTGCTGTTTTAAACTTGTTTTCTGATGGAACACTCTCAAATGCAAAGTTTAAGCAGCATCTACACGCTAGATTTCGAATCATGGAAAATACATTGCTTCAGACACTGCTCATATTAATACAGGGTATATAAAGTTTAAGACGCGGCAAAATATCAGTTTCTTAATCTAGTTTGAATTGTATAGGGAGTGATTCACGATGAAAAGCAGTTTTTTCCTTCGTTAGAAACACTGTTAAATAGCCTTGGCATGATTGCTCTAGTATAATGTTCTTTAAGAAATGCTACAAATACTTATTAGTATACATAGTCCGCCAGTCTGAATCGGAGAAAGAGTATAGGCCTAATACAAGGTGTTTCTTTTAAAACACAACCCACGATTTGATTTGAAATCAAATATAAAAGACTTCTTTGTTACGAATTCAGTAATAGATTTTCTACATGTTCTAAATGTTAAGAGATTATTAGGTCACATAAACACTATAAGTACTGTATTCTAATGTGTGGTAAGCCCCCGCCGTGTCCGTGTCTCCCCGGCCGAGGCCGGCCGCTGCCGCCGCCGCCGCGCCGCCCCTGCCGAGGCAGGTAGTGTACCCATTTGCCACTCCCTCTGTTCATGGCCTTCGCATCAAACCCTCGTCAAACGGTCATTAAATACCTGTCACCCCAAGCTGTACCCATTTGACGCTTGTACCCATTTACCACTGTACCCATTTAGCACGACACCTCTGTTCCCATAGACTCAGATGGTCCAGACTTTAATCGCATTACACTGGTTTACTACTCATTATTGTAAAAGCCCCGTGACTCGCGCGCCGTGTAACAAGTCATTTAGCGGGCTAATCTCGTTACGAGCGGCCGTAACATTAACAAGTGCGAGTTTACTGCGCAATAACGTTAAAGCGCCGGAACTGCTCATTAATGGGCCCGCAATTGAAGTGTTTCACGTTTGTTTTCACAGGTCGGACCTACTGCTCCGGTCAACACACATTTTAAGGGAAATAATTAATTAGAGACGCAAAAAATACCTAATCATAAATTATAAACTGCGTAGAGGTTGTGGAATTACTTTCTAGACGTGATTTCAGGTTATGCTTTTTAATGGGACTGTATAATATAGTATAGGGAATGAACATAAACTCTTGAGCGAAGCGAACCTCGCCCCTTTTCTTATCATTAAAAACTTATAATCTTATTTCATTCCAACTTCCTTGTCGTAACATGATTATTCCACCAGCTGTTTATGAGCGCATTGTGAGTAATAAGAGTAAACACTCATAACACTCATAAGTGGACGATAATGTCGGTAATCGAAGGAGAGTCGAGAGTGTGGAGAGTAGTGCAACTAAGTTGTTTACGCACAGAAACCAACATTAGTGTCGAGTTACATAAACACACACACACAGTGTCAGCGAGTCTCGATTGTAGCACCAACTAACAAGGAAGTGATCAATTTCTAACTTTGAACCAATATTAGAAAATAATAGAAAATATTGAATCCTTAGTTATGTAAATAATTGCAAGAAAAGTTTTTCTTCTTGCAGCCAACATTTCTACCGACAAGCTCAAAATAAATTATTTTCTTGAATAGTCTAGACAATCTTTAAAATGAACAAAACACTATGAACTACGAAAAACAGGCAGTGACTGGCCGGAATTCAAGATAGCTCAGGAACAGCAATTACAAGAAATGACGAAGCAAAAGTTTTATCCTCTTCTCGCAGTGTCAAATGAATATAGGCTACAAAACTACGACTGACATAAATTCAACAATGGAGAACAATATAATAGTAACGTAACATTAAAATAAAACCAATAGTATTTTAAACTAATTTTAAATGTCTATTTAAAGCCTGAGGTAGTGTCGTAGTATGGTATAGGTTGTGCGGTGTGGGGTGTCTGAATAAATAACCTCTTGATATGATAGTTTGCAAAGGTATGTTTTTGTTTTTAGTGTACATCCAAAATCTACAAGGGTTTGTAACATTATTTTTACAAAAATAATATTACAAAATAATGGAACCATTCTGCATGAATTTCGGTTAAATGTTACTTGTATGACAACCTATTTAATTCAATCAATAGCGCAATATTCTAATACACAATGCATGTTTTACTATGGATAAAATGTGATAAACATAGTCTCAAAATAAATATTTGGTTTGCTGAATTAAGAGTTAACATTATATAAAACCCATTACGGTGGTATAGCTAATCAAGACAATAAAAAAAATCTACCATTTTCATCGAGTTACCAGGGCAATAAACTGCGATTATTATACGGTCTTATAAATTACATGTTACGCAACATTATACGCAACTTTACTTTAAACTTGCTGAATTGTTTGTAACTAACCCACCTCAACACCACGAATTGTTATCCTATTATCACGATTCAAACATTTCTTAAAATTGATACAATGAAGTAAGCTGAATCCTCTTTATCTTATCACTGAACAAACATAACCGTAATGTTTTCAGTAAACTTTCAAATCTCTGTTAATTCCAAGTTGTAAACTTACTAGGTAGGCCTACTTTAAAACTCGCCATTAAGAGAAAGAGTAGCTACATAAGACGCCGTTTACGACTTCGATTAACCAAAAGTTGATGGCACTTTGTGAAAAAGAAAAAAGTTGGCAGTTCGAAAATAAACTTAGTCCAAGCCAAGAAATAGGCTGTTTTGAGTTTTTGAAAGTCTCTAAAACAGACAGATGTTAACTGCTTTGCGGACCAATTTAGTGTTTGACCAACGAGGAGACGGACCTCATTATCAGTTGCATCAGCACCATATACAGCAAGCACACCAATATCGTAGAAGTCGCCCAATTCGTGTCGACGGTCGACGGTCCGCTCAACACTCGGGACTCGGGGCTACGGGACCACGAGACAACGCGTCCATCGAGTTTGGAGGGCCCCTTTGTTCCGCATTTCCATGACAATCGCCCCGCAATATTTCATTCCCCGGTCGTCGACGACGAATTCTTCCACTTCTTTCATTGTCCGGCCAAAAAGCCCTACAGTTGGAATTGTTGTTCACATCGTTCCAAGAACTTAATTGATTATTTTTGTAATTAATTTCTCACGATTGTTTGTAAGACAAATTTATTTTGGTGCGTTAGGCTACATGTAGGCCTAACAATTTCAAACCACGTAAAAACATTAATTTTGTGAAGAGTTTTATTTTTTTCACAAATTACAAGTAGGGGCCTATGTTGTTGCTAACGGGTTGATTACTTTTTTTCGAAACTCAACAATTTAAGAGGAAATCAAGTGGCAATTAACAACAGTCAGATATAACACCAATGTGTGCTTTATGATCACTCCCTAAAACTTAACATAACTGAAAAAGGTATATTAAGCAAAGTAATGTATTCCAGAACACACAAACACGAATGAATGGATCTCCTGTCTACGAATATTTGAATTTTCAATCATTTAAAAAACAAATAAAAAAATAGTATAGGCCTATACTGTACCTATAAAAAATAGTCGTAATTCAACACGTACGAATGAATTAAACTGTAAAACGTATTTAATTGACTTTATGGTATCTGATCTATTACAAAAATAATCTAGTCATTAAGTCAATCACAAAAGTAACAAAAGAATCACAGAAGAAATAATTGTAAAATCGAGTGCTAGTTCAACAAAAATACAAATGGTGATCGAAGAAACAAAGTTGAAGAGCACATTCATAATGAAAGGATTTGCATGGTCCGACCACTGGGAAGTCGGGGACGATCAGTTTAAACGTAAAAAATCAGGCGGAAAACTTGTTGAATGGGCTGCGAGAGTCGCGTATCACCCGCAGTTGTGCTGTGACGTTGTGATGACGATTATGACGCGGGAGGGAAGCACGCGCGGAACCGGTTGCTGCTTTGATCAAGAACCGAGCCGAACAGACCGCAGTAAAAAACAAATAACTCAAGCGACAAACACCATGACCGGGTCCTGACGGTTAAATTAAACAGAACTGGTCCTGGAATGACGGTTATGATGATGAGAGAGAAGGCCCGCACGAGACTGGTCACCTTTTCATAGTAGTTAGATTTGGCCACTTCTGGCTCAGGCCAGCTGCCCCGGAAGCCACGTGCCGGGGCACATAGCTTCCGGTCGTATATTAAATGAGGGGTGAGGAGGTGGGGTGAGCGTTTGAAGTAGATTTGCGCATAAATTAAAAGTTAGTTCAAGACCGAAATTCAACAATTTGGGGTTGAACAAAATGTGCGCATAAAATAACCGGGTTCAACTAAAACATCGCATAAATTAAAAGTTAGTTCAAAACTGAAATTCAACTTGATAATTGGGTTACGGAAAGTATGTCAAGGTCATCCCGAGTAAGTTTTAAAAAAGCCTATCCCGCTACCACAGGAAATAGTTCTGAGAGTTGAACTATCCGGTGATAGCGGGATAGGTAGATTTAAGTTTTGAACTTTATTCGTAAAAACAAATACAATCAATGTGCAAAAACAAATACAATCAATGTGCAATACAAGTTGAATTTTTGTGATGAAATACGGAGTTGTAAAAGCAAACGCCGACGACGAGGATAAGGTACAGGCAGAGTCCCCAGATGACATACTTGACAAGTTTGAAGAAACGTAATATTTCGAGTTGGTTTTCCCGTTCCAATTGCAAACGTTTAATTTCCAATTTCAATTTTTCTTCTTTCATCTTTTCCTCTTCCATCCTTGTGACGAAGGAAACTTCATCCATCATATCCATCTTTAGTGTTGTTTTTTGGTGTTTGAAATTTTGAAACAAGTGATGTTGATAGTTCAAATGTTGGAGACGGAATGAGAAGTGAAAGCGAGGAACGTTAGTTAAACGAAGAAGTGGTGGGGGGAAGTTGAATTACAAAGAGGTGGTGGGGGGAAGTTGAATCACAATGAAGTGGTGGGGGAAGGAGGTTGCTCACCATTTGCTTCCGTACTTGTTGTTGTCGTGTCTGATTGTAGAGGTGTAAGTGGAGTAAGATTAAGCAAACTATCTTCATCAGAACTGTCAACCTTATTACAAATAGGACAGGCGTAAGTTATTTCCAGATTCATTTTAACAGTGTTGAATTTACTAACAATTTCGTGTAAAGTATTAAATATTTCTTGCAAATCTTCTTTAGAATTTACTTCGAAACTAGAATTCATTCGTGCCAACGGAGAGTTGTTCATCGTGCGAGAGTCGGTGATTGAATGAAGATCGGTGCATAGGAAGGAGGCTTATTTGTCGGTGAGCATGAGCTTGTTATTAAATAAATAGCCAAGTTCCTCTTCTTCGTCTTTCAATTCAAATATTTTAGCTGAAGTAGTAGGCGTTGTTTCGTCTTCACTCGATGATGAAGAAAATTGAAATATCCTAGCTGAAGTAGTAGTCGTTGTTTCGTCTTCACTAGATGATGAAGAATCACGAGGACGTAAATAGTGAACATCAAGTCTGATCCATCTCATAGGATATCTATCCATGACAGAGAGCAAATTTTGAAATATTTCCTCCAATTCTTCTCTGTCAGTTATTATATGTTGAAACTTGACGAAAGGCGATCCCATGTTGTTAGTTAGAGTGTTGGAAGTGAAATAATACAAAGGCGGATTCAATAAGATACAAAACTTAAATTAATGGTGGGGGGAAGTCTAAAAACCAATGGTGGGGGGAAATCTCAAGGTCATCCAATTGAAGTTTTAAAAAAGAGTGTAAAACTAAAATTACACATTCGATTGTTCTACAGGATCGGAATACCAATCTGACCTGTATTTACATCTTTTTATCATATGTGTACAAAAATCATCTTGATGAGACTTGGTGCGTTGACAATGAGCTAAATCGAGAGGATGAAATTTGAAACATCTTTGAGGACAGCATGTATGAAAATATCTTGATTTGTAAAATTTGAAAGTTCGCAATTCCGGCGGCGGTAGTTGTTTTGTTTTGCACTTGCAGTAACAAGATCCAAAAAATTCACATTTAGTGCAAGCTAACCCGTCCACCATCATTGGTCCTAAATCTGTACATTGTTGTTCACAACAGTAACGAGGTTCGTACTTGTACTTTTGTTCTTCCATGTTGACGCTGCTGAGTCCAGTGAAAGAATAAGAGTGTATAGTGTTGAATAGTCAGTTTTATGTATTACAAAAAGTGGTGGGGGTAATTTCAAGGTCATCCAAACGAAGTTTTAAAAAATTATACCTTACTAATGTAAGGAATGTTTATACTTAAGAAGTTCATTTCTGTTTATCTTCTTCAGACTTTGTCTGTTTCTGTTTGTTTTCTTCAGCCTTTTTCTCTCTCTCCGCTTTAGCCATAGCGATAAGTTCTTCAGTCGATAGTGGATGTACTTCAGGAAATTTTAAAATTAATTTAGCTTGATATCCTTCTTTAGTTAATATATTTAAATCTTCGGTCATTTGTTCAACAGTGTTGTAATCTTTTCCATAGATCTTTCCATCAAGTTCAATCATCATTCTGTATAACATCTTTAAAATTAGGTGTTCACGCAGCGAGAGTCGGGAAGCGAATGATTATTTATACAAGTATCATTCCCTTTTTATCAACTTGACATTGATCACGTGAATCTTTAATTTTACTTGTTAAAAGTTATTTAACATTGGTAATACTTGTGAAACTTGATGTTATGTTGACCAGTCGGCGATGAAGATGTTGTAGGTTGTGTAGAAAGAAATACTTCATCATCGCAGTATTTTGTTTTAGTAAACATCCTTATATTAGTAGCACTAACATCAACAGTTAAGTGATAACCACCGGTAAGTAAAACTCGCATTTCGTTGGTTAAATCTTCAAGTTGTTCAAAACTCGTAATGGTGTTGGTATCGTAAGATGCACACTTGACCTTTAGGGACATGTTGAAGTTTTGTATTTAGTTATAGAGAGCGAGATGTGTACGGTACGAAAGCTAGTCGTAGACTGATGAATTTCACAAGTTGATTTTCACTTTTATTATCACACAAAATTGGGTCAAGGTCATCCCGTGGAATTTTTAAAAAAAGCAACATATTGCTATGTACAAAGACATAACAATATGTTGCTTCTTTTATCTTTTTTTTTTGTTTTATATCATCTTTATTGAGAAACCATTACAAACACATATATTTACAATGCTATGTACAAACTAGTTAGTAGAAGGTGTTACATGAATAGTTAGTTCAGTTGAGTTGTTTCCACTCGGTCCGTGTGAAACCAAATAGAGTGCGCCGGGTTGAATAACACGAAGATCTTCATTCTGTAAAAGTTGTACAAATCGTTTCGGTAGGAATATCTGAAACTTCGGTTCGTCACCAACTGTATACGGCGCCTCGCTCAATGTGCAATTAATAGCATCACCAACTGAAGTGTCCATCTTCTTGATTGTATGTATGATGTAATGTTTTTCTTCTTTTAGTTCAGAACATCTCTTCGTCGGTAAGATTGTTGATTTTGAATGAGCGTTGAATTGATCAACCAAATTTTGAAGAAAGTTCTGCGATGCCATCTTGATGTTATTGTTAATCTTCTTGTTAATCTTCTTGTTAATAATAATGTCCGTCGGAGATGTTGTCTCTTCGGAGGTTCGAGTAATACTCATGCTGCGTCATGGTAGCGCTCTCACTTTTATTACCGACATTACCCCCACCATTCTGTTGAAGGAAATTATTCAAGCGGTAGGCATTCTTCAAAGCGCACTGTGACCTTCGATGTTTAAAACTCTTTGATGAAATACAAAGTTCATTGAAATAGCATTGGAAATCTCTATCTATTATTGCATTTATCACTTCGTTGCTTGTAAATGATTGTATCCAATTAGCTTTTTCCAATCCTCTTGTGTAGATAGTTTTGAACTCTTTGCAGTAATGATTCATAATGTGCGGCATCATGTTATAATTAATAAAACCTTCATCCCATCTTAAGTTGTGAAAATGTTTGTACAACCATTTGTTTGTAACTTTCGCTTTAGTTGTTAGTCTATTGAATGGTAATGGAGGTTTGAATAAGTAATGATAAACTACAGATGTGTTCATATCCAAAATTACTAATTCTTTTATAATAAAATTTCCATCATTTCCTCGAAAAGCTTGAAATTCAATTATACCTTTTTTAACTTCCATTATATGTGGCGCATTAGAAAACGAAACCCGTTTGTTCATGATGAAGTCTCGTCAGCAACTGACTTGTATTACAAACACGATTGTTCTTCTTTAACTTCTTGCGCTTCTTCGTCGATATTAAAGTTGGTGTGATAGTTGTTCAATTGTCTCCACATATCCACTTCTTGAGGTATTCGATTAAAAATTGAAGTATCCACGGGACCGTATAAAATTGGAACGAAAGGTTGTCTGTCCAATGTATCGATTAGATAGTCCTTTGATTATTGCACTTGAAAATATTAGTTGTTTCAAATATCTGGTGACGGGACCGGTAGTACAACTTAAAGTGTAAAATTCTTCTTTAGTCAAATGTAATTTTACATCATGTCTAGTTAAATCTCTGAAGCGAACCATTTGTCCCCCACGATGTTTCACTATATCAACTTCAATATTTGATTCCAATAAACTTAATCTTGTTCTTCTTCCAAATGTGTTGTTACTCAAATAACATTCCAAAAGATGTAAATGTTTCATAAATGATTCCCAAGAAGTTTCAGTGAATGTAACCATTTTATTTCCATGATTTAAAATAACAATCGGTGAATAATCCAATGATTTTAAAATTCCAACTGAAATACTTTTCGTCATGCATGATGAAATGGGGTAGAAAATCCGAAGAAATACTTCTGTTAAAATATTAGTTGTAATGTTAACTTCAACCTTTTTTCTTTTTACTTCTTTTTCAGCTTCTCCTTCTTCTTTTTCTTCTTCTCTCTTCTTATGTTTGTTAAACTTGAGGAACTCGTCCATTTCTCGTTCAACTTGTTTTTCTATATCTGAACTATTCTCATCCATTAGAGGTGTATTTTCTTCTCCGTTAGTAGAACTCATCTTGCGAACGATGTTTCCCATACGACGGTCGAATATAAAATGAACTTTCCACTCATGATTTTCTCTCTTTTATGTTTTTCGTGAAATCCTTGAAATTTTTACAATCACATAAATGTTTGTTTTCAACTTGTTTTTCACAAACGAAATTCTAACCTCAAAAATTGAAGCAGATAATTCTAACCTCAAAAATCTGCAGTCGTTGTACTAATTCTTTTTAAAGTACATTCTTCACAATTCCGGTCAGCGGTGTGTAAGTAACTATTTTATCATGTAGAATTAGACAGTATGCTGAAGTTCCATCTGCTACTGGTTCTTCAAATTCCATTTCAATTTTTATATCCACACTTGATGATTTTACCGATTCATTTTGTTTTGAACAATCGATTACAATTATCGGAGCCTTGGAATAATACTGGTCAGGCGATAATAGTGGTGTATTAGTCTTTCCATAATATGACGATTGAAATCTTGCATACATATCGTATAAAATGGAAAAACGTTTTTTGCTGAACATGACATTCAAATTGTCATACGGAAAGAATTGAGAGTTTAAGAAAACTTTACAATTCTTTATTTTACAGTGATCAAATTGACCGGCATTTGCAGTGATAACATCTTTTCGCTTAGTTTGAAAACCGAGTATTATGTACCTTGCCCGTTCCAAATAAGTTGATGTCTTGACGGTCCATGTTTGTCGTTCTGTCTGAGGTAGTGTAGGATATTCATGGAATTCCCAACTTCGGAATGGCATCACAATATCACGGTCAGACTTTAACTTTCTCAATAATACGATTCTATGTTCATCGGCCAATCTTACATGAGGTACTCTCCAAACAACTTTATCCAATTGTAGTTGCCATTCCAGTTTATCTTCCGTAGTTGCAGGGTCTGCAAGTATCAAGTCCTTGTTAGTTGAAGATCTGAGTAATACCAATTCTTGTTTGACATTTATTATTATTCGTTTGTAATCTTCAGCGAATCCCAAAAGCAATCGTAAGGGTACATGAAAATCAAAGTGACCGTTGGAATCCGGTGTTATAGTGTCTTTATCAGGGGCAACCCATCCGGCGGTGACTATTGAATTCTTCTCATGCGGTGTTAATGATGTTAATCCTTTCAATGTCGTTGTTATACCAACCTTTTTTGTCGAATCAACTGTCACCCCTGATATCTCATATCTTATTTCATCAAAAAGATATGCCATCGGGTTATTTATAAAAGGAACTGTTGAAGCAGTTTTTCCATCCAATTTTAATACCCGTCCTTCAATGTACAAATAACTTTCACACGGTAATGTGTAAATATCTTGTTGTTGAATGGGAATCCTTATTTCATCGTTATTGTTTAATTTTGATGAAGTGTAAGGGTTGTGCGTGTGATATTCCTTCTCCCATAGTGTTTCGTCGAATGTCGGTCCTTGAGATATATCCAGGATATCCATCGTTGTTAAGTTTCAATCCAATCTTCTGTAGAAAACGAATGTTGTCCGATGTTAACTCTTCCAATGTCGAGGAGCTACTGAGCTCCCGACTCTTCCGTTGCGGTTTAAATGATAATCCCATGTTGACCTTTATGTTGCCGCTCTGATGTGTATCCGTATAGTTATCGTTTCTCCTCTAAAGTCAACACTAACACCGTCTTGATCCAATATGTTCAGTACGATGTCTGAAATGAAACTGGTGTTTAACGGTAGGTATATCAAGTTTTGTGGCTTCTCAACAATTTTAAAACCAGGAGCCACTGTTGGATAAAATGTATGTAAAATATGCTGATTCACTCCTTCTCTATACGATCCGTGTATAATATTACACGTTACATCGATGCTATTGACTTTCAATATTGTGACAGTTGTATCACCTGAATGAGTAGTTCCAGGAGTTAATATATTCTTTTTTGTATCTGTAAATCCAAGTAAACTGCCAATGGAGTTTTTGAAACTGACATCGATATAATATTTTGAAGTTATTTCTGCTTTTAAAGTATTATTGTTTCCTTTAACGGTGATATTTTCTTCTCCGAGTTGTTTTTGTAGTAATTGGTTTATATCATCGATTTCATAAGCTCCAGTAGGAAATGTAATTATTTTCAATTCTGAGTATTTTCCTGAAGCATCCTTAGTTTCATAATAATGTAGTAAATTGTTCTTTCCTTCCGTAACATTGGGAATTGAGTTGTAGGTAGTTAAATCAAGTAATGCCGCTTCCCATAATCTTTCCTTGGATAGACGCAATGCTGGGAACAGCGTACTTTTCAATGTGGATGAATTTCCACTCAGTGACACTGTATACGATGACATCTTAAAGCTGACTGACACTCTTCGCTAGAAACTCCAAACATAAATGCCCACATATTTCAGTATTGTTAGGTTGTTCTCTTTTGTAATTGTAAAAAATGTTTTTGGAGTTTCGAAAATAATGTTGCAGTTCTTTCGGCGGTGGTAGATTGCCAAAACTGTCAAAGTAGTAAACGGTTTGTCCGAGCTTTTTATAGCATACCCAATGAGTGCCTGGACCATAGGTGGAATCCAAATTTACTATTCCAGTTTCATTTTCCCATATTTTAGTTGGTAATGCATCTTTCATAAAAACTCCTCGAAAAAATGGTATTTTCAAACATTTTACATAATCATTTAACTGATGATTTGTTAAGGCTTTATTTGGAATTATCAATTGATTCTTCTTATTTAGTACACACGGTACGGTCTTAGGTATAAACCTGCTCCGTTTTTTACCATTGACCAAATAGAAGCTTTCTTTACTGTTGCTTTACGAGTTCTACGACGTCTCTTCTTAATGTTTCCACCTCTTTTGGGAGCTCTTCTCTTTGCAGGTCTTCCTCTGCGACGTCGTCTTCCAGCACCAAATTTAGCTTTCGTCTTCATGGCTGTAGTTACTGCCCAAGCCGCTGCTTTTTCTGCAATACTTGCGTCACTTGATTTTACTCTTTGCCAAGCTCTTTCCGCTAGAATTTTATCCGCTATTGATCTATTTGTTGAATCTTTATACTTTGAATATGCTATATCGTGTTCTTTGCAAGCTTGATCTAATTTATTAATTCCAGGATCTCCTCTTGCTAAACGTTTTGACAACTTAGTTCCAGGTCCACAATATTGATAACCTCCGGGCAGATGTAATTCGTATGGTAAAGCGTCTATCGCTCGATTCACAACAGCACCAATTGGAATCCGTCTGAGCAGGGATAATGCAGCTGATGTTAAACCACGTCCTCTCTTGCCGCTGTCTTGACGACGACTGAGCGATACGGTCTTCATTATGCTGTTTTATGTAACCAACGTCTTCACTCTATGAAATACTTTATGATAATGAATCCTTTTTTTTGTGTATTCCATACTTAAATATTCATAAGTTTTTACTAGTATCTATCAATGATTTCATCTTTAATCCATTGGTTTCTCTGAGAATCTTCGATTTTATTGTGTTTCATCGATGCATTAATCAAATGATTATGCATATCAATAACTACATTACCTACAAGATTCATTACATACTCTACATTAGTAGCATCTTTGTTACGTGTAGGATTATCAAGATTTGTGATACGTTTACCATTACATGTATACACAGATGGATCGTTATTAGAGGTTGCTATAACTTGATTAATAGTAGCAACATCATTCGGAGCTATTCCTGCTGATATGTTAGATATTCTTTTATTTTTTCCATCATATACGTTATTTATTTTATCTCTAACTATAGTTTGTTTTACAACAACACAATCCTGATCATCTTTACCAGATTTAACTTCGGTTAATCGTCTGCCTCCACATATAAAGTTAACACCAGTAGCTGATAGTTGTGGCACTTGTGTTAAAATAACAGCATCATGTTCTTCCGTGCCTAAACTTATATTTGACAATCTTTTATTTTTTCCATCCCACTTGTTATTTTGTAGTTGTAGTAAGGTAAACTTTTCACTTCCTTGCACAAACTCATCACCTTTCTTTGACACCACCTGATTTTGTTTAACAAAAGCGGATGTTCCTTTCTTCAAGCTTCATTCATTTGTCTCACAGTAGCAGCATCCGATGGAGTTGAACCATCTTTCAGATTGGACAACACTTTTCCATGACAATCAATAACAGCACCATTATATAAAATACAATTATCTTTAATGTATTTAATATTAACACCATCACTTTCTTCTTTAGGATATCCAATATCGTTTATAGTATATTTATAGAAGGAAAATCCATCTTTTTTCTTTTCTGGTATTACAGAATGCAAATAACGCTTATTGATTGTATCTGTATCCTCGGTTGGATCTGCAACATTAGTTATTTTATAATTTAAAGCATTGTACTTTTTTCCACTTTTAGTTTTTTCCAACAGTAAAGCGTATTCCATCGCAGATAGAAAATAACCTTTATTAACAACATCTCCATTGTTGACTGGTTTTGCAACATTAATAACCCTGTGAGATTTTGCATCATACAGTTGGTTGTTGTCGAGTTTTAAACTTGTAGATGTTTCCTCCTTTACTGTTTTTAAATTTGTTGCATCTCCATCTTCTTCTGGATCCTTAACAAACTTTAAACGTTTATTATTTATGTTATAGTCACCTTCGGGTGTTTGCGGTAATCCACTTCTTTTTCTGTTTTCTCCAACTTGCACTCCTAACGCGGAGTATCGTCCGAACTTGTCGACGCTCATGTTAGAACTGACACATTATACGCCTGCAACTCTTATATATCCGCGGACAATTATACGATTATGCCGCGATTCCTGAGTTCGTCAATCAGAGCTACCCATTCATTATTTAAACCTGTATGACCGGCTTCCATGGCTTCATGCAATAGTCTCATTCTATCAACCAATTTATTGATGTCGTTGTAGTAAATCACATTCGTATTGTATAGATTTTTCATCAATCCTTTGCCAGATGTTGAAGTATCTCCTTTACTCTTTTTACCATGTTGTTCAAGAAGTGATAAATCCATAAGTGATAAAGATTTTCTTTTCAGTGGTTGTCTCACCGCTGGTGCAGTACGTAATGTTGGCAATTTTCGTGGAGGAAACAACTTTTTTTATAACAATGTTATATTTTGTTGCACGTGAACGATTAATCATTGCATCCTTTAAGTAGTTTCTTTTATGAGCGTTAGTATTTTGTAGAATTTCCTTAAAAACACTTAAATCTTTGGATGAATATCTTAATGGTATGTTTTTAAAAATTAATTCATAAAGTCCTTTTGTTCCTTTATATTTATGCTCACCAATAATGATGTAATCGTCTTGTGTTATTTCAAGCTTTGAATCGCCGATCTTTAATTCATTCCCATCAATTCTTGCTCCGTATACGTGTGATCTACTCAAATTCGGGTTTGATTTCATGTCATGTAGCATTTTCATTATATATTTTCTTCCAAGAGGTCCATGTTGTAATATATCGCTACTCAATTGAGTTAAATTTGGAATAGATTGTTCAGCTTCAGGTATTGGCTGTTCTTCTTCCTTTTCAACAATTGGTTCTTCTTCTTCTTTTGTTTCTTCTTGCTCACTAGCACTGGTATATGAATCATCATCTTCTTCTTTTTTTAATGCTTGTACTTCTTGTTTAGAAACTGGTAGTAAAACATCTCCTTCATAACGAGGTTTACCAATAGTTTCTGATATCTGTTTTAAAGGTTCCGTAATAGGTTTAAATGTAGTCTCTAGAAATTCTTCTCTTTCACTTAAACCCATCCTCAATGCACGATTCTTCATCCTAATAGAATCACTGAGTGATTTTATTTCTTTTAATAGTTTTTCTTGATTCACCATGTTTACACTGTGAAGTTCAACGTGTAACTAGATGTAGCATCGGTAGTTCAACGCATAAATACAAATTTATCCAACCCTATACGATATCTACCATTTTTAATATCTTCTTCCTTCATAATAACGAGAAAGCCATATTTCTCATTCCATGCTTTGCCACACATTTCTTTAAATTTCTCAAATGGCATATCCGCATTTACATGATCATTGTATATATGCTTTAAATTTGTTTCATCTTGCTTGAAGATGATCAACATATTTGCATTGTCTCTTATGAGTTGTTTTGGAATCTTACTGTATGTTTGACCAATATAAATGCTATCGATATTATGATGTCTTCCCATAGCGAAGTAATTCCTTATAGTGTCGTGATTTTCACAAGAAACATCGTCAAAAATAAAAATAGAAAATGGTTTTGCTTCATTTGGTTGCATAATTGTTTCACTGGCATTAAACTTGTAGAAATGCACTTCAGGTACACTTGCAAGTACTTTATCCAATAATTGATATTTTGGTTGTTGCAATGATTTTGAAAAAATGTATATATTGTTAAAGCGCAATCCTTTAGGATTAGTTATAAGGTTAAAAACAACATTTGTTTTTCCACAATTTGAAGGACCAGTTATTAAACATCTTATTGTATTTGGTAGTAATTCACCATGTTTACCATGATTTAACTTATCATTGTCAACCGTCAATTCATCAATATTATTGATATTAAATCGATCTTTTTGTTGTACAATCTCCATCTTGTGTCAAGGTTAAACACACAATGAGCTATTAAGTTACTATACCAGGTCTTTTGAAGGAATCCAAGAGTCTTCACTTTTATCGAATCCTAACCACCGGACTTTAACCATATCCTTTTTCCTTTGTAAAACCTTCTCAACAAGATATACATCACCGACTGTTGATTTCAACAATTCATGTCCGTAGAATCCACCTTGAAGTAATTCACCCTTGTTATCCTTTAATAAGTAGGTTTCAGGTATAGTTGGTTGCACTTTATAAACTGTAAATACTTCATTAGTCCAATTTGGTAGATATCTTTTACTAAATACACCTTTGTATTTGCTTATACGAACTTTATCGTTGACTTTAAACTTTTTTGGTTGTAACTTTTCCAATTTAGGTGTTGTATTATTTCTGATGCGTTGTAATACAACCTTAGCATTAGCGCTGTTTACCTGGATAGGTTTCATTCCGATGGTACGATGATATTTGTTGTTATACTCTTTTATAAGTTGTGGTAATATGTCATACCACACGTATGATCCTCGTTTTGAAAATTGTTTGTACATCGCTCCTTTTAATGTTCTATTGAATCTTTCAATTATTGAAGCTTTAACTTCAGAATTTGTAGAATAATGATTTATTTGATATTTCTTCATTAAAGCTCCAAAGTCTTTATTAAAATATTCTTTTCCATCATCGGTCTGTAGATGTTTGATTTTGAATTTATTTCTTTGTATCGTTGTTTCCATAGCTTTTGTAACACTTTTACCAGTCTTATCCTTCAATGGTAAAGCGTCAGCTATTTTAGTAAAACAGTCTATAATTGTTAAAATATATTTGAAACCTTTGTTTAATTTACTGTGCGGTATCATTTCAATGAGATCAGCTTGATACAGATCATTCATTCCCTTAATAATTGTACTTCTTCTTGGAAATCTTCTTCTTGCTGGTTTATGTAGTTCATTTACAATCTTGTCCTTCACACTTTCCATCTTCAGGTGTTGCTTGCACATCGCTTGTAAAAATACTGATCCGTACAACAGTTCTTTCTCTTTTATATAGTTTGAATATAGGTCAAGGCCATTTCATATTAGTGTAAAAAAGAGGGAACATGGCATTGGGCTTGCCATGTCCCCTCTTCTTTACGGAAAGGAAAAAAGGAAGAAGGTAGAGGACGAAGAATAGGTTTACTGGTCGATAGGGTTTAGAGAGTAATGTCCAAATGGCAGAGTTCTTATGTTGTCTTCAAGGATGTATCTCTTGTCATCCTTATAGCTCAATGCCGATTTGGTTTGCTTCACACTGAAAAGACGATGGTTGAAGCTTCTTATGGTGTTAAATGTTGCAGTTGTTTCAACATTTTCAAACAAACATCTTTTATAATGTTCAAACTGTACGTTCTTCTTCAGGAAAGAAGTTTTATTCCTTTGGCTTTCTTCGTGACTTGATATTCGTTCCTTTCGCTTATGTACAGTTGAAATGAATATAGTTTGGACATTAATGCTACAATTTCCATCATCGGCACACCATTTGTTTCATCTTTAAATTTTCCCAATACTTTTTTGTTTCTGTCGTAGTCGTAATTTGGATGGTCCTTGGGATAATCGGAAAAGTCGAAATCATCTTTATACATAAAAGTGCGTAGATCTTCGTACATGTCATTTGTTTTAATCCAGTAAATTAGAGCATCCGTATCCATATATGCAATACCAATGTTCTCTCTTCCATAATAGTTAACCATCTTCTTATAATGAAACTCGTACATGTGTGTTTTGGAAATATCCAAGATTGACATTCCTAGATACAAAGGACGATCCATTAGAACTGACTTCTTGTTCATGGAAATAACAACTAGATTTTCATTAATAATTACAGATGAACCAAAGTTTGGTTGTTGCACTAATTTCTGTAGTTTTACTGGATCAGTTACCAATTTGATGTCCTTATGTTTCCTTTTGTTTTCCAAAGTCTTGCCAAATATTGCGTTGTTCATTAGTTTGAAGAAATCTTTTTGAAAACTTGATGTAGCGGCGGCTCTTCTTCTTGTGTGTTGTCAATGTACGGTTTTAACCAACAAGATTGAGAGAATTGTAGTACTCGATTAATTTTTGTAATTCTCAATCCCAAGTCTAAGGCCTGTTGTATCATCCAGTAGTGTCCAACATACCGAGACTT